>CM056993.1:347974883-348454883 GCA_029891345.1 Dryococelus australis
CCGCACATTTTGAATCAGACGCCATCTGCCTATGTTTATGGCATTTCAGTGTAACTTCTGCATAATTTATACATGCAATTTTAAGAGCTTTATTTTTTGTATGTGTTTAAGGACAATGTTCGTGTTTGAATATTTTACGGCAACATCACGTATAACTACGTGGCCGACTGAAGCCAAGCCATTGTATATGCCATCATTGCATTTTAAAAGCTTATTTATATAACAGCTTACGTGCAATAATTTATTTCAGGGTTCTATGTCAGTTTTATTCAGGGTCCAATGTATTTTTCACGTAAATTGATGCTTTTTGTACTTGACCACGCGGTCACAGTAATGTTTGATTTCACCGCCATCAGGTGTGTTACAAGCCTGTAACAACTCTAATCGTAAAGAGAATCACTTGCTCAATACGATTAATATTTTATCTGCATTTAGTTTGCAGTTTCCAAGCAGAAATATTGCACTTTCACCTGCACCATGCGGTCCGCTACAAACTTCATCCAGCGGCATCCGGGCTACCTAAGCTTGTATTCTCACATACGTGTGTTTATTGTGAATATTCATCTTGTGTCCCATCTTATTTCATGTATCATGCAAGTGTCTATGTAATTGTGTAATTAGTGTACGGTGCAATTACTCCCGTCCTAGCCGGCTTTGTGTATAGGCCGTCACCACACTAACCACGTACTGAAGGGCGAGCCCCGACGAGTTTGCGTTAGTGATGCAGAGTAATCACGCGTGTTAATGTATATGAAGGGTTTTCATTTGTAATTCACAGTGTCCTGTCTTCAGGGAAAAACCGCCAGTCAACCCTAGCGGCTGTCGGCCCTCTTCCCTTGTGAAGGCTGTGCTTTCATGCACCTCGGTGAAATCATCCATTTAGGCATGCGCTAGGTTAATTACGGGCTGGGGAGCACACAAGCGGAATTGGCTAGTCATGACCGAGATAACCGTTTCATTGGCACATTGAAGTGTATAAACAATATCAATAAAACAAGTCTACAGTGAACTCAATTTTTTATTCAGTAGTGACAGTGTCCTAGCCACATATGTTTTATCAATTGTTTATTTCAGTGATTTTATTAAAAGTTTAGTATTGCCAACGTGTTTGTAAGTACGCACGGGTGAGACGGACACACAGAACCCACATCATCCCTGAGAACCCTGAGTCTCAATAGAGCGGTGATTGGGAAGCACCGCTAGCGTTGAAATTACCAGTACATATTTGTGTCATCATTCGTCTCGTGTCTCACCCAGTGGCGTCAATGTAAATGAGCCAATCCTTACAGAAATTTTTTTTTAGAAAAAGGTCAGGGAAAAAAATTCTTTTTGTCTGGAAATCAGGGAAATGTCATGGAACTTTCGAATGTAAAAAATGTGGCAACCCTGATCTAGTAATTTTACCTTTTTCTCTTGTTATTTACTTAAGTTATTTGACAATTTGCAAACTTACCATAGTCGTCACATTGTGCATCATAAAAAAATGAAGTTTACATATGGTGCATGTATCATCAAAAACGTTACAGTGGCCAGTAAGCCTGTTATTTCCTAAAGTGAATGTTTGACAATGTAGATTAATATATTACACCTTCACAAGACTTCAGTTAATAATTAATAATGTAAAAAGACACAACTTTTTATGAAAATAGTCTTATTCACCAACTATGTGAAGCTGAAATGCACTGTGTTTTGAAAGATGTCTCCGTGTACACAGAAATTGCACATAGCATCAAACAAAACCACAAAATATACCAAGAAGCAAGGCAACAGTGTTTTCAAGCAAACAAGATAGTACATCAATGGAAGGTACAACACATTTTTGGATGTAATATCCACGGATAAAAAATGTATTTCAATGGTGAATACAATCCACTAATATTTTTGCAGGGTTAAAGTTTTGGCCCAGAAAAGATGATGCTGGGCAAAATAATTTAGGGCATCGCTATTAATTAGCAACCCACGAGCCACAGATATTGTCAGACTAGTCCACAGTCAAAATATTATATTGGCAATTCTTTTTTGTTTCATTTATACTTTTGAATAATTTTAATTTGACTGCAATTGTAACTATCACTAGTGTAAAACTTGTAATAAAAATATATATTACAGTATAGCCGTAATTTTACAAATCTCCAGGGACAAACATAAAATGGTTTAAATTGAGGGACACTGTAAATGAAGGCAAACAATCACACTTATTTAGCTGTTACTGTTAATATAGATTAATAGCCAAACAAATAACTGTTTAATATTGACATGTAATGCATTCTCGCATCTAGAATGCACACTCTACTGTACAACTTCTCCCAATCTTTGAGCGCAATGTTCATACCAGGGCAGGTTATTTAACAGCAAAAGTATTGCAGAAACAAGGGATGTGCTACATGGTGCGATGTCAGAAGAGACTACAGACACGTGATCCTAGCTTGTACTGTTCACCCAGATTCGCCAAGAAGCCATTACGCCAACACCTCCTGCAGAAGATTGTACTGCCTGATTGAGCCACCACTCCATCCAGCGAAGGTCATGCTAGTGTCAGTGCACCACTGGAAGGCAGGATGTATTTTACCATCCCCTGTGGTCGAGATAAGGGACAATATCGCCACCTCAGAATCCTAGAATTCTCAACCCCTGCGGCCGAGGCTATCATTCCCCGCACCTCTCACCCCCAAGTACCTACGAGAGATAAGTATATAAGATCTGGCATGGTTAGAAACTTAAGTCTATGGTCCTCCACTACTCGCAAAGGCCGGAGGTAGCCATCAGGGTGTGTGACTGCTGGTACAGCTGTAGATCACATCGCTCGCAAGGGCCAGGATCTTTACCAGCAGAAGACATTGCTGACCAGAAGCTCAACACTTCTTCAACAGCTGCTGACCCTCCTTCTACCAGCACCATAGATCCCACAGCTTCTGGGAAACGGGAAACTGAACACCCTTCAGAGGCTCTTGAAGACGTCGTTACTCTCCTACCACCTTCACCTGGTGTTGAACCACGAACTCATGGTAGCAGGTCACGTTGACATCCCTTCAGGACCTCCACTGCCCACCAGATGGTGTAGCAATGCAGACAACTATCCTTCTGGTAGCTGTTCCCCCTAGTGTTCCTTGAGAACATCTCCTGTTAGTTAGATGTTGTTGAATATGTTAACGTAACACTAACCTTTTTATAGCCAGAAGTACTACACTTTAATTTAACTTTTCTCCCGGTCGCCTTCACGTGGCTGTTCACATTAGGTTTAACTTCCATAAGCAAGTTGTATTAGCTTAGGAGTTAGTGCAGAGCCACAGTGTTCTATTACTCTATTAATACAACACGTGTTTTTCAATCTAATCTCCGTATTCTTATTTTCTTAATGGTACTAAGTTAACCTTACATAAACACAATCACCTGAGGAAAATATAAATATGGCAGACCTTTAATCACAAAGCTAAATCCACACACCTTAAGAGGCACACTCGAACTCTGCCAAACTGGTAGAGTTCGACGGAGCCCAAGTCACTACGAACTCCTCCACCAGGTGAATCTACCAGACTGGGTATTCCATTCTCCGCCCCTGCTTCTGTTGGGGCTGGAAAGGAGCTGGAATCACCTTAACCTGATCAACCTACTGTGGATACCACACCTGGATATTCCGGTCAGGAAGTGGCTTGAGTTGCCCATTCCTGCTGCAGATTTTCTAAACCTATTTTTTAGTGTTAAACATGTATACCGATGATTGCACACTTAGTATCTGCAGGGACGAGTTTTCTACACAAAATTGTAATGTACAAATTTCAAAATTTTGTGGATGGGAAGAGACAGAGAGATAAAGGAAAGAAATTAATGTATGTAATATAAATGGCGGAAATTTAATACACTGTAATTTAAGTGGCCTAATAGGGTGAATTAATTAATAGCCTGATCAAGATGGTAATTAAAAAAGTTCCACTTTTTTAAATTGAGAATTTTACAGACACCAGCATTAATACCTAAATAATTTTAGTTTCCAACTGAAGTCGTGGCAAAATATAAATACATATTAACATGCAGTAAACATTAAAATTTGCCTACTTGAATACTATTAAATACAGTACATCCCTGAAATATTTATATTTTATCACAATATATATAAAAATTTGTTAATTTGTAATTATTATTTCTAACAAACACATTACAAGTGACTAATGATAATACATATGCATGCAGCTATTTAAGATCAAAAGGCAGTATCAACTTAACCCATTATTTTAATTCTTTCCCAATACCATGTTGGGCAATTTTTGTTTTCTTTGCTCTTTTGCTCAGGGTGGCTAGCAGCATCCTCATAAATACCCTAACATTTCCCAGACTATTCCAGGTATCCTGTTACTTTTCCCTAGCCAAAATATACTGCAAAAAATTAACATATTTTGATGCAATTTTTTTAATGACAGTTTTCGTTCATGGATAGCACAACATAGCCTTCCTATACGGATGATTTTCCAAACAAAAACAAATATTCATAAAAAAAATATAAAAAAATTAGTTTACTCAGAGATGGCTTGATAAAAAAGAATAATAGGTGGCATATCTGCTATCTCAGAGCCAGAAACAGTCACAGTACAAAGACAAAACACTGTACAAAGTCACAATTCATTGAGACCCACTACAAGCATTCAAACTATTATTCCTGTTAATAATTTTATTTGCCATATTTAAAAATGGTATATTTATGTTGTCTTAAAATGGCAGAAAACAATATTTTTAAACTTAAAAAGTTATATGTATTTTCATTTAGTATTATCATTTAACAAATATTTTCAGCTTTATATCTTATGAAAATATTTAAGACCATTCATACAAATAAATTAAGAAATGTGATAAAACAAAGTTTTAACAGACAAAAGTGTAACTATTGATTGAGCCGTAAGTGATGTAGATTTGGTACATTTGTTAAAATTTACAAACAGTGGATATAATTGTAAAAATGGTACATGTACAAAACATGGTAATGTAATTTCCTTTTTGAATAATAAAGTATTGCTTCTTTCTATTGCTTCTTGGCCTGGTCTTTACCTTTTAATATTTTAATGCAGTGTGTTTGTCTCTGAGAAAATGCACACCTTTTAATATTATTTCCTAATGTAGCCATGGATGATCTCACACCTGGCTGTAGCTATCGTTACACTGCTTCCTTGAAAGCACAGTCTGGCATATCTTGCTGAGATTACATGACAGAATATTACATACTGAAAATATGTTTTACCAAATTTTGTTCTTGACATCAGTGAACAGACAGACAAATTTATGTTTATTACACGACTAAATAAAATTTTCTAACCACACATGAATTCCCCTGATATTTCCCTGACTTTTCCAGAAATGTAAAATTTGCTGACTTTTCCATGTGTTATTTTTTTTTTATTTTTTTTTTGCTGCAATCCAAGATATGGAAAAAAAAAATCAGTTTTTGATGTATTAATGCTTTTTATTTTAAGTTTTATATAATCTACAGAAAAAAAAATTGAATAAAAACTGGTATGAAGACTAAAATTTAAATGCAACAAATATTATTTAAACACCTTACTGGGACTATATTAAATGAAATTGTGTATCGGCAGTGGGAGATCCTAGGGAGCAGAGCGCTAAGGAAGCTTGAGCATGACCACGGAGACTACAAGGCTTTACAATATCTACGTGACATCACAAGTGAGGGGCAATACAATCGCTATACTCCATTGTTTTAGAATATGTAACAATATGGTAAAACAAAATTGGCAGTACTGAATAATACAAAATTTCCGCAGCTTTCTGTTGCAATGTGAAAGCAAGTGAAGAATGATAGTCAGAAATAATACTTAATCATACATTCACTAAATCAACAAACTAGCTGTAATACAGCCTGCCCAGCTATATTGGCCCCACCTTGTAGATGGGTTGGTTAGACAACGTTGTAAGGCCTTGGAAGTCTTGGTGGATGGCATGCCTTGAGCCCCTCCCTAAAGCTTGACTGTACGCTGGATAAAATGGCATTATCCTTGAAAGCAAGTACATAGCCAATCAAGCAGTTTTAGTAAATATACTTGGTGGAGTAGGAGCAAATTTTAAAATACATTTGTATAGCATATGCACTAAGTACTCATTTATGTGTGTGTGGCATTAAAACTTAATTCTTAGTGGTAAGCATGTGGTTTTAACACAATGTACAATGCATCACCCCACAAGTCGTCCTTAATGGATTTATAGATCTGCCACTGTACATCAAATAGTAGAATACAGTCAACTCTAGAGTCTACGATCCTATATGGTTCCTGGGAAAAGGGATGTTATTTCAAGAGGGTCGTTAATGAAAAATTGTTTTATGTTTCCCCAATAAAGAGTCATTTTTAGAGGGTCATTATTCCAGGGGTCTTGGACTGTATTCAGAATAGGACATAACCGAGGTGCCTGTGTATACATTAAATGTCATCCAAGTGTAAATGTACATAAACTGAAGGTGTATGTAATAGCGGACCAAGCAATTGTGTAGTAACACTATTACATAACCAAAAATTTCCCAGGTCTCAACATGGCCTGCCAATACAGTGTTAGTTGGTAACATCTTAGTTCGGACTAAAGAGATGTACTACTACCATTGAGGACACTCTCAGGATGAGCCACACATCAACACGAGACTATAAATAACTTGATAAAATGTGTAGGTTCCTTCACTGTCCTGCAAAATGCTTGAGCCACACAAAGGATTACATTGTTTAAAATTAATGTTTTAAGGTAATGATTTTGTTGTATGTAAATAAAATAGTTACCAATAAACCTTACAGTCAATGATACATGTACACAACTACAGTATATCCAATTAAAAGTGCCCTAGTGAGGCACACATTACGGTTATACTGCAGTTGGAAGTCTAGGAACACCACCGATGCTAATCGAAGACAGAAAGTTGCTGGGATCAGCTGGCACGGTGTCTGCTAAGGAAACTGTCGATCCATCTTAGCAGCTCCAGCACTGCTTCAGTACCTGCTAGGCGGTGCTTCGCTCCTGTCACCACGTCATTTGACCGTACAACCCTAAACGTCTCGCCCACATCTTTCAGTGCCTGTGAAGCATCACACACTACTATTACACATCATCACACAAACATTATCAAACAATTCCCTCTCCTACAACTTTGTCTACTTGAAATAGGCAAAAAGAACAATTTCTCAGTACAAGGTTAAGGTTATCCCAGCACGTTCAGAAGTAAAGACGTTTTAAAAGAAACATTCTTCTGCAACATTACCAGCGGTGCAAGCACATCAAATGTGCGGGGGTGGGGAAGTGTAGTTCCCCCATTATGTCTCTTCCATAGATTATTTATTACATTTGATAAGTGACATCTGTGATTGACAGGAACGTCACGGAAGGGCTAGTTTTAGGTCTGTCCATCAGAGACACGGCTGGCTGTCAACACTGACTTATGGTTTGTTCATTGAAGTCCGGTCAGTATACAACCTGGGACATGTGGTTAGGCTGCTTTGTACAAAGTCTGGAGTGTGCCGAATGATCTTACGTATTACCAGCCTGCACACTACAACTGGTTTACCTTTGACAGGCATCACCCAGGGTTGATCCTGGCTCTGCTTCAGTTCAAGTTGACTCCTGCTGGAGTTTGTGCCCAGGCTCAGGGTGAAGTTGGTGCTGTGGTGGGTGATGCAGTTAGAGGCTCGAAGCGGTCTGCTGGGTCAGCTGAGGTGGCACCACGGGTTTGAGAAACCCAGTGGTACACAGGGTACTTAGTGGAGAGCGACAATGACAGGGCGTATAGTTCTTCTGCTATCTTGAGCTCGTTCCCTGCAAAGTGCAGTTCGGCTGGGTTACAGCCCAAGTTAAGCTTGGAGTTGATAGCTGTCTTTCTAATATGCAACCTACCTATACCTACGAGTGTAAGGCATGTACGTAGTTTCTACAGTCGGCCACACAAGAGAGGGGCAGGCAATGAAGTACTCTAACTAAGTGTTGAGCGAAGCCGAGGCCGGGCCAGCCAGAGTCGTACCTGAGTACTCTGACCGGCGACAGTTCAGCGTGGTGGTTAGAGCGGTGGGTTTACCCCGAGAGTCCGACAACGTGGGTGTGGATGAAAGGGGCCAGACCTCAAGAATTAGTCTCTCACTTCTCACTCTTTCTGACAGTTCAGCACGGTGGATAAGTGAATGGACTGGACTGATTAACTAACCACTTGATGGCTGTGAACCCTTGGGTGGGGCTCTACCGTACTGCACACCAGGTGCACAATATGGATGGTCGTATAATGTGTATTGTTTTGACATACGCGCAACTGAAGTACATGCACCCGGTTAAAGGAGCCCGCAGATCTACACTAGGTTCGGAAAATACATTGGGAATGCTGCTCTACTCTTCCCTGGTGGGCCGTTGACGTTTGTTGTCCCAAGCAGCATGAAGCAATAAATTACTTCATGCCAGAAGGGAACACTGGTGTATTGTCCATCCTTGCACAGATTTGCAGGGGGGGAGGGGGGGGGGGGTAGGAAGTTGCAGGCCAGGTCAGTGAGGATTCTTTGTCCTAGTCACATGCGGTGCCTCTGGCTTAACATCCCTGTCTTTTTTCGATTCCATTATCCCTCCTCTTTTGCTGTAAATCAGCGGCACATTAGAGACTAGTTTTTTAATCAGTATATGTATGATAACTTCAAATTTAATTCAATGCCCTTTTATTAATTTTTTATTTTATTTTATGCGCACCCATGCCTACCTAAGATGCTAATTTTTTATGGTGAGCAATTTTTTTCCTTGCGAGGTCAATTTTATGTGTAAAGTGAATAAAGGTACCAAAGTGTGTGCAAATAAAATGAGTTCTTAAATTACTATATTTTGGTGAGTAAGGCCGTGTGCGTGTATAACAGTATAGGCCACATCATAAGTTTTTGATGAAAAATTCAAGATAAATAGTATTTCAAGTAGACCACACAAAATTATTGTATTCCCGTAAACATTGCCGGGTCTCATCTTGCCAGTGCAGAGGCCAACACACCGCCTAAATTTTGTATAAATTGAACACTTAGACATGAATCGCATCTATAGGTTGTTCACGGTAAATTGAGCACTTTTGAGGCCCTAGTTACTTTTAACTTTCGGCTATATTTAATCCTTTAACCATCTTTTAAAATAAATATTGCCATGTAAGTAATATACGCAGTGTGTATATTCCAAAGCACTCGAAATTTAACGCCTAAAGCTAAAATAAAATATAATTATTGATTATTTTTTGAAATGAGGTGTTCAAAAGTGCTCACTTTATCGTGAACAGCCTTTATCAGCATGTGTTCCCAATGCCAGGCCGCTGTTATGAAGTGAACCGACCTGTAACAACAGTGGCGGCAGGCGGGTGGCCGCCGCCGCCAGAGTAATCATGTAGTGACCAACAGCCAGCTGCCCAGCCCCGAGGATCTACGGCCGAGCGTCACAAACGAGATGCCGCGTCCGGCCACGCTACAGAGGATCTAGGTGCTCGCCCAGCTAAGTGCACACTCCAATGTATTCGTTGACAGCCCCAACACACGAGTGATTTAATTTTGAATGGGTATCTTCATATCTATTATCAACAAATAAAGTGCTGTGTTTTGCTTCAAACATAAGGCATCTCCAACAGTGCATTTAGTTACCGTTTTGTGTGTAATACGTCCGATTTTCTAGTAATGAAACACCAAATATTCCCCCGACTTAACCTATACCCATTTTCCTCATAAAAGCGTGTACTCATCTACCGCAGTTTATTCAACCGCAGTGTTTTCAAAAAATGTATCCCCGTGGTAATAGATCTTTAATAATAACTTTATATTTTAATAATACATAGTTTAATATTTTCACACACTTTCAATGGCCATGTCATACTGTGTTTAGGCCTTCTTTTTTACAACAAGGGGTGGTCCAATATGCCTTTCTTGGGTATCAAATTAATCAGGAAACATCCAGCTATTAAAATATACATACATATTTGTATTTAAATTAAAAAGTGGTTGTATATGCATTAGGAATGATTGACTTTGTGCAAAAAATGGCAAGTTTGGGAGTGTAGGGGTTAGGGGTGGGTCAAAATCGGCCACTAATTTTTCATAATGACCCCCCACCCCCTATTACGACTCTATTCTCTGGAACCATGAGGGGTCGTAATAGAGAGGTTTTACTGTAGCTGTTAAACTGGTAACCCTAACTAACTTGATGCTTGTTGTCCAGAAGGGATTCTGGTACCACTACCAGAAGGGTAGTGGGTTTTGAAAAGGGGTGTTGACTTCTTCAGGAGCTTCTGGTGAATGTCTTGAGCGCCTGGTAGGTTGCGAAGATGTTGGTGTTAGCAGAAAGCTCCAGCACTGGAAGTGGTGGAGCGAGTTGCTGAGAATGAGTTGCAGTTCTGCGGCTGTGCACGGACGTACTGTATATTCCACCTGCCCGCAGACACTGAGGTGCGGGAGTGGCACGGTGAGCTCCTCCCATGGGCAGAGCTGTGCTCTCTGGTATCATCTCCGTCCGTGGTGAAAGCAGGCATGTCTGTCATGCATGGTTACATCTGCAGCGCGAGCTTAGGCGCTTAGTTGGCATGCTAGGCTGGCTTCTATCACATGAGAGGGGTTGGTGTGATGTCTGATAATAAGGCAATCTAACTTGTCTGCCTTTCTCCGTGAGTGCCCTAGCGTCTAGGGGTGTGCTGGTAGACTCTGGATGCTAGTTGTTTGAGGTTCACACCTTGCCTGGGTTATGTGATTACATGTACAGATGAGACAGTCATGTTTATATTTATTTTTCAAAGAGCATCACACGTCATGTTTACAGTGAAAGAATGTTTTAGTTAATACTGAATTCAAAATCTCAAAGGTAAAAATAACTGGGCAACATGGTGTGCCTTTGGTGCCAGCCTGCAAGTTACATTATTGTCATCAAAGAACCACCATCTACGTTAATGGGAGAGCAACTTAAAGTCACGCTGTTACTGCTATACATTTTGGAGCAGTTCTCGATGATCTTGTGTGCTGCTCGACCTATCTTGCCTTCCATACTCCTCACACTTAAGCTTTTTGTCTCACAAAAATAAATAAGAAGTGCTGGTAAAATATTGTACGACTACATCAAAACCAAGCACGTTTACAAGGCAAGCAGTCTGCGTTTTTCTTTGAGATTTCTAAGCGCAGTTTCTCTGTGTGCAGAGAATGAAATACTAAGTGTGGGAAGGCACACAACACCGCTATCAACTGGGTGCACGTGTAGTTCTCTGCCACTGTAGGGAAGGCAGGTTAATTGCCTTCCCCTCTCCATTCACCTTGGCAAGGTTCCTTGCTATGGTTGCTTAGTCCCTCACAGTCACAAAGAAACTAACTGCATGTGTCTTGTTCAGAGTTATGGCAAAGGGAGCCATGCTAATTACAACTGCATTACGACATCTACCTTTTACCACCATTATGTCAAGTGTAGATAAAGGTAACAAAGAACTGGGCAGTGGGCCTATAAAAATAACTTAACAATTAAATAATAAAACAACTGATTTTCCTGGAAGAGGCCAGTGAAATTGTAGCTAGCACTTGCTAAAAGCTTGCTTGGCAAGCTGTGTTTAGGGTTTTTTTTTGGTAATAAACTGAGGACCTGTATGTTCACTAGGGTATAATTTCTCTTGGAAGACATCAAAATAATAAAAGAGATTAATATTTCATTAAAACAATATGTTATTTTTGCTCTAGAAATGACTGAACAATATGCAATTTTTAACTTTTTGGGAGGTAAAATTCAATCAAATTACGTAAGGCAAATCTGATCTTACAAGTGTGTAAATCTTAAGAGTCAATTCACGGGGACGAAGAACGATACACTCGACAAATTATTCCCCTATTGTTACCTCGCCTGAGGAAATACCAAATGGACGAATTCAGAGAGCGAACCCGTGAAGCTGAAAGGAATTTTCCGGCACAAGCGCTCCTCGACCAACGAAAGCCAGTGAAACCAACGGACGAAGGGAAACTGGTGGAACGTCAAAATAAACCACTGCCACCCTCGCTGTAAGCCCCACATCTACCTAAATGCTGGTTCTGCACATAGTACCACTTCAACAAATACTGCCCGTAGCAGCCTGGCTTGAAGCCAGAGCACATGGAAGAAGGGGATGCAAATCGTGTGTCATGAAAACCCTGGCTGGGTCCACTACGATGAACAAATAGCTGAAGGGAAACACCTTCGCCAGCGGATCAAAGAGGGCGATCCCATCAGCAAAGAAGGGTAAGCCGCCAAGCTCCTAGACAAGGAGGCGGAGATGCCTGAAGCTCCTTACATCAAGTCAGAATCAACAGAAGGAACGCATTAGCACTGCTTGATTCCATGGCATCTGGAAACTTCATCTGCCAAGGCATTCTCAAAGATAACCAGAAGGCAAACCTGCACCCGCAGACGAAAACGGCAAGGATGGCGAAACCAGACTGCACCCTTACTCTTGACGGCCGGTTTACGCTTCCTTTCAAACTCCAAAACTTTAAGACCCAAACAGATTTAGTCATATCGCAAGATATCAAAGACGACATTATACTAGGCCACCCCTGGTTCCATTAACAGCAATGTATACTGGACCATGGGAAGCATAAAGTATACCTGGGCAACGACAAATGGATCACGCTGCATTGGGAATAGCTGATAAAACAATGGACCCTTGCCACCATCAGTGCTCAAGAGATACAGCACGACCTCACCGACACGCAATTCCAACAGCTGTAGGAGGTGCTCAACGAACACTCCCAGGTCTTTGGAAACGGAGGGAATTTATGGCAGAACCCGTACGGTGTAACATGAGATATTGTTGAACACTACCACGCCGATTTATAACCGGCCCTGCCAGGTTTCTGCTAGATGGCACCATTTAGTCATGAACCAACTGGAAGAGATGAAGCGACAAGGGATCATCGAACTTTCCGACATGCCATATAACTGCCATGTGGTTTTAGCACCTAAGAAGGATGGACAGTTATGTTTTTGCATCAACTACAAAGCCTTGAATGAAGCCACATTGCCAATATCTATGCACACCTTGCAAGACATAGGCGAGGCGAAAATTTCCACTACATTAGATATGCAATCCGGATATTGACAGATTGCCGTATACCTCGAAAGCCGTCCCTACACAGCATTCACATCGCCAGAAGGAGAAACGCTCCAATTCAGGGTCATGTCTTTCAGCCTTAAAAATGCAACCACTACCTTTCAACAACTGATGTCTTCAGAAGTTTTGACAGGGTATAACAGGAAATTCTGTTTCGCCTATCTGGATGATATTATAGTGTAATACGCAACAAGTGTTGGAACGATTGGAGCTCCATGGACTCACTGCCAAACTTTTCAAGAGTCATTTTGGAAAACCTCCCTCGAGTACCTGCACCACATCATCTCCATGGAAGGCAACTACCTGCAGGACCAATCCGTAAGAGACATACAAGAAGCTGAAGAGCCCCACACCGAGAAGCAGTTACGACACTTTTTGGGTTTATGCAACTGGTTTCGAGACTTCTTACCGAACATAGCCGAACTTATGGCAATCTAGAAGTTCCGTTACCACATGGAGTGAAACCATTTCATCTTGAGAGCCAGCAGCAGAGCACTTAAGTGGTTGCGCGAGTCTTGCAACAACAAAGTCAAGCTAGGATGCTGGGACCTTTTTCTCTCAGAATTTGACTTTGAGGTCCAACACTGCCCTGGCACAAAGAACGACCTCCCAGATGCCTTGTCCCATCAACCCAACGCACTAGAGGAAGCAAAACCAAATGAGGATATGGATAGCATCCAACCGCCTGAACCTCCAAAGCTACACCCAGAAGAACAGCTACGACTTCTCCAATTACAGTTGAGCCATAGCCAGATTGAATGTCATCAGCAACTCAATCTCGAAATAAAAGACTTCTGAACAAGCACCTGCAACGGTTTGAATTACGTGACATCATGTGGTCTCAGTGGAGAATCTGGATACCCCATGAATTATGAGATGATGTCTGCTGGCACTTTCACGACCACCCAGGCGCAGGACACCCTGGAACCCGGAAACCCTCTCCGACATCAGCGTCACATACATCAGGGATGGTATGAGCCGAGATGTACATAAACTAGAGATGGGCCATTCGATACCTCGATACCTGTTGATACTGGGCAGTATCAAAAGTATCAAGTATCACGACGTGCATATCAATACTTTTAATCAATGCTTTTTATCGACATGTATATGGCTTGGATGCTTGGTACGCCATTTTCCCTATTGTCACAAAGTGTCACTTTTATTTGGTTTTCGGCAGTTTACAAGTTTCAGAAAGCTCGTGAAGTGTCATATTTATTTAATGATTCAGCTAATTATTGTCTATCGATGGCAGAGAAATGTGTAGCAGGAATTTCAATAGAACAACATGTATTCAGTTGTTGCCAATAGGATTACGAACAGTAAGTCAGTGAGTATTGTAAATAACATGTTTTGAAAGTGTCTATTGCAAATAACGTTTTTTGAAATGGTTACTACAACATTTTAAATCTACACGGTAAAAAAAAAACACCATTTCAACTCGTTTTGCAGTGTAAAAACAACACGTGTATTGTATTGAAAACGAACTTACCCTAAAAATTTTACATCCTGAATTGTTTAGTATTTGAATTACCGTACGAACTACATATTTATTGTGTTTTCTTTCGGTGAGGTTAAAACTTGTCAGGTTATATGATAATTTGAATTTTTCTTTCATACGAGCAAATTTTCGACTCGTCCACTAAAACAATATGTAATTAAAGATGATACAAGCAGTGTCCGAATGACAAATTTCTAGTTATTTTGTAAATTCGTGATTTGGTAGGTCTCAATTCGGACGTTGTCGACAGTCACGTGTTTAGCAGTCGCTGCAAAACACACTATTACACTAATATTGCAAAATATTTCTATCTACATTTAATGCTTAAAACAGACATAATATTTCTGCAATCATCACTGGAATACTACGAATACGTTAATAAATAAGAAAATATTAAATTATTCAATAATGAATTTAAAAAAACTTTTATTTGTGGTATAGGTATATCTGTGTGTGTGTGTGTGTGTGTGTGTGTGTGTGTATGTATGTATGTATGTATGTATGTATGTATGTATATATATATATATATATATATATATATATATATATATATATATATATATATATATATATATATATATATATATATATATATATATATATATATATATATATATATATATATATTTTTATTTTTCCACCTGCATGTGTTTAATACGTTATCATTTTTGTATACAAAATCAGGTCATGTGATCATTTTGTCAACAAAATCTGCCTATTCAGACATGGCCACAGTCTCGTAAGAAGAGTTACAGAAAAACACTGCTAAAATCTCTCCCAACCTCATCCAATCCACTGGCTATATCATTAATGGATGACCAGCAGTTTGAATTAGCCCATAACAAAAACACGGTAGGTTGGAAAGGTAACTTACATTGATCATAGCATTTATTTACACTCATTGTTTTATTCATAGACAGAGCAGCTGTGGCGCAACGATACATTGGGGCCGTGTAAGTTTCTAGAACTGTCAAAATTTATGTTCGATATTCTGAATGCAAGTACTACTTTTTTTATCTATGTGCCATTTGTGTTTACAACCAGTACTTCGTATTTATTGTACGTGTTTTGTGTGTACGCAATCTGTGAAAATGACCAATGCAAAACAAAAAAAAGAATAATAAGTTTATCTTGCTACTGGTAGCAGAAGAATTGACATTGTTTTTTATCTGGCGAGAAGCAATTCCCACATTTCCTTTATGTGACTTAATCCAGAAAAAAATTTAATGCTTGTTTTGCCAAATAAAAATTACTAAGCTTTCTTAGTTCGAAAAATTACATTCCTGATGTACTTTTTTTAGTATGATATAAATATTTATAATTTTTTAACACTTGACAGGCCTACTGCTAAGTTATATAAATTTCAAATTTGTTTACATCATCTGTAGTATTACCTTGAGTGATTTTTCTTTGATTTTAAACTTCATCATAAATTTGGTTGAGAACAATGAAAATGTAGTTTACAAAAATTTGATTGCATTATTGGATTTTTTTAACTCAGAGTATTGAGTATCGAAAGTATCGAGTGTCGATGCCCTGGAGAATGGCAGTAGCAGCATGAGCCCACAGAACTTCCACAGCTGGAAGCCATACACCAAGCCGCCCTGCGACGTATCGAGAAAGCACAAAAATGGCAAGAGGCATACATCACCCGGAAGTACCCTCAGTCATGCACTGGAGTAAACGCCTTTGAGATGTGTGAATCAGTCTTACTCCGCAGTCACCCCGAGTTGAGAGATTGGCCAGGTTGGGCGGAAAGTGGGAAGGCCCTTATAAAGTGACTGGATGCCAGGAGAACGTTTACAGGACAGAAGATCGCAGAGGGAAAATAACAAACGCCACCTGAGGCCAGATGCACCCATATCCAGACTCAACCCTGGCACCTGCTCAGTACACTACCGCATTGCTATGCACCGATAAGCTGGACGACATAAGAGGAATTCGCTGAACTTCCCACCTGCAAGGAAGCACGGACATAACCGTCTGCAAAAACGGATGAGATAGAGCAACCAGTAGCGCCAAGCAACTATTCTGCATCAATCAGGATAGAATCCCTGAAACTAAGAAACAAACCTTCAGAATGCACAGTACCATCCACCACATCCACATTTGCCGAAAGTTCACCCAGTATCCTGGAAGATGAACTCCAAGTACAACTGAAGTATCCTGCAGAAGCCCAGTGAATCGAGACCCGAGCCGCCAGCACCCACGTCCAACCACCGGCACCAAGGGAAGTTCATCAACCAGCTCCGTCAGACCAACAGCACCTCCTGAGTCTTCGTTTCTACAAGTTACCCCAACAATATCGGCTCCTCCGACCCACCTCAGCAAGGAACCTGCCACGTCGGACACCGTCGTAGCTACCAGCACAGAGATCCAGCCTTCTCTTCAGGAGTCCACAAGGTCGACCCTCCAACTGTGGAACAGCTCGTGCCAGCAGCCGCGACCACCCAGGATCGCGCGACCACCTTATCTGCCCCGTCCACACTTAATGCAGAGGCAGCCAGCCGCCTTCAAGTTCCAGGCGCCGCCCAGCACCACGGCTGACTCCCAGGCCCAATGCCAGGAAAGAGTGCAGGACAGCCCCGAGAGCATGGATTTTTAAAGTAATGTTGTGACTAGTCCATTGTGAAAAATAGTGAATCCTGCTCCATTTTCAAATTTCAGGACACCTGCTGACACCGAGGAAGTCACCCTGGACCATCATCATGACGTGTCAGAGTTCCAGCCGAGACCCCGGAAGCAGTCCAGACCCAGTCCAAACCTGAGAATGTCAATGCAGAGTCAGTCCCCAAGAGCCTTCTTTGTGGACACGAAGGAGATCCAGCTGGACTGACAGCAGGCCAGTTTACCCTGACAGCCATAATCTCTTGCCAAGGGAGAACAGTGACAACAGTGCAGATGTCTTCCAGATGACAACTGGAGGGGCTACACAACCTCAACCAGCCTCCCAATTGTCCCAGACAGCCTCTCTACGCAGTCCATCGACGATTTCAGGCCCAGCACTGCACTTTCCCACCCAGGGGACAAACAACAACTTCGACAACTCCAGGGAAGACCACACAGCAAGAAGGCAACCTCATAACGGGCGAACCGCAGCGAGTCCAGCCATCCTGTGCCTGTCGAGCTCAGGTACAACCTGGTCACTACAGGGAAACTCCATGGTGGCGACCCACCTGTTTCCAGTGGCTGAACCCGCCATATGCCCCTCCCAAGAAGCTGAGGTGCCCCAGCAAGAAGTGTCAATTAGCCGCCGCAGAAATGAGTGTCAGTACCACAAGTTAGTGAGCTGATGAGTTAAATGCTGCATACACGTTAGTACGACATCAACCCAGTCTAGTTACGTAATCACAGAAATTTTCTTCCTGTATATTTTTCCTGTCAAGAGGATACAGGGCAGATGTGCTTTTATTATAGCATTTGCTACCCCTACAGTGCTTTATGATTACATAACTAACCTTAAGAAGCAGCCTGTAAATAGCTCAGTAACTATGTATATAAGAAGAAATGTGACAGTGTGCTAAGACTTTCCATGGGAAAGAAAGACTTGAGTGTGTAGAAGCATTTAGATGCCTAGTGTGAGACAGTATTGGGAAAACAGGCAAAGAGAGGCAGAAATACAACAGGTTGGTGTGTTGTATGCTTTTTAGACTTTAAATTGTGTCTAGAGTTTTACCGTAACCTGTTATAAAGATATCTTTGCGATGTATAGAGCCACATCTTTTTCATAAAAACAATTTTCAGTTAATGTAAAATTGATTATAATTGCTACTGATGTTTAAAGAATATTGTGTAAAACCAATTGTTTAAATATTGTTAAAGATCATGTTAAAGTAATCCATCTTGCTGATTATGTGTAGAATCATTTTTGCCAGCAACCCAGAGACTCTAAATGTTGCAGAAATGAGGTTGCAAGAAGAAACAAAATATTATGTAAATTTAATCTTCTTTTGAGTGCTTCGTGTTTTTCTATTCTAAGTCTATCACTATTTTTGTAGCAGTGAGGTACTTGTTTTTTAATGTCCCTGCCACTTCACTCTACTGCAAACCCTTAGCAGTGGGCTGAGTTTGGAAGCACTCAGTTCACTAAAACCCTGTAGTTTGTTTTTAACAAACACATAAAATTTGCCTGCTGTGCAACGAGGGAACCCTGATAAAGTTACTATTCCACCTCCATGTAGACGGCCACAGCAGAGCATCAGTACATAACGAAAGAGTGAAGTGTAAATCTGTGACACAGTTTAATAGTATTGTTGTAGGATAATGTGTTGAATGATTCCTCCTCTAACTGTACTATTCCGCAAGCAGTCACGTTGCTTGCTACAGCTTAGCTGTTTTGCTGTAAGAAACCTTGAATGGAAGTCTGTGAATACACGCTTTAATGAAAGAGGCCCGCAGCACACAGCTCATTTTCCCAGCCCGGGATGAATAAAAACACTTACAAGAATAAAACATGCTCTGTAATAAAAGGAGCAAACAAATAAAACAAGACAAACGCCACCTGGCACAGACGCGATCCAGTTCCTTTTCTTTTTCCTGAAGCGGAAAGAGAGATAGGTTTTAGTTGCCATGTATCTGAGAGAGATAAAATATGTCTGCTGTCGAACACAGTTTAAGAAACAGGATAAAAGAGTGTGTGGATGCCACCTGTTTGTTTGAATGACCTTCACCCCTCAGATATTTCTTCGACGAAAGGTCAAGTTCAGCCACAAGGGAAGCGGCATATCATGCCGGAGTGCACACTCCAGAAGCACAACCAGGAGAGGACAGCACTGCATTCTCTCCAAGAAATATCCTTTTTGACCCCACATTAATCCCTTTGAGGTGACTAGCTGAGGAGTTTGATTGCCCACACTGGGAGGATTTGCTTCTGTCTCAGCTGTTTAGTTAGCAGTAGTTGAGAGGAAAAATTATTTTTTTTCCTGTAAGGATGTGCAAAAAAGTCGACACAGGGCGGGCGTGATCCATTTCCACTCATGGATGGGGTTATATTTACTGTACCTCTGAAGAGTACCAATTTAGAGGAAAGTCAAAATCCTGCGGAAACAATCCCACGTCTTTCACAGGAACTGTACAAGCAACCTCTCCTCCCTCAAGGACAACCACACTCCGTCCCTCTGAGAATATGACTATGAGAGGATAGCGAATTTGTTCCTGGGAGAATAAACTTTCCTTTCTCTCCTCAAGGATTAGCTCTAATCTCATCCTATTCAGACGGAGATAGTAGAAAGAGAGAGACTTATTGTCGTTGCGAGGACGACCCCAAGTCCTTTCAAGGGAAAGCTACTTCTCGTCTACCTCTTTCGTCGCAGCAGAGAGGGGGGCAAATTGACGCATTATGCTTTGTAGCAATGGTGATTTAATGACGTCAGCTCAGTCCTATGCATAGCCTTGCATACGAGTCCTCGAAGTTTGCATTGCCGTTAATTCCGACGTGAGATGAGATTATTCTGTTTACCATTTAGAATGGACGTTCTAGATAGTGCAGATTGTTTTATTCACTGGCCCACTGTAACTATGTGCATCTCTTAGGCAACAGGTACTTTTATCCACTGCTAGATAGCACCTCTAGTAGGATTTTTGTTTGTCTTTGCTTCTCATCCTCCAGCCGGCCGGTGACATCACATCAGCAAATCATGCTTCGCGACCCACTCTGTGACCACCCCTTACCTTCAAGATGTCAGGCAATAAGCATCAGGCAGCAGCCCAAAGGAGTACAAAACGAGAGAGAGTTTTCGACACTTGGCCTGTTGTCAGTTGCCAGTTTTATGCTCAGCAGTCTTCAGGATACACTCATCAGTCTGACCTCTCATCTCACTGCGCTACTCACCAGAGATTTATCCTGCCTGCGGAGAACCATTTCTAGATACCCACTGTGTTAGCCAGGGTCATCTATTACCTTCACTCCATGCTCTTACCCTCCTTCCTTCACTGCATGTACGTGCCAGAAGGAAATTCCATTCCTTAAGCCCCAACTCGTGACTTATCCTGCCATGCCCTGCTAAGTAACACAAGCATTGTGTCAGTTTCTCAGCCGTTATGTCGTCTAACACTAGACCCAGAAACACCATATGGGCAACAATAGATAGGGAGTTTGCCAAGTTACAAGTTGTTTTCACAGCGCTAGGCATCCCCATCCCCTGCTCATTCTACACCGGTCGCCTCTACCGGCATCTACGTAACTCTAGCTTCCCAGTAATAGCTCCTGCTGGCGTAGAAGTGAGAATATGTCACCATGTGTATTTCCAATAATACGGAAATAAAACGTGTGCCAACTGGGCCCTTGAGTACCACGCTTCCTGTAGACTTAGCACCTAGTTCCCAGTTGACTACACACGTGAAGGGAAATGCAGGTGATCCCAGGAAATTACTCAAAACGAGACAGTACACATTGTTGCCAATTCACAATCACCTAGTGTGGTCAACCTTTCTATCTATATCATAGGTAGAACGGCAGGGCCCACACAGGTACATTGCTCCTAGACCAGCTTGTCAGCTTGATGCTCGCTCCTCTTCCACTGCACTTTAAAAACGACTTCCCTGAGTTAGGAAGACGCTGCTAGGACAACAACCATGTGCTGTGACCTAAGACGGTGACGCCTGATTTGCAATGCGTACTGCGTATCCACGCCAGATACTGAAATAGGGTGTCCACTTAGTCGACGGTTCACACATGGTCGACATGCTATTAGTGTCACAAGGAACCTGTCTTTACCTTATGGATGTGAGAGGGGTGTTAAGTGTGTGTCCAAATGACCTATTCCAAATGCAGTGGACTGAAGGAAAGAGTAAAGCAGACTTTGCTCTCCTCTGGGCGTCTGCATGAGCTAACCCCTGCCGTAGAAGCCTCCATCCCCAAGCTTAACCTAAGGGAACAGGCTCGAACTCTTAGACACCTAAAGAGATACCAAAGAAATTATTTGCTGAACCAGTTTGCACAGGTCAAGAAGAATTCCCGTGGTGGGTAGCGAGCCACCTCAACCAGCCAGACCAACTACCCACTGAAGCCACTGCGTATCTTATCCCAGCAGTCCTGTACCCAGCTCCACGGCCTGTACCTCGACTGCGTCCTACACAAGTAACTGCAGTACCTCCATAAGCTAACTCTCAACCCATTGTTGGACACAGAGTCATTGAAGTACGTCGCCCAGGTATTCCCAACAGGCAGCCAACCTTAAACGCAAGATTGTCATGCAAGAACAAGACTTTGTGCCCCTGCTGAAAAGCTACCAGGCCTGTCCTGTACAACGGGTATGCAACAGTGCCCGCCAAGACTTGCACCCCGTCTAACCAGCAGTGCCTGATCTAGCGCCGAACAAAAACAAATTCCAACTGCGTATAAGTATCCATTCGACCATATGTCACGAGACAGTTCCCTTGAAAAATTTGTCCCAATCACTGTTCAACACACACTTAGGATGGAACATGTTGTCACATAAGTTATACGTGACAATGACACGCCCTGTTCCGCAGTACAGTCTGGCATTGCAAAGTGGCATCTGAAGGCAGGAATTCACTAGGTGCAATCAGATACGCTGCTGCAGGCTGGCTGGTCTGGTTGGTAATGCAATTCTGGTTGTTACTGCAGTCCTGGCACCGCAAAACATCGCACCATGCAGATGGCCACTCTCCCGCTGACAAATAGGCAAAGTGCACTCCTAGCTGGCGCACCTCACAGTGCATGGTGTCGTTGCTGGTATCGTCTCATAAAGTCCTTGAGCAGCATGCTACACTGTTTGTTGACATCACTGTCGGAGCAAATAACACACTTCTTCCTTCTGGTATGCAGAGGCAGATATTGGCTTAAAGATCGAATTTTGGGAACAGGTCCAGTGAAACAGTCTATCCACACTATGCAAATATTCTTTGGCATCTCACATGGTTGGAAATTACATGCCGCTGATGCCCGCGGTAGTCACTGTTCCAGTTGTTTGTGAACCCACGTGCATGAGAGATTCATTCAGGACCAAATCTGGTAGATAAGACCTGTTGGGGTGCGGTGGTCAGCGCGCGGCCAGACCGGACCACGCATGCATACATGCCCGACTTCAGGAACATGGTGACGTCATAGGTAACTTGACTATGCACGGTGATGTCACAGGTATTTCCGCCCTCTGGACACAAGGAGGTTCGATATACGCACACGATGGCGGACGTCTCACTGTTCCACATGGTTTCCTGAACAATGGAAGATTTCTGGAATATTTTTCTGCCATGTGCTCGTTTTTCATGACTGTGATGCATACCGCTTATACATCTAATCTAATATGATTATGACTCATCGCCAAGAGTACCTCTTCCACCACTACAGACATGAGTGACATGTTGCCTACCCTACAGGCAGCAGGAATCTATAAGCGTATTTCTCTCATCTGGAGGATATGCGACCCGGCAAGCAGTCCCCCCCCCCCCTTTTTTTCTCTGCGCTGAGAGTAGACAAACTGCCTAGACCTCGGGCAAGGCAGAGCACCACAGTCGAGGCATGAAGCAGAAACGCTGACCAGAGTATTCCCATGCCAACCAGGGCAGGAGGACGTCACACCTTCCCCGCACCCCGCGCCGGCAGTCTACAAGCTTCCACTATTTAAGTGCTGATGCTGCCGGGCACGAACAGTCATTCTTGTTCCATCTCTTTGCATTATCTCACAGCACTGTTAACATTGCTAGGACCGCCCGGGATCTTCAAAGCATTGAGTACGCCCCCTGTAGCTACTTCTCTGTCGACAACCAGTCAACCAGACAACCAGCGAAAACGCTTACAGATACGTTAAATTCACTTTGTCTCCTCAAGACATCCTTATTAGACAGTTTAGAAGTATTATATATTTTCGCGTTGAGCTAATTATTTCCCATTCTCCATTATAACCAGGTCGCTTACACCTCGCCAGCATAGTAACCTTCAGCACTCAATTGCCTGGTAGGAGGTAGCACGCATCACATGTTTATTGAGACTTCATTAAACATACTGTTATTTCCTACTTCTCAGCTTTTTTTTATTAGAGTATCTGTCTGTGTGTTTGCTAAATACGGGTTGCTACATACACCTTTGACAAGGAACGGGGAATTTATAACTACCGAATTAACTTCAGCCATGGGTGCCCTTCAGGGTCCGTTATATTTTCACACAAACCATTAGACGACCATCTGTTGCTTTCCAAACTACCACAGCATTGCTTCCAGTGCCGGTGAGGAGAAACAGAGGAGCCACAACCACTAGTAACACCTTCATCCAGAGAGGGGCGACAGTCTCAAGTTATTGCCTTATTCCACGGCACTACTTTCAATGCCTGAATAAACCGTGGCTTGAGACCTGCCGTCCATTCCTGTGTGAACGCACATCCAGTGGAGGCATTGGTGACCCGAACAGCTCCCTGTCTCTAATCAGCCCGCCTAGCTTGGGGGATCAGTGGAGACTTTACAGAGCCTGGTCAGCAAGCCAAAACCGAACTTACGCTATAACTTATATTTACTTTGTTCGCGTCAAGGTGTACCCGGTAACCTGTGAGCAGACACTTCATGCCTTTCGGCTAGAGGCATGGCCGAAAGCGTAGGGAGCAACACGCAGCGCTCCTTGCCGCCAGACAGTTGAGTGCACTTCCTCAACCTACACCGGAAAGGCAGGCGGAATGGGACCACGCCACCAAAATTAAGCATGAGTCAGTATCAACTGCTCCAGTTGTGGTATTATTTGTATTTTTGTGCATATGCATTCACCCCGCTTTTGGTCTAACGGACAGAATCCTAGACTGTCGTGACTATTCATCTAACCGGTTACACGTCAAGAGATTTTCTGGCGCCCAACAAGGGGCGTCAGACAAAAAGCTGTACGTAGTAAACGGCATGAACTAGACCAACCATACCCCGAGAACTAAGGGTTAACAACGATCAGTGAAGCGGGCTTCAGGGAGTCCTCAAAACACCCCGTTGCCCCCTTAAACACTACCATGCCAGATGCCGAAGTCAACACTGCCACTGGCGAGAACTCCGACAACGAACCCAACGTATCCAGCAGATGGTGTAGCCATGACGACTGCCCAGGTCATGGCACACTAAGGATAGAATGCACTTACTGCAATAAACTCGTTGATTATGCATGCATAGGCTGGCCTGAAGAGACCCGAGCTAAAGACGGTTTAGAGTATCGCTGTACCGCTTGTCAACAACAGCCAACATGTTTCTGTAACAAAATTACATGCTCCGGGCGAGGCATAAACCACATAAGGTGCACAACATGCAGTGAACTCTATCACTACCTATGCATAGGATGGCCCGACGAACACGTCTTTATGCCCAGGATGGCCTACCAATGCGGAGGTGCCAAAGGAAACACATCTTTCACTTCCGCAGATCTAGGCTTTCCCGGATATATATCCAACCTGGGACGGCACCTGGCCATCCAGCTACTGGTACAGATGATGATATTCAAATAACCGACTTTGCAGATCGCCCACACGAAGACCCAGTCGCATTCACACAGGAATGTGAAAAAGAATTTAAAGGAAAGGACCTGTCACCGAAACAATGGGTTGACCGGGCCCAACTGCATTTGAAGGGCCTCGCCCTCACGTGGTGGGAGAGACACGGAGAATTTTTAACGAACTGGAAGCAGTTCAATAACCGGATAGCAGCTTATAGCCAGACCCAGGTACTCCATGAAGAGGCCGAAATCTTCATACGAAGAAAAGGACAAATATTTCGACGGGTATTTCCCGGAGTCGACGAGGCTACCACCGTTCGTTCCATCGGTCGGATGTTATTGCCAAATCTCACAAACGTACTCTTGACAGCAAGACCCACGACCTTGGAAGAATTAGTTAATCGAGCCCAAGAAGCTGAGCAAAACTTTGCAGCACAGGCTAGTCTCGAAGAACCAGTATACACCAAGGCCCCTGAGGTACGAACACCAACTGCTGCGCCTCCTAAAGGAGTACCAACCCTAAAGCCTCACATGGCATTCATACCCAAATACTGGTTCTGTCTGGAAAACAACTGGAACAAGAACTGCCCTCGGAAAACTAGAATGAGCTGCCATTCCACCAAACCAAGTCAATAAAACGTCGACAAATATGCCAACACGACCAGCTGGAAATCCAATCCCCAGAACCAAGCCGGGAAATGCCGACAACAGGGTACGAAGCGGGCCACCACCCCGGTTTACAAGGATTCATCCTCCAGGGATTAAGTGAAGAGGTATGGATTCTCATAGCACTCCAAATAGAGGTGGAGGTAAATAGTAATAGGGTACTCACCCTACTTGACTCTGCAGCAACCGGAAATTTTATCAAAAGGTTTGGTTAACATTAGACCAGCTCGCCAAACTAAGCCCACAAACCAAAATAGTAAGAATGCCCCAACCTGAATCCACTATGAAAGTAACAGGCTGCATTACGCTGAACATAAAAATTCAAATTATTTCTACACCGACAGAATTCATTGTGTCACCAACCATGTCCGAATCGATGATACTAGTGTGCCTATGGCTCATCCACAATAAATGCATTTTAGATCACGGGCAATGAAGAGTCTATCTGGGAGAAACCCATCGAATTACTGTAAACTGGGATCAAAACCCAGATGACATCCCGTCAATGCCCATCAACCCGATAAGCATTAACCAAGAACTCGACGAACCAGAATTTTCATTGTTTCTAGCCGGTGAAACAGAGAAGTACTCTAAAGAAGAAAAAGCTTAAGGACAGAGAACAATAGATGTTTATTGAGAACTCAATAAACATGTGACCCGTGCTACTTCCTACCGAACAGTGGAGTGCTGAAGATAACTGCGTTAGCCAGGTGTAGGCTACTTGGTTCTAGGTTACAAGGGAAAGAATATAGTTCTAGATGAATACAAAGTGAATTACTGTTAAGCTGTACTAAGTAAATGGGTGTCTACAAGAGACAAAGTGAATTTAATAAGTATTAGCATGTTCGCTGGTTCACTGGTCATCAAGACAGGAAGTAGCCGCTGGGAGCATACTTAAAGCTTCTATGATCTCCGGAGGTCCCAGCACTGATGAGTGCCCTGGGATGTTACACGAGAGGATGAAGAATGAACTGCTGGAGCCCCGCTGCGCACGGACTTATATAGTAGTCAAGTCTAGGCTGCCACAGGTGGGTGCGTGGAAGGCGCGTGATGTCCTTCTGCCGTGGCGTGGGAGTTGAAAATCTCTGGTCAGCAGTAGTCAGTAATACTGCTTCGTTCATATTCGGTAGCGCTCGGCCTTGCCCGGTGGCGGGTGGCTTGTAGGTTCTCAGCTGGGGGGGGGGGGGGGGGGACTGCATGCCTGCTGGTTGCGTAACCTTGTAGCCATGTTCTCAGCTGCCCAGCAAATTCTTGGCAGCCGAAAACTTATGTGCGAAGTGCTGTGTGCACAACTCTCACGTGGGTGGTTGCAGTATACAACTCTTAGGTTGACGTAAGGGTATACTTCACGTAAAGAGTGATGAGTCGTAATTGTAGTTGATTAGTAGTATGAGCGGCACGTGTCAATTCGCCCCCCCCCTCCATTACGATGAAGACTCATTGTGAAAAGGTGGTAGAGTGAGGCGTAGGCCTCCCTCTCTGGCAGGACTAGACAGTCTCTAGAAGAAGGTCTCTGTAGGAGTAGCGAAGAAAGTCGGGAAGATAAGTGAAAAAAAATTTTTCTTCATCTGGTAGGCGGGACTCTTAGTGTTGGGTGCTTGACCGCTGTAGCAGCGCAAGCTGTGTTCTCGAGCCGGCTGGCGAAGGTGAGATGCGTGGGATGTGGAGACCATAGCTCTGTCTCTCTCGTGGTGGGCGGACTTCCTCTCTGCCCCTTGTCCTGGCGGTGTGGTGCTCGCTGATGCTACAAATGTGTTTCCCACCCCTCTATCAAAGATTATTGTCAGGAGTGCCGCATTTATCAGGTGTCTCACTGGCCTACTTTATTTTTGCTTACCGCTGACAAACACTCAGCATAGCGCTGTGGATATCTACAAGAGAATATACAACAATGAACCTGAAATAAAAAACACTTGAAAATGATGGCATGCGAAAAACAAAGGGGAATAAAATAAGTATGTTCAAGCCTTACTCGCGGAAGGCAGGGAGACGCCACTAACTATCCTGGAGCTTGCTGTGGTGGTTAAAAAGAAAAGGAAAATCTTTCAAGGAACCTTGGGTCGCACAACAAGTTAAACAGTTACGTGTGACAGGGTATTAGCTTGGCAACTGCAGGCCCTTCAACACCTGGGTTGACCTGCTAAACGAAGCAAATGCGCATACACTTAAAACATGCATGAATTTGCAGCAAATTTGTGCATGTTGGTCACTTACATACAACATACATAAACACTTTAATATGTGGAATTTAAATATCTTGCACCGTATTTAATTGTAGCAAGTTCATTGGGAGCTCTGTGGCTCAGCGTACTGGTTTGGCTTTCAAGTGGTGCAGAGGATAGCAAACATAAACACTGTATATACACATCATGAGTAATTTAAGTTTCAGATATATAAGAACATTTAAAAAGACTTCTTCGTGGTAATTCTCTTCACATAAACACTTTAAAAATGTATAGTTATACATAATTGTGTGGCTACACATCAAGTCAGATTTAAATGCTGGAGAATAGAAAAACTAACCTAACTATTCCTTACAGGAGTCCGTTTTATTACGTAGGGCTAACAACTAATTTGTACACTGTGTATCGTCGCTGAAATGTTCAAAGGTAAATACACAATAAATATAAAAGTTAACAGAGTGGAAAGTGCTTTCCTACAAAACAGCATTCTTCTTGTAGGCGATTTTCACAAATACACTGTAAAAACTCATGGTAATATTTAAAGGTCTACCTACAAATCACATTCAATATACAAAAATCTAAATTTACTAATTCCCTTGCAGGAGTATTTCTTATCGTAGGCTAAGGCTAACATGTATTTAGTCGAAGTCTCTGTCTTCAACTAATCACTGGCACTGTGATGACCATCTATACGTGGTACACTATTGGAAGTTATTACCGTCACTGTGGTGAGCGTCTATAGATAATACTACCTTATTATGTGGAATGTTGACCCGCTTATTTTATGGAACCTTGATGTCGGTGAGGTGTAAAACATCTGTTTTCACTGGCTTTAAATTACGTACAGGATAATAACTGCTGTATTTACAAGTTCAGTTTGCACATAGTCGAGTGTCTAAATAACTATCCGTTGCATTTACATGACTGGTTGCTACACTTCCCCCGCTTGATGACAGCTGGGTAGGCACATTTACTAGATACACAATATTTTATCTAATCTAAATGTGAATGTTTTTGCCTATCTCACTGTCTTTGACTGGTAGGCTAGATTAAATGTCACTTTGTTACAGATCTATAATGAGTCGTGTAATGTTTATTGTAGTGGCGCAGGACAAGGGAGTTGCGGCAGGAGACAGCTCTCCACCTTGCCTGCGGATGCATCCCGTCGTGGGGCCGGGTCGTTGGAGGCATCGATGTTCTCCATATCCAGGTCCCGCGACGAGGCAGTGGGAGGGACAGAACTCTCGACCTCCACTGCGGGAGTTGCTCCAGTTGAGGGATAGTGGGATGCGTTAGCGGTCTCAGCACCTGCTGTAACACCGCAAGGGAGCTGCGGATCACCGCGCTTGACCTCAGCAACGGGTGGTGCATCTTGTTGTAGGACCAGGTAGATGGAGGTGTTGATATTCTCTACATCTATAGATACAGTGGCCTGTTGAGCGAGAGGTGGATCACGCCTCTCGTCAACGGCGCTGTAGGGTTGTTCCTGCTTGGCAGGATCGTGGGGCAGAGCACTCTCGATGGAGCTCGACGTCCATGACTGCAGCAGTTCCTGCATCGCAAGTTCTTGGGGCGGAGCATTCTCGGTGAAGCTCGACGTCTGTGACTGTGGGAGTTCCTGCGTTGCAAGTTCTTGGGGCAGAGAACTCTCGTTGGAGCTCAACATCCTGGCTTGCGGATGTTCCTGCGTGGCAGGATGTTGGGACGAAGCACTCTCGTCGTTGGAGCTCGACGTCCGTGGCTACGGAAGTTCCTCATTGTTGGGTGCAGTGGCCGACTTCGTGGAAGTTGGCATGTTCTTGACCACTGCCCCTGGCTATTCCTTCTCTTCCGCACAGAGTTTGTGCTTGTTCTGAGCGCAATTTTTGGTGGTCTAGTAGCGGCCTCTGCGCTCTCGTCTGGAGCATCGTTTGGTGGTCTGGTGGCAGGAAGTACTTCATTCTTGGAGCCATAGATCAACTTCGTAGAAGTTGTAACGGCCTTGACTTCTGGCTCCAGAGTTGTACTAGGTGGAGAGGTAAGTGCTTGCGTGATTCCTACCCCTCTTACCGATGGTGCTTCCGATTACTCGCTGATGCGGTTTGATCGGCAGGGTGTCTGATGGGGTCTCAGTCACGTGGACTCCGCCATGACAATTCGGCGCAGCTAGGGATTTCCTTATCGCGTTTGGTTGCGATTTTCTCAGTATAGCTGCGTGGCGTCGAGGGCATTGATCTGACGGAGAATACTCCTTGGTGTTGTTCTACGTCTGGTTTCCATTGCGCAATGTAGCTAGATGCTCTGTCAATGACAATAAGTGTCGGCTTTGGCCTCGTCGAGGGTCCTGGCTTGGTATTGGGAATTACCCTTATGGGTGGAGGTTCGTCCTCATCTTTGGATGGACCAGGTGTTTCTCCTTCGATGGCGTCGTCCCCGAGTGTTGGCATGTCCCCTGGGTAGGGTCGTATCTGGCCTCAGGTGTCCTTTCGGATCCATACTCGTACATCTTCGGCCCAGTAGACGTCTCTTTTGCCGACAATACAATACGGACAGTCCCATTTGTCAGGGAGGCCAGCACTGAACTGGTTACTGGCCTTGCTGAGGGGGTGCGTCTTGAGTAGTACCATTTCACCTGGGGAGAATTCCCATACCCCTGTCTTCGGTATAAGTTACTTCTTCCGAATATATTCATCCCGGACCTTTTCGGCAGTAGTAGTTCAGGCTAGGGCAGCTAGCCGGATGTCCTCGGGTTAAGGCATATCGGTTGGCTCACTTTCCCATTGCCAGTCACCTGGTCGGCGGAGTGTTTGGCCCAGAAGGAGTACGCTTGGGCTTGTATCTATTGCTTAATTGGTTCTACGATGAAGGGCAAACTGAATTGTTGGGATGTGTTTGTCCCAATGACGGTGGTCGTTTCCCACACTGATACAAAGGCATTTTTTGATCTCCTAGTTCTTTCGTTCAGTGGGGTTGGCCTGGGGATGGTATGGCGGGGTAGTCCAGGTTTCTATTCCCCATCCCTGGCAACTGACTGCCATTGGCGACTCGTGAATTGAGTGCCGTTGTCAGTTAATTTGGCCTGTGGGTATCCCCATCGTGCGATTATTTCCGTTTCTATTTTTCGCACCATTGGAGCGGTTTCTTGGCTGGGTAGAGGGAAGGCCTCTACCCACCTTGAGAAATGGTCAGTTTCTACTAACAGGTAACGGTTCCCCTTGATACTGTGTGGGTAATGCCCCATGAAGTCAGCGGCGATGTGTATCCACGCCGTCTTGTCTCTCCTTGGTCACGCTGAAGGAGGCAGTACTGGGTATGCTTTGCCACAACAGCACATAACACAGTTGCTTATGTACTGCCGGATGTCGTGGCTTATCCTGTCCCAGCTGTATCGAACTTTGATGTCTAGCAGGGTCTCCCTTGTGCCCGGGTGTGCAGCTTAAGGGTGGTCGTGGTGATGCCGGCATATATCAACACTTCTGCTGCGGAACTCAGATCTTCCGGGGTGTATTGGGTTGTACGCTACACAACGTCATCCCATAATTCAAAATGTTGGGGCTGTTCCCGTAGTAGGCGACGTATGTCGGGGTCCTCCTGCTGACTCAATGTTATCTGGTGGCAGGCAATTTGAAGCTGGAGGAGACGGATTTTTTCTTCCGGACTTCTTTCGATCTGAGGGGAAGGGGACATTCTTTCCTCCTCTTCCTCTTAAGATTTTTCCTCTAGTGTAGGAAATCAGTACAGGGCATCTGGCAAGTCATTCGTTTTACCTGGGTAATGTTGAACTTTAAAATTGAATTCCGTGAGGAACATGTCCCACCATCTGAGTTTAGCTTTAGAATTCCGCGACTCGTATAGCCATTGGAGGGCTTTTGAGTCAGTATGCAGAATGAAGCATTGTCCTTCTAGATAGTAGCGATATTTCTTCACTGCCCAGATAATGGCCAGACATTCCTGTTCATTAAAATGATAGCGCTGCACCATGGCGTTAAGCCGGGTTGAGGTACATGCTATCACATTAGGTTGCCAGTTCTCATCGTGTTGATATAATACTGCGCCCATACCGTTTTGCCACGCGTCTGTTTGCACAATTAACGGTTGATCTCCATGCGGACAGTGGAGTTGCCTGATGTTCGCAAGCTGGCTTTCAGATTGTTAAAAGCTTGTCGTTGCTCCGGTCCCCATTGCCAACGAGTGTCCTCCTCGAGGAGCATAGAGACTCATTCGTCGGGCCAGCCTATACATAAGTGATGATAGGGTTCGCTGCATGTCGTGCACCTGATATGATTAATGGCTTGGCCGGGACACGTGATTTAATTACAGAAGCTCGTGGGTTGCTGACGGCAAGCGGCACAGCAGTATTCTAATCCTTCTTTATCACGTACCTCTTCTGGCCATCCTAGGCATGCATAATGGAATATCTTAGCGCAGTAAGTGCATTCTATTCACAGTGAGCCACTGCCTGGACAGTTGGCATGGCTACACTGTGCGTCGGGTATGTCATGCTCATTGTTGCGGTTTTCGCCTGTGGCTGCACTGACCTCTGAGACATACATTTTAGTGGTTATGGGCACCACTGTGTGTTTCATGGACTCCCCGAAGTCTGTTCGGCTTCTCCAGCTTGATCATTAGTTCTCCGGGTCCTGGATGGTCTTGTTCGGCCGTTCACTGCGTACAGATAATAGTCTGACGCCCCACATTGGGCACCAGAAAATCACTTGACACGTGCCCGGTTAAGTCTGAATGGCACGTTTGTCTAGGATTTTAACGCTAGACCAATAGCGTGGTTTTAATTAGGCTTAAAGATGTTTTGCAAGGGGTGTTGGTTACTGACTTACACCATAATCCTGGGTGGTGCTGGTGATGCTGTGTTGGTCTCACTCAGTGGCGGCTGGCTGACCCCACTCTGAAGTGACGATTCCATATGGATGACTCTCTGCTCCAGAAGTGTAGTTGGGTCCAGCCGTATCTAGCCTCGTCCTGATAAACTAACCCTCTCAACATCGGGTGGTACTCCTGCCTTGTACGGAAGGACAATGAAAAGTATACATTTATGACCGGAGCAGCCGTGACTACTTGGCGTCTGAGTGTCGTGGCACTGTCCCATTCTGCCTGCCTTTCCTTCGTAGGAGGTGGTAGTGCAGACCACTGTTTGGCACCAATGTAAGCTTGCAATTGCTCCCTACGCTTGAGGCCACGCCTTACCTTGTAAGGCATAGAGTAATGCGGCTTAATTTATGTAGTGCACCTTGACAAGAACAGTATCTACAGTGTTCACCCAATAGCTGCTTACTGGCCTGAGCTGGGTAAGTCTCCACTAATCCCCCATGCTTTGAGGGCTGATGAGAGACAGGGAGCCATGTGGGTCACCAAGTCTTTACTGGTTGTGTGTTCAGGTGAGGTTGAGCTGCAAGTCTCAGGCCATGGTCACTTCAACACTAACTTAGTGCTCAAAGCGAGGAAATAACCCAGGCTTGTAGCCCCTCCTTGGATGATGGTATTACTAGTGGTTGGGGCTCCACTGTTTCTTCCCTCCAGCACTGAATTTGTGCTCGGGTTACTGGAAAGAAACAGGTGGCCGTCTAACGTATGTGTTTTTTGACTCACGGACTCCTGAAGGGGGTCCGTAGTCAGACTAATTAGGTTAACTACAATCTCCCAGCTCCTGTCGGCAGTGCATGTCGTATCTTGTTTCTACCCGGTGAAACAGAGAAGTACTCTAAAGCAGAAAAAGCTTACGGATAGAGAACAATAGATGTTTATTGAGAACTCAATAAAAATGTGACCCGTGCTACCTCCTACCGAACAGTGTAGTGCTGAAGGTAACTGCATTATCCAGGCGTAGGCAACCTGGTTCTAGGTTACAAAGTGAATTTAATAAGTATTAGCATGTTCGCTGATTGACTGGTCATCGAGACGGGAAGTAGCTGCTGGGAGCGTACTTAAAGCTTCTAAGATCTCCGGAGGTCCCAGCACTGAACAGTGCTCTGGGATATCGCAAGAGAGGATGAAGAATGAACTGCTGGAGCTCCGCTGTGCATGGACTTATATAGTGCTCAAGTCTAGAAGTCTAGGCTGCCGCAGCGGGGTGCGGGGAAGGCGTGTGATGTCCTTCTGCCATGGCGTGGGAGTTGAAAATCTCTAGTCAACAGTAGTCAGCAATACTGCTTCATTCATCTTCTGTAGCGCTCGGCCTTGCCCAGTGATGGGCAGCTTGTAGGCTCTCAGCGCGTGCGAGCAGGGGGGGAGGGGGCAGTGTGCCCGCTGGTTGCGTAACCTTGTGGCCACGTGCTCGGCTGCCAGGCAGATTCTAGACAGCCAAGAATATCTTTGACACCCCTTTTTAGACTATTAAGGTATTATTTAAGAGTTTTGCATTGCTCTTACTCGAAGATAAAGCAGGCTATTTGCGTATCAAACCATGCATACACCTTCTGAGGCAAACAGAGATTTGCCAGCAGGTAGATCTTCAGGAGCGCCCAAATCACTCTAAGAACTCCTACCCTTGCTGAATCAAGGGACTACAATAGTTTCCTACTCCACCACCACTGGGTAGCGGCCAGATTGGAGGACGAGTTATTTTAGTCTTCTGACCCACAGTGGATACCACACGTAGGCATTACTGCATAAAACATGTAAATCCTAAGCTCTGTTTCACCGCTGGGTAATGGCAGAAGGTTCCACCTATCGCTGGGTAATGGCCGGACCAGAACAACAGAGTGAGATATTATGTTGAAAAGCCAGTGTGTGTAGAAGTACGCAATAAATAATCGGCTTCATCTTGGGCCTTTTCATTTTATTGTTCTCATGCCTTACACTAGGAAAGGTGGTAACAAACAGAAATGAAAATTAATAGAAAAAGAAATAGAATGAGAGATAGCAAAATTACCTCCCTTAGAGGTAGGGAACAACACTCCTTTATTTCTGCCACCTACAAAAGGACCAGGTAATTTACATCTTGAGCATCAATTAATTGTGCAGTAAGGAGCCACTCTCCTAGGTATCGACGATCAGTGGTTTTTTTCGTCCCTCCCACCACACTCCTAGAACTCCCTAGCAGCCACTGCACCACAAATCAGCATCGGCCGCTGTTCCGCTGCCGACCACCTCAACGAGCCAGTCAGTGAGGAGGAGTGTACAGCTGCCTCGCTTCCAAAAGGAACGCCTTGGAAGAGAGGAGCAAATGTGATATTTGACATTGTGCCCACACGTAAACCCACTAGACCTACCCTCTATACAGGGGTTTGGCCTAAGCATTCATAGAGTTCTTTGTAATATAAATGCTCCTCACGACACTGCCTTCGCAAATGTTGAAGTCTGTTACGTGTGTTAAAACTAGATCTTTCTATCACAGTACTTTGAATATAAAACTAATCATAGATGTTGAAATCCTCAATTTCCAGCCCAGGAAGTCTGCCACCAAGTCCCCTAAACAGTAAATTAACCCAACATGGAGTACCCCGCCTTAGCCAGTGCTTGTTAAGTAAGTGAAGTGAAGAGATTTGGGCGGCTGTTAGCAGAGAGGTCTTGAGAACAGATGAGGGTTATTGAAGTAAATATGGAGCGGTGTCGGAATGAAGGGGCGAGGAAAACAGGAGTTCGAGAAAACCCGCCGACCAATGGCATCATCTGGCTGGATTCCCATTTGCGAAAATCCGGTGACCCGGCCAGGGATTGAACCCGGTTCGCCTTGGTGGGAGGCGAGCATGCTAATCGCTCAGCGACCACGGCCCCTGTTAAGTAAGGGCTTGTGTTTCACCTCCGACGGTGTTAGGATTTCCGTTTACCTGAGACCCTCTTCTCATAGGTTGATCTTTCATTGTGAGGTCTTATCTCTCATCTTCCCCATACAACACCGAGCCAATTAGTGCCCAGGCGAGGCTTAAACACAATGAACAAATGCAATTCAATTTCAGTAACAACTACATTCAACATATGGTTATCACCACTCTATAAAGAACCCCTCTATAACAAACACACAAAAATGCAGTCCCTTCAATTTTGTTATACAGAAGTTTTGCTATATCGCAGTGTGTGCTTCACCAGTCCCCCCGTGTGACTCGCCAAGTAACACTACAGTGATAGTAGCAATGAGCAATCTTCCCTTACCTCGAATGCATCTTCATCTGTAGTGTCATCACCCACGAAGATGACTGGGACCCTCCCCTGCCAGTCATCCCCAAACTCTGAGCTCATTATCAGCAGGCTGGCATGCCCCTTGTTCCAGATGAAGGGGGTCTTAACCTCCAGGGCACAGTGAGCTGTACCAACAGACAAACCTGTCTCCTTAATGATCCTCTCTGCCTCCAAAATGAGGGCAGGGCACTCTTCCTCCGGAACAGCTCGATAGTGGAACGTTAAAGTTGGGCCTTTGTTTTCCACCCATGCACCATGCTTACACACCTGCACATAAAAAAACACTCTCTCAACTTCATCTAAACAAGAGGAGTCAATATATTACAAGATCAACATTCTCACATAACACACACAGTATAAGTATAGATGTTCAATTTAAACTCTGCAATGATGCGTTTTTTACAGGGTAAGCAATATAATAGCCCCACATATTTGAGTGTTTTAGATAACATTTGCTAGTGCTGGGCTGTGGTCCCATTTCCAATTTCTACTAACAAATGCAACTTCCAACTTTGTTATCCTCTACATGTATTTACAGTTTTATAATACCTAACATTAGTTATAAAAACAGATATGAAATAAATGTAATAATAATTAAACTCAATATTATTTAGAGAGCATATTACAAATTATACGAAAACTCCTGTTTTCCTGAACACTTTCATCCACTTTCCAAGGAAAAAAAGGATTGAAGGATGCAAACAGAACGACTGCTTATCCTGTCGAAGGAACACGGCAGTGTAACTCGCTTGGGAGTTCAATTCATTGCTAGTCACTCCCGTTTGTGGAAATAAATACTAGATAGCAGCACTATGCATGTACAGTACGGGAGTTACGAAAACTCTGTTTCTCAAATTGGAAATGGGAAACTCAGATTTAAATCTGTTTAAAATTAAAGTTAAGGCAAAAACTATACAGGGTCAAACATTTCCAATATGTATAGGGTAAGCATTGCTTATCTTGCGTCTATGGAATAAACGCCTCTGCTTACTTCACAAAATTAATTCAATAATTTTATTCTTGCTTTACAACACTGAAGTTATTTTATTCTTGCTTCACAAATTATCTTCACTAAATTAGGAAAGAACAAAACGAGTCCTGTATCACTACAATTACTTGTCACTGGGTTAAACCCATACAGCAATGTCATTATTTGACATTCCATATCCATATCTTATCATTCCCTATCCAAGTTCAAAAATTTAACTTTGAACATATATATTCGAAAAACTTCTGTGTAATGTTGAAGAATCTGAAAATTTAGTAGTAAAATTACATTAATTTGGAACTAAATATTTCTGAAGGAACGTCCAACAACAAAATATGATAGTATATGGTAAATCCTATTAATCACAGATGAAATAGTCACACCCAAGATTTTTTTCAATAGGATTAAAATATTTAAGTCAGAGAGTTAATATTATTTTTATGCTTATAACCGTATATTTTAACTTTCCATAATCACAATCTGAATCCTTTTTCATCACAGCAAATTAAAATGAAAAACCTGTACTTTTGAGAAACACTCACTATTTGTTGTGCAATAGCAAAGGTACCCATGCAGTTATCACAATGAGAAACACCTGTAAATATAAGTGGGCCATTAACACGAACACTTGTAACATGATGATGCATACTGCATATTGTGAAACATAGAGCAGTGTTGGAGCTCACCATCTGCAATTCATAGGGTCAGAAAGTTAGTTGCTGGCCAAATACTTGCTCCTGACAATTTCATCACTCACAGCAATTGGTCCACAAAAAAAATCCCAATTCGAAATAATTTTATAAATATTCATCGTTATATTCATCTACATACCTTAGATTCCAGTTCTGCCTGCAGAGACAGCAGTTTCTCTTGATAGCCTTCTGGAGAAGGGTGTGTGTATGTTCTGCCACTTGGAAACTCTATCTCTATGCCATGGTTACCAGCATACACAATGCCTTCTATCCCAACCTACAATGATAGGCAGCATTTCACAAAGTGGAGTAATCCTTTTATAACTAAATTACAGTATTACATGATGATGAAACTCAAAAGAGTAATAATTGTGCTGACTTCTGAAGCAGGATTTGCAACAGCCCGTCGCGTCTGTCATCCGTCCGTCATATGTTCGTCTGTCTCCCAGCCGAGCGATTTACAACCAAACTTCGTACGTCCGTCGAAAGTTCATTGCTGCAAACTAATAAAAACTAAACTGTTTACAAATAGGAAAAAATTCTCCACAAAAAGTGAAAATCTTCTGCGGTATTGTGTTTAGTACCAAAAACAAGCACACACATATGTAACTGAATTTAATTGATGTAAACATTTTTTTTCTTACAATATAAAGAATAATGTTATTATTTTTACTATTTAAAAAAATAATGAGCTCGTGTTTTCAAACGTAATTATCAATTACTCTTCAGGAAAAATGTAAATTAATTTTATTTTACAGTTACACAAACAAATATGTAAAAATAAAGACAGCCAAAACAAAACACTGCACACACTACACAGCCTTGTAAAGAACTCGGGATGAATGAGTAACAAAATGTGCACGTTTAGAAGGCTGTTATTTCATCCGTTTGTCTGTCAAAAGTTAAAACTTGCCATGGTTTTGACGGACGGACAGATAGAATTAATAGCCACCTCTGATTGGCTGTTGGTCAAGTGATTGACAGACGGATGACGAACGGACGTGACGGGTGATTGTAAATCCTGCCTAAGAGACACCAAAAGAATTCAATTCATATTTTGACATCAGATTATATTGTATTAACAAGGCAATGCCACATTGCTGGGCCCATAATCCATGTTGGAGGAGTGGGTAAACAACAAAAACCAAGCATGTAAATTGCACAACGGATTCAGAGAAATTCCAAAAAAATCTTGCACAAACTAACTAATAAAGAAGGGGAAGGGAGTAAGCAAACCATCCAATCTGGCACTGTGATCGTAGTAATATTAACTAGGAAAAATAATCAGGTGGCTAAACTGTAATAGTTTAAAATTTAATCATTAAGATATTTAACTGATAGTAAATAGTCAAAAAAAATTTTACGTTTGTAACCCAGTCCCTCCCAATATAATACCAAAGCAGTAAAAGTGATAGAAATTTTCAAAAAGGAAATACATTTTATTAATATTTGTGAGTGTGTGTATATCAGCATGTCTGAAAAAGAATGTAGGTACTACATAGTGGCGGTTGGCGACTTTTGAAACTGGGAGGGCTGTGGCGATCGTAACTCAGATCATTATAAATAGCATTTTTTTAATAGGCCATTGGTAAATAAATTGTGTATTATAGGTTTATGTAAGTGTAGCTTCTGTAGCTAAATACAAAAATAGAGTGTGGTTTGGGGTTGTTGAAAGAAAAATGTATCATCGCTCGATTTGTAATGGGGTCAACATACTGTGGCCACTGGTTCAGATCTAATCATTAGCACAAGTATTTGTTCATTTTAAGTTTGTGTAGGTTATATGACTTCCAACTAGTACCTACATGGTAAGATGATGATACTAATTCTACTATACTAATGATGATGATAACTTAAATATACTAAAACATATTTTTAAAACCCAAAGCCAATTTACATACAGTAAACACAAAACACATGTTAAATTTAAATTATAGGATGAAAGTGACATATTTTAATTGATATATTAAAAAAAAAAAATCCTTTCTTCAACCTGTATGCGCTATTTAACTAGCAATGAATATTCATCTTACCAATCACTGAAAATTTTATGGCATTTTTAAATATGTTGTGAACGTGATTATGTCTTTCAACTTTGTCTCCCAAGTATTTTAAATCTTGCACCCCATTGACAGTCCACACAAAACCATGACAGTTCACCAGCAAAAAAAAAAAAAAAAAAAAAAAACAATGATTTTCTACCTTCACACTCGCATAGTCACTCTGCGAAATTCTATGTACTAACATTGAATTTTCACGTATATGAAACATGTTTACCACCTTTGTTTTGTTGTATTGTTATATTTAACTGTGGCCTTCTTGGTCCCAAATTCTTAAGCTCTAGTTTATTCTCGTAATTCAAAATCTTTGCCGTAATAAGGTTTTAACTGTTAGTCACTGAATTATCCCTTATTTACAAGTTTACACAACAGACATTAACAACAATTCAAACCTGCTTCTGACTGATTCTCATGGCTCATCATTAACAACAAACTTATTCAGAATATAATACACTATATTTGAAGCTCACGCGAGTTTTAACGATATCTGTAAATGAAAACTATTCAAAATAAATATAAGTATTGTAAAGAAATGAGTTTAACAACTGCAAAAGAGAGGTGCGCAAAAGTGTGCCTACAAAATATGTGGTATATAACTGTCCAACACGTTCTGTTAAACGGTGAAATCCGAAGTTTCAGTTTTGGTAGCCTTGTCAAATTCCAGGAAACCGTTTTTGTATGAGAGCAGGGGTGCGCCTCTTGTTCTCTCTGATTTACAGCATGTGATTGGCTGAAAAGTGACGAGCCCCTGACATCTTCCCTCCCTCCCGTAGCAACCCTACCCTACTGTTACGGCCATCTCTCTCTACTCGCTCCACCCACTTCGGGGCAAAGAATCTGCCGCCCAACCACTTGACATTTCCAAAAACATTTCTCTCGTGACAAGAGTCTTGTCCATTTCAAAAACATTCGCTGCAAAATTATTTCCGTATTCGTACGCAGTATTATTTGGTCTGTTATCAGAGATTTTATTAGGAGGGCTGCGCCCCGCAGCCCTCCCTCAGCAGTTACAGCCCCATGATGTAATATTACGACTCAACAAAATTAGGTTAAGAAACCACACAGCCTACTGATGAGCGTGATAGGGGGAAGATAATTGAAACAACAATTACTTACAGAGGCTGGACTTAAGACTGTGACAATACTCACAAATTTACAACACGAATTCAATAAAGTATGTATATTTTCCAACAGTCTCATATACAAATTTCAGGTACAATGACTCTTTAACAATATTAACATACCAGCATGCATGCCTATAAAAACATTTTCCAATTTGCCAATGCTCTTTCAAAAAAAAAAAACTGTTACATTAAAGTATGGCGTGCCACACTAGGTACACTAAACCAATCAAGTTTTAATCACAACAGCTTATAGCTAGGGCTGAATCCAGCACAACTATATCAGACGTGAATAAATTGATGCAGACTAACAGCCAGTGGCAGTTAGACCCTCACAACCCTCACAGCTCACGTGACACGTGGGTGAGCATGTGCACGCAGACGCCACAGCAACGGACTTTCCCAAAACGGGATGTCATATTTTCCAGTGCCATATATGTTTTTATTTTTTCATGTCAAAAGTGATCTAAAAGTGTAATAGGTCTTTTATAAAATAGTGTGCCGCGTAGTTTTCAAATTTAAAATGTGTGCCGCGCAAAGAACAAGGACATTAATATTCCGGCATAAATGCCTACGAAATGAACATTTACCAAACACCAAATTTTGACAATTTAAATTGTTCTTGTTATTATGAATCCCAATCTCCGTGTGCCTTTAAATTCTAGGATAAAAGTTTTACTCTGCGTGCATAGCACTTCCGCTTGTGTAAATCCTGTAGGCAGCCATGGTAGGTCAGCGCGACACCTGCCTCTGGGCAGTCGTCCGAGGAGAGCTGGCGAGGTAAGACGCTGTCACGTACGCACTTCATATTTTTGCACTGAGTTAGATTTCCATAGTTCTCTTTAGTTTTTCGGTTAACCTTTGCTTTGCATACATTTTGCCAGACATCCCCAGCATAATCCTTCCGCTTAAATAAATATTTTGCAGCCCTTGTGGCTTTTTGGAACTTAAATTGAGGGAAGGTGGAAAGATGTCAGAGAGGCCATGCGGTCCACACAACTTTGAATCAGATGCCATCCGCCTATGTTAAAGGCTTTGGCATTGTAATTTCTGCCTCATTGCCATGAGCAATATTAAGGGGAAATTTGTATGTATATATGTATTTTAAGGTTTTGTCATGTTAAAGTGTTTTACAGCCACATCATTTGCAACCACCTGCTTAACAGCTGCCAAGTCCGTGTTTGCACCATCTTCGCGCTTAAGTGTTCTTGTTTGTAATTTTTTGTGCGCCATAACTTTCTCAGGGTAATATGTATTGTATAATTTAAGGGTTCTTGTAATTTTGTCATGACTGATGATTTTGAAACAGACCACGTGGTCATCACACATTTGATTCATCACCATCAGGAACCTCAGATGCGTTTGCACCTTTGAAATGCAATTAGAATAATTTTCTGAAGAACACTGTAATTTTGTCCAACACGATTTCCACAAATTTTACTGAAAATATTGCAATTTCACCTGCACCACGTGGCACGCTACGAATCATCCAGCGGCATTCACGTCATGTAAGAATGCTTTCACACATCTGCGTGTTTATTGTGCATGTTCATATAATGTCCCATGTTCTCTCATCAATATTTGTGTAATTTTGTACAGTGACATTACTTTCATCCTAGCCTGCTAAGTGTAGACCAGCACCACACACACCAAGTGGTTGGGAGGCGCGTCCCGGCGAGTATGCGTTAGCGACGTAAGTAATAACACAAGTTAGTGTTCATTTGTAATTCTCCGTGTCCTGTCCCCAGAAAAATCTACAGTCCACCCTAGCGGCTGTAGACCCCTTTCCTTGTGGAGACTGTTTTCCAACACCACTGAGAAGTCATCCATCAAGGAGTTCGTAGTTAAATGACGAGCTGGGGGAACCACCCAACGGAGTTAGCTAGTCACGCCTGAGTTTAAGTCATTAATTCATATTCTGGCATGGTATGTAATTGTTAATCAATAAATGCAAACCTCAGTGGCAAATTTATGTCTTTCTTTCTCTTTAGCATTGAATCAGCCAACTCCCGCCTTTTTCAGTGTTAAATGTTTAGTAATGCAAAGTGCTTTGTAAAGACGCTTGGGTGAGACAAACACACAGAACCCACAGCACCCCTGAGAACCCTGAGTCTCGAAGTGCGGTGTCAACCAAATACAGTATTCCACAAACTTTTGTTCGTTTAATGAAATGGAAGGACATAAACAGAGGCTCACTCAACACTTGGCTAATGCTCATACCCCCAAAACAGGCAGCATGGCTATTAAAAGTTTACACTCTAAACACATTAATGAGTATAAAAAATTCTCACATTACCATGAATTGCTTCAACGGTGATTAATATTTAAAAAAAAATTACAACAAAAATCCATTGGCTTTGGCCTTCAAATATTGAATACAATACATGGCCGTTTTAATTATTGACTAGAATTATTATATTCCAACAATAATACTGACAAACTGGAAGCAGCAACTAATATCAATGACAGGAATAACGTGTAAATTTAAGGAAAATTACTGCCCATTTATGGGTCACTCAAAAATACTGAGATTGCTGACATAATTTATTAAAAATTGAATATTGACTTTCATAAAAAGATGTTTCCCACTTATTCTACACCAAGAGTAGAGCCACCTTAAAAGGCCCACAACACAATTTTTCTCAGTTCCTAACACAATTACAATTAAAATCATAATAAAAACCATTAATTGGCTGTACCGCGATTCTTGCAGAACCCTGCCAAAGTGTTCAGGCGTAAAATATTCATAACGCCACGATAGGGAAAGGCAACTTGCGAGTCGTGGTCGAGCGGTAGACATTCACTAAAGTAGGGTGGACATATGGGGCAGCGGCCTTCATTATTCTACGCATATCACACAACAAATCTAATAAATTGTAGACAAAATGTAATTTTTAACACGTATCTAAAATGAATTTGAAAAACGAAAATAGTGGGTTGTTCCCTATCACTAGAACCAATTTAATATGACAAAGGCTAGAACTCCTCAGACTCTAAAGCCCTGGAAAATACAACACACATAATATCTCTGCCACAACTCACCATATGCAGTGGCGTATTGATGAATAAGGCCCGAAAGACCATTGATCAACGCAAACGGCATCCTCACAATGCCTGTTTCCAATTAATATTTGTCATGACCCTGACCAATGCAAGTTTGAAGTGCATGTTGTCCCTGCTGTCAGCTGAATAAACTGAGGGAGAGTTGTGCAGGACTTAAATAACTTTAATTTACATCAGAAAAACTGTGACGCATTATGCGAGTGGTATAGCAGGTAGGGTATGGAGAGGAGAAAAGGAGGGGATACTGAGCTCCATTGAGGTCGGCGACGAGGCGTTGGTTTACAGGTGGTCATTAAGGGAAACTATGACGACAGTAGCGCTCCACCATCTCAAGACTTTTGTGGTTAAAAGTTATGGTGACTTGCATTATACAACATTTACATGTGGAATTGGAAGTCATAGTCGCCTTAACAGTTTCATTACGAGACTCCATAATCATGATATTGAGTTCCTTAATGTTTGACCGCCACATGGCCAGTGTATAGTAAAGGTCTGGTGACCTGTCTCAGGGGCACAAAATCCTGAACCACTGTCAAAACCCTATGCGTTGGCTGACCCCTGTTTGTTTGCGATGCCAAGAGGAGATTTTTCACCCCTTAAGAAGGCCTCTAATATGGGTTGCGGAGAGCCTTCAAGTTTGATCAACGGAAGGAATAAAGGTGTCGGCAGTAAGGAGGGGTGAGGCCCCTCTGTAGGGCGGGCGGTAATATCTCAGCCCCACTTGGTGGAAGTGCAAAGTGCAAATTCTGAATGAGGGGCCCCATGGCAGGGGCCCCTCATTCAGGGGCAGCAGTTGCCCTTCTTAACCTTCTCTTTTTACCTCCCTTCTTGGTGTAAGGCATGAGAGATTAAGGGTACAACTGAGACTGCACGAAAGTACAGCTGGTGCCTGCAATTTCCTAGTGTACTTCTGAATAGTTCACTATCTCCCAGGCAAGAACTATACCTTATAGCTCCTTTTGTCTGGCCCCTTGAGAAGCGTGGAGAGCGGCAGGTTGTGCTCAAGCTGTTCAACCAAAATACCCAGGTGTGGTATCCACAGGTGGTCAGATGGTCAGAGTTAATTCCTGCTCCTTTCTGGTCCCATAAAGAGTGGTGCCGGAGTATGGAATAACTGAGTCACTGATTCGCCTGACGGAGGAATTCCTATTCGTATAGGCTCTACTAAAATATACCAGGTGGTAGATCTTGGGTGGCCACTTAATGGGTGTGGATTTGGCTTAGTGCCTGGTAGTGTCGCCAAATTCACTTTACAGGTCTGAACTATGTAGGAAAACTATGATGTTTTACACAAAGAAATTCAGTACATAGAGAATAGGTAAGTTTCACGTGTTATATTAACATAGTACTAAAACACTGTGGCAACGTACTAACTTTGACACAGAAGTTAAACCTATGCAATCAAGGTGAAGGCAGCCTGGTGTTAATCTAACTGGAAAAGGCTATAGTTCGTTTTAGAAAATATAGTTTTCAACAACTCTTTCCTAACTAACTTGTGGTCTGTTCTGAAGGAACACGAAGGGAGATAACCAGAAGGGTAGTACAGGCAATGCCAGCACCATCCAGTGGGAAGGGGGAGTTCCTGATGGGACTTGGATGTGATCGTTACCGGGTTCTGGGATCAGTACCAGGGGGTGGTAAGGAACGGAACAAAGTTTTCAGGAGGCTCTGGATGGTCCAATCTCCCAGAAGCAGGGGTCAGTAGCTGCTGCAGAGGTGGCTTCTAGTGGGTGATGTCTTCGGCTCCAAGAGAGCTGTGGAATCTGCGGACGTACCAGCGGTCGCGCACCCCAATGGCTGCCTCCGGCTCTGTACGAGAGCGGTGGAGGAGCAGAAACTGTCTTCAGTTGGACTTGCAGTCCTTTTATATTAATCTCATATAGGTGCTCGGGGGGAGAGGGTGGGTGATAGCCTCTGCCACAGGGGTTGAAAATTCTAAACTGCTAAGGCGGCACTATCATCCCTTATCTCTGCTGCGAGGTGCTGGTAGAAAGGGTGCTACCCTCCAGTGGTGCACTCTATAACTAGAGTGACCTTCTCTGGGGGGAGCGGTGGCTCAGCAGGCAGTACAATCTTGTGTCGGGGGGTGTTGACATGACGACTTCTTGGAGATTCTGGATGAACAGTATAAGCTAGGATCACGTGTCTGTAGTGGGTTCTGACATTGCGCCATCATACCCTATAGGCACGTGTCCCGCCTCTTCAGTGCTGTCAGGATTATGACCTGCCCATAGGATTGAACATTGCACTCAAGATGGGACGAAGTCATTTATAGAGTGAGCATCAAAGATGTGGAAATGTGTCGTGCATCACTACAAATGTTCAATTTTGTGCAACCGTTGTGGCCCAATAAATATCTAGTCAGTAGTTAATTTTGTCCCATACTTAAATCATCATGTCTTTTGTAACAGCAATCAAGGCATTAGTGAAGCTTTTTCTCAGCTTCACCAAATCTCTAGGTAACGGTGCGACAGAGACTGTCCTTGATGAAGCTTCAAAAGAAGAAATTGCATGTGATGTCCGTTCACCATGGAAATAATCTCATCATGTCATCATCGTCAGGACCAGTGCAACCAATCCACCGCTGAGAAATATTTTAATTAAGGCACCTTCTCATTTTACAATGGTAGTTGGGTGGCACTCCATGTTGTTGAAAAATGAATCCTGCAAGTCACCAACTTGGAGCATTAACTACGGCTGGAGCATGTGAATGTACATGAGTCCAGTAATAATGTTTTAAGCAAAGAAAAATGGCCCTTAAAACTTTCTTTTGGATATCTATGGCAGTTACCCTCATAGTCACTGAACATATGAGAGATTCACTTAAGGTAAATGTCTTTGGTGCCATATCCAGAAAGAAGCTTAATGCCACATTACCTAGTTCTTCTAAGCAAGGACCTAGTTTCACACGAGATAGTCTACCACACATTGTAGGCTGATTCAAAATATCAAAGTGACACACATTTACTATTGAAACATTAGAAATAAACCATAAAACCATTTCCACTCAAAGAAGTCTTATAACTCATTTCTAGAGCTGTGTCCTTCAAAATATACGAACACTGAGAAGTCGAGTCATTTTTTTCTCGTACAGATCATGAAATGGCAGAGCCCTCAATTTAACTACCGGCATCTTAAACAAAAACTCAGAAGTCCTCTCTGTGCTTTCTAGTCTAAAGAATTTGGCTCAACTTTTTCTCATCTTTCAATTGATCAACCAGAAAGAAATAAAATTTACACAGAGGTACACAACAGACACACTGCAGCAATATGTAAATGAAAATGAATAATTAATCAATAAATAAATGTATGTATAAATTCCAAGAGACATACCATACTCTTCACATTAGCAAGTTTGCGCCCTGAAATGATTGCCAAGAAGACATCAGTAATGTTTGACAGTCGCAGCAGGACTTCCTTTGTCTCTGCTGGAAGGAAGGCCAACTCAGGGCGAGGTGCCAGTGGAGCAAGGGTACCATCATAGTCCAGCAGTAGCGCCAACCTGCCTTGCTGCCCAAAGTACCTATAAGAATAGAGGGTTTCAGCACATTTAAACATGGCAAATGCTACATATTGCAGTTCATTAGCTGGTCCATGCATATAATATCACAATAAATTTCTTATGATTAATCACAAAACCATCTGTAGCAAAAGAATTCAGTAGGCAGAAAACTTTACTGTTATAATTAATACACTATTCTATCAGATCTTGTAACAGTTACTATGGAAAAAAATTAACTTAATGATATTATTAAGATGATCACTAATGTGATTAATAGTGCTGTAGGACAAAATTTTGACTTTGAAACCTCCAGTGGCATAGGTCCTTGTACAAGCTAGTACATCAAGGGTCCAAAATCCCTCCAGAAAATTTTTTGTTTTAAGGTAAACAAAAAGCTTAAGTATGCTATTTCTACATATTTACAAGTTTGTGTGGGCAAATGCATGTGAAGTTCTGGTTCACGATACTTCTTAAAAGAGACTTTTACAAATGTTAACGTATCAGGAAGTAATATAAATCATCACAGACAGCAGATGGCCTCAAAGGTGCCACATTATCCTTTTCTCGCAGACATGATATTCCTTATCTCGGTGTATACTGGCATTCTGCACATCTGAATAGCGCTAAGAAAGTTTGGTCAGCACAGACCATCCCTCTACCCTGCTCCCTGCAACATACTCTGGATCAAAGCCCACATAAATGCGCATCTTGGATCGGGAGATGCACAAAGTAAAGAGAAATTAAAATCTTGGCTGCTGGTATTTTGCACCGCATATATACACAGCAAAAGTTAAAATATATGGCTTGCACATTAAAAATTTTATATGTGCGTTTATTATGTAAGTTCATAAATGTGTGTAAGCGCGCGCGCACACACACACGCGCACACACACACACACACACACACACACACACAGAGAGAGAGAGAGAGAGAGAGAGAGAGAGAGAGAGAGAGAGAGAGAGAGAGAGAGAGAGAGAGAGAGAGAGAGAGAGGAGGAGAGAGATACATATAGATGCCGGCTAACAGCCAGCGGCGCTCACCACGCACCTGTCCCGCCCATGCGGAAACAGGTCAATAATTTTTAACTTTCACATAAAGGTTGTTTTCAGTGTTAAATGTGTTTTAAATTGTATTTGCAGGGTTTAATAAGTCTTAAAATGTTTTAAAGTGTTTGTTGCTATTTTAAAATAGTTTGATTATGAAATTCAAAGTGCCCGTGACACCGAGATTAAGAACACTAATATTCCGGCATGAACGTCGTCATAAAGAAACACTAAATTAATATAAAAATTCACAAGAAAATTACAGAAATTTAAACAATATTTAATTTAATTTGTGCATAGCACTTCCGCTTATGTGAACCCCGTAGGCGGCCATGGTAGGTCCGTGCGACACTTGTCTCTGGATAGACTGTCGAGAAGAGCTGACGAGGTAAGACACTGTCACGTATGCACTACAACCTTTTGTTCACTGATGTAGATTTCAATAGTCATTTTAGTTTACCAGTCAACCTTTGCTTGTGTAATTTGGGCACCAGCAGTGCTTCCCAATCACAGCACTATTGAGACTCAGGGTTCTCAGGGATGCTGTGCGTACTTACAAACATGTGGGCAATATTAAACTTTTAATAAACATCATTGGAAATAAACACTTAATAAAATATATGTGGCTAGGACACTGTCACTACTGAATAAAAGAGTTAAGTTCACTATAGACTTGCCTTTATTGTTACTATGCATACACATCAACGTGCCAATGAAATTATGATTATCTCGGTCATGACTAGCCAATTCCGTTTGGGTGCTCCTCAGTCTGCAATTACTCTAGCGCACACCTAGATGCATGATCTCACTGAGGTGCGTGAAAGCACAGCCTTCATAAGGGAAGAGGGCCGACAGCTGCTAGGGTGGACTGACGGTTTTTCCCTGAAGACAAGACACTGTGAATTACAAATGGAACCCTTGATACATTAACACGTGTGATTACTCTGCATCAGTAACGCAAACTCACCGGGGCTCGTTTTCCAGCACGTGGGTAGTGTGGTGACGGCCTATACACAGAGCTGGTTAAGAGAGGAATAATTGCACCGTACACTAATTAAAAATTACATAAACTGTCACAAATATATGAAACAAGATGGGACACGAGATGCGTATTCACAATAAAAACACACATTTGTGAAAACAAGTTTAGATGATGCGGATGCCGCTGGATGAAGTTCGTAGCGGACTACGTGGTGCAGGTCAAATTGCAAAATATTTCTTTGTGGAAATGGCAAGTTAAATTCAGACAAAAGATTATTCTTGCTGAGAAAATTATTCTCTTTACGATTGCAGTGGTTACAGGCGTAGAACATGCCTGATGGTGGTACAAAAAGCATCAATTTACGTGAAATTACACAGAACCCTGACAAAAATTAAACATAGAACCCTTAATAAATATTGCACATACAATGTTACATAAATAAGCTCTCGAAATGTAACGGTGGTGTATACAAAGACTTGGCGTCGGTCGGCCACGTGGTTATACATGATGTTGCCAAAAAAACATTCAAACATGAAAAATACCCTCAAATACATACATAAAAATGAAGCCCTTAAAATTGTGTGTAGCAATAATGCAGAAGTTACAATGAAATGCCTGATGGCGGATGGCGCCTGATTCAAGTAATGCGGGTCGCGTGACCTCTTCTGCATCTTTCTCGTCCTTCTCCTTGATTAAGTTAAAAATTCCAGAAGGGCGCAATAAATTAATAAAGCGAAATCATAATACTGGGGAAAATGTCTGGCAAAAATGTACGCAAGCAAAGGTTAACCGGTAAACAAAATTGACTATGGAAATTTAAATCAGTGAACATAAGTTGTAGTGCGTCCAAAGTGGTATGCACTCAGAGTAAAATATTTTATTACTGAAAATGAAATGGCACAAATTAAATTTAATATTGTTTTACATTTCTATAATTTTTTTTGTGAATTTTTATATTAATTTAGTGTCTCTTTATGATTGCGTTCATGCCGGAATATCAGTGTTCTTAATCTTGGTGCCGCGACACTTTTAATTTTATAACCAAACAATTTTAAAATAGTAACACACTTTAAGACATTTTAATTCATATTAATTACTGCAAATACAATATAACACATTTTACACTGAATAATATTATTTATGTGGGAGTTCAGAATGATTATTGGGCTCTTTGCGCACATGTGTGGGACACGTGACACATGTATGGTGAGCGCCGTCAGGGGCTCTAGCGCCACTTGCTGTTAGCCGGCTCTATATATGAGAGAGAGAGAGAGAGAGATAGAGAGAGAGAGAGAGACACACACGCACACGCACGCACACACACACACAGAGCAGCCAAGATTTTTCATTCTCTTTCCTTTGTGAATCTCCCGATCCAAGATGCGCATTTATGTGGGCTTTTGATCCAGAGTATGTAGCAGGAAGCAGGGTAGAGGGATGGCCTGTGCTGACCAAACTTTCTTAGCACTATTCAGATGCGCAGAATGCCAGTATACACAGAGATAAGGACTATCATATCTCCTTTAATCTGTGTGTGTGCATGCATGCATGGGCATGCACGCGTGGGCATACGTGCATGGGTGTGCATTATATATATATATCTTTGTAGTAGTCAGCAATTTTTTAAGCCCTCTCATTTGGAATAATAGTCAAATAAATATATTTTATTGTAGCCTTATAAGTTAACTTTTGACTATGGTCAAATATATACGCTGTGTTTATTACTTACATGCAATAATTATTCTTTAAAAAGTGGTGGAATGATAAAAAAAATGGCTGATAGGAAAAAATAACTAGGGCCTCAAAAGTGCTTACTTTACCGTGAACAGCCTGTATAAACAGGCAGTTCGGAAACCCACCCGAAATAATTCAGGAAGTGGTTCCTTATCAACAATACGGTAGACTTATGTAATGCAACTTACAGCCTATTTCAATTGTTAAGGGAGATACATGCCCTTGAAAATAGATTTTAGAAATATCAATTTTTGCAAAATAACAGCACCTGCATGGAATTAAACTATGATTCTCTTGCAAATGTTTAGCATTATTGAGACTTAGATCTACGTAAAAAATGGTGTTAACACCTTCCACCTTCATACAAAAAATACGGGTGCCTGCCCTGTTATTGCATACAAATATTTTGCCTTGCAGTTGTATGTAATTTTGATGCTGTCGTATTGAGCAGTACATCCTACTTACCAAAGAAGGTCCTCTTGTTGCAAGTGCCTAGGACCCACCGTTTCCTTTTAAAACTCATGCAAAGTTTACAGTGGTGACGATACAATACCTGGAGTGTAGGCAATACGTCTACAGGCAGAGGTAACAAATTGGAAGCAACCGATAATGGGGTGAAAATTCATAAGCAGATGCAAGGAGGAAATTTACTTAAGTAACCTAATCATATGTTGTGCATAAGTAAGCCTTCTAACATGACTTGTCATTGTGATCTCGCTTAGGCACGCACAAATTTTCAAATTAGTCATCCAGTATCAAACAACTGCACAGTAAAATTATTATGATGGCCAATGCATGTGTTTCCCTATTGGGGTTGGTCAGGTGCAACAAACATCCGATGATTGAGGGGTCATGTGGGTTGGGTATTTACATTTGTACAAATTACATACTCTCAGACCGCTGCAGCCTGCGGCACCATACTTGAAATGCATGTCAGCCGATTCCTCCCACATAAATGTCGGCATGCTGTCTACACTGCAGTCCTACACACATGTAAGACTAGTACACACCTTCTACTTCATTTCGCTTGTGATGGTTTAGAGAATAGTCAGCCCATTATCGGTTGCTTACATTTTGTTTACCTCCTGGTGTTCGATGTATTGCCTACCTACGTGCCAGGCATTGTATCTTCATTACTGTAAACTTCCTATGTGTTTTAAAAGGAAACTATAGGTCCTAGGCACTTGCAACAAGAGGACCTCTTTTTTGTTAAGTAGAACCTACTGCTCAGTATGACAACATCAAAATTACATACATCAAGTCAAAATAGAGGGTAGACACCCTTATTATTGATATGAAGGCGGAAGGTGTTAACACCAGTTGTTTCTCAGGTTGAAGATCTCAATTATCATGAAATTTATAGTTTAATTCTATGCCGTTCTAATATTTTGCAAAAATGCCATTTCTAAACCCTATTTTCAAGGGTGTATATTTCCCTTAACAATTGAGCTAGACTATAAGTTGTATAACATAGATGTACCTTATTTATCATAATGAATCACCTCCCAAATTATTTTGGGCAAGTTTCCAAACTCTGTGTGTGTGTGTGTGCGTGCACGCGCGCATGTGTGTGTGCACGTGTGCATGTGTGCACGCGCACGCGTCTTATGACGCTGTGCCACAGTCGATTAACAAGAGACTGCTAGCTGCAACTAGTAACTTGGGGGCGGCCGACATTACTAGCAACTCTAGTAGGCAATTACGAAAAATTTTTAAAAAGTAATATTTTTGGGCCTAAAGAAGATTCTCTATAAAGCTCAAAAAATAAAATATTACCAAAATAATTTTGGAAAAGGTAAATATTCTACACAGTATGCTGGACTAGTAAGTGTATCGAGTACCTAAATGCATGTGAAGCTAATGATATTTATAAAAAATAATTTGAAATAAATGTGAAGAAAGATTGTAAAGTACTGTTGCAGGAGTGTGCTGCAATCAAATCATACATTTAATATTCACGTGATTACATCCCCTTACCAGTTCACTACTAATCTGTTGACCTGTGTAGGCATATCATACATTTTGAAAAAAAAAAAATACCCCAAAACTGCTTGATATGACATGTAGAACATTACTTGAGCATCAACAACACAGCTTACAGAAGTTTTGTTGGGCCCATTTATTTGATGTCAACCAATGAATTTTCTTTTACCATGGCAGGTTAACCTTAATCCAGCTATCAGACGAATGTCACTAACCTGGAGGAAAAATAATCCGGGATAAAAAGCATTCATACAATTTCAAAGTAACACTGTCTCTTGAAAGATATTGTACTACAAACAGTATTCTAATGGTATTATGTCCTTATCAGTGCCAGCATTAAACTTTAAATGTGAGAAGTTATTTTCTGCTAAGAATAGCAATAGATCAAAATATCTGTTGTTAGACACTGTAAAAACTTTTGTCTCTCAGGAGGATGGATGAGTGAAAATAATAGGTCTACTAAGTGTTAAAAATTACCATAGAATAATGCTGTAAAAATTCAGAGTAATTTTGTACACTGAAGTTTAATGAAGAGTGATTCCCTCATTAGTATATAATTCAACTTCAGTGCTATCCACTTGTCTGTATGTAGTAAGTTATGTGTACCATATTCAATTTATTAGGTCCGTTGTGATCTAGTGCTTCATAACCGGTCGTATGGTATGGATAACACTCCACCCTTTCATGTGTAGTGACTGGTGGTTTCACTGGATCTGTACCTGGTGTGGCGATATGGAGTGCAGTGAGCTTAGAGGTACACATAAACTCATAATTACCTCAACTTAACCCACCTGTGGCAAACACATATCAATAGAAGGTAGAAGGTATTGAACAGGGGCGACTCTTGTCAATGGGCACGTGTCCTCCCAAATAAAATTAAACATGCCATAGCAAATAAATACTTTTTAATACATTTTTTTTTTAAAATGTTTTAAGTGTAAAAGTAGCATATTTGGTCATTAAATTCTGTATCACTAGGCTGTGAATAGCATCTCCTTTCTTTAGCATGGACAGTATTTCTCCTTGCAGCTTTTGGGGCACAAGTGGTCTGTACCCACGCTGCTGTATAGTCTTTTCTTGTCGAAGGCACACAGGACGTCTCGGAAATAGCCAAAGTGCAGTAGATTCGGAACACAAGCCATCTGTGGCCACAACTGTTCACCTAGTGCTTAACAGCTTGATAAATGGCAGGTGCGTCTCATCTGCGATGTGTTTTCTGATGCCGTAACACATCATGTACTGTTACTGTTGCAGTATCATATTCAAGGTTTGAGAATTTGTTAGTATTTTGGAAATAACAGTGCATGATATAGTTTTTAAAGTTTGTGAATTATTCACATTTTAGTGTTTATACAGTGTTTTTGTTGCTGTGTTGAGGCCTGTCTACAATTGGCTGTACCTGTGGATGTGTCCGAATCTTGACGCCACGTAACAAGTCCAAATATGTTCTACAAATGCATTGTCTGAAAGTGAGCTTTCAGAATATGACATTGGATCCCACTTGTAAATTCAGCACATATTTGTTGTTACATAATGATTTCTGAATTGTTGATTATTCTATAATGTTTGCGTGATGTGTGATACAAATATCCATTTATCTTTATGATATAGGCCCTAACTGTTTTATTTTAAATAAGCTCTGCAACTGACATCCAAGAATTTTATTTGAACGAAGTATATGTAGTCTTATTTTTCTATCATCTTAGGACACAACTTGGAACAAAAGTTCAGTTTTCTGAATGCTTTGACTTGAAACACAAGTTGACTTGGAACATGGGAGATTGGGACAATGCCGTAACGTTAAGAGGATTATGTGCACCAGTCAGCATATATTTGTCCTAGGACACAGGTTGGGATATAGCGCAGTTGTTGATGGGCCTTTCCTGAGCTTACATGCAGCATGCCGTATTCATTCAAAAAACAAAGTGAAGAATCAAATTTTTTTAGGGAAGCAATTAGTGTATCATGATAGGCATTCAATTAAAAGTCTTGGCCCTCCCTGACCACAACATATTCTAATGTGAAAGACCCTCAAAAGATAAATTATATATGTAATTTTAAGTTTTAAAAAATCCATAAAACTATTTGGTTTGCAGGATACAATGATAAAATCGTGTTTTATTGTTTGTGTTGAATTTGTCTTGGTTCTGACGAAATGTGAGTGACTAAAGATGTTGTTGGCCTAAAACATTTGGATGACAAGACAGAAAAAACATTTAGGGAACAAACTGAATTTGCAAAATTAAATTAATATTGTAATGCTGGAGCAGGTAGATATAAGAAATCGGTTGAAGTATACAGAAGTTTAGTTAAAATACACAATGATCTAGTAGAATTAATAGATACATAATTTCAACAATAAAAGAATGCAATATATTTTGTAGATTTTTTGAGTAGTCTCTGTGAGTTCATAATGAAACTGCTAAAAGTTAAAACCCTGTGTGTTTAGAGGTTTATTAGTTTGTTGCATCTTCAATAATGTATTATATTAATTTTTAACTTTGTGCCCTCCTTTGAAATTCTTCCTGGAGCTACCAATGGGATTGAATGCCTTGGTGTGCAAGAGATAGTACCAACTCCACCCTGTTGTTAGTATATAATGTTAAAGGATACAGCAGGGGTTGTTTCACAAGGCACAGGCAGCAGGAGTTGTTTCACAAAGTAAAGGCTGCAGAAGTTGTTTCACATGACAATGTCAGCAGTTGTTTCACATAATGGAAGCAGGAGTTTTTTCACATGGCAATGGCAGAAGGAGATGTTTCACAAGGCAACATCAGCAGGAGATGTTTCACAAGGCAACAGCAGCAGGAGATGTTTCACAAATCACAGCAGCAGTTTTTTCACACTGCAATGGCAACATCAGGAGGAGTTGTTTCACACGACAATGACAGCAGGGGTTATCTCACATGACAACAGCAGTGGTTGTTTCACACAATGGCTGTAGGAGTTGTTTCACAAGGCAACGGCAGCAGAGGTTGTTCCTCACTGCTTCATGCATTTTACTTAGCATAATCAAAGTTATAGCTTTATGGAAAGTTGGTATAGTATGTTCAGAACCATGGGAGAGTTTGATGGTCTTCCTTGGTTAGCTGTGTCCTTTGAAGCTACCGAAGGTGATTCACTCACACTTCAGCACATTTGTTCCAAGCACCTCTGCATCCTTGAGTATCCATAAATTCTTATTGATCGTTACAGAGAAATCTTTAACTAGAGTTCCCCTTTATTTCTTGTACAGTAGTCATCTGGGGCTGCACAACTCATGGATTCATGTCATTAGTTTTATATATATATATATATATATATATATATATATATATATATATATATATATATATATATATATATATATATATATATATATATATATATATATATATATATATAGTTGGTAATCCCTCTGTGAAAAATGGCTCATTGAGTCACATATAAAATGTTCATAAACGGGTTTATACAACATGCCGGTGTTGGTGGTTTATAATAAGAGAACTTCATTGCTGATGTCTCCTTTCAAATGTTTCAGTAAAGGTGGATGTGCAGTCGACCAGTTTACATCATCCTTGCATAGTCTGTGGTTTAGAATCTTCCCTAGTGATATAACAATTTGTTACCTACATATTTTGATCTTGTGCACATCATAAGCTTAAGGACAATCTAAAACCATCAGCCTGAAAGAGTGCCAGACCTCACTAACACTTGGATATGAGAACCTAAAAGACGTGGGATTCCAGCTGCTAATCATCATGCATTGCAGTTGGTCCCACTAGTGACCTGCAACTATGAACATTCACTCTCTCACATTAAAGCTGTAAAACAATAGATAAAAAGGCCCACCAAAGTTAGGAATACAGGCAGGAGTTCGATGTGACAATCTCATGCAATTGCTACCAGGATATTCACAACGTGTTGGAGGTTAATGCAATGTGGCTAGACAGAATGGGGTGAAGGTGAAGTTTCAGAGGCAGTGGAAAATTCTGGTGAGGAATGTAGATGTTACCCGACTAGGCGCCAGACATTGCGCAATGGCGGCATCAACGATGATGGTGGTGGTGAAGCTGGACACACTGGTGCTCTCAGGGTGCTGCAGGCTGGCTCACCCGGAAGCAATTTCCCATAGTGAAATTGTGTTGCACCAGTTGCTGGAATATTTCTAGTGCTTAGATATATCACAGCTTCTAGCCGGTGGCCTATTCTGGCTGACCACAAACCGTTACAAAATGGAGTTAATTACACACATAATTAACTAAGTGAATAAAAATGCCTCCGATTGGCTTTCAGACCAATGCCCTATTCTGGCTGACCACACACAGCTGAGGATTCGCAGAATTACTCAAAGCACACACTCATAGCTAATTAACACTTTAAAAATGAACACTTAAAAACATGTACCACTTGATGATTATGGTGAAATAATTAAGCTCCCCTGGACAATTTACATTCACTCAAGTGCATTTGTACTTCACTCTGTATGTTTTTGTTAAAATAATGGAATATTCTTTTCCATTTTCAAGCATTCTCTATACTTAAAATATCTCTTACGTGACAATGTTACTTTCTTTCAAGACAATGCAAAACTAAGAAAGACTAGATTTTCCATATTAATACCATTACATGACTTTGGTTACAAAACTATGCTAAAGCTGAAGCAAAACCATTAAAAAAAAAACAGCCAATTTATAATCCAATTTCGGCTTGAGAAACACCCCACTACTTTAGAGACAAACTGTCATATTTTTATTTGACCAATGGGGAACAGTGGTACCTTCCAGAAGGAGTATTTTTTCCCCCAGAAATAAAGTCCTTCGCTACACTAGCACCCAAAATGACAAGTCAATGAACTATGTTTCTGAGCACCTCAGAATGACAGGCGCATTGCTGTCAGCCGGTCTACAGTAGCTCGCGCTCCAAGACGAACAACACGAAACGTATATTGTTGGCTGACAGTATTATCACAGTTCCAGTCACGGTAAAAGATCTTTATTTTTATTACGTAGCACAATAGCACACAAGGTCTTTCGCATATTTCCAATTTCAGGAAAAATAAACTTTGCTCAATATTGTGTAGTGTGGTGTAGGTAAGGGAAGCAGCAGTTAAGTTGGGGGCGTGGCTAGTAACTTTCCGTTGTACGGTACGTGAGACACACTGTCTCAAATTTGTACACAAATGAAAATTTTCGTACATATTACACGCAAGGATCCAATAAACTGAGACCAACTCAACACACTACAGCTGAATTTGAGAAGGGGATACATCATAATATAGGCAGAGTAATTTATAATACTCATCCAGAGAAAATCACATAGAAAAGTGATATCAAGAAATATAAGAATACCATTAACTTAAAAGAACTCTCTTAGCCCACCCAATGTAAAGTAATTCTTTGAAGTAATAAGTGAATGAGGTGCTGAATTTTGAAAGTAAACTGATGAAACTCTTTGTAAATAATACCCAATTAATGTATTTCTGTAAATATACCGTGTTAAACTTTCAACGTTAAATTTGTCTTGTAGATAATTACTATACAACTTTATTTATCTACATTAATATTATAATCTGACATTGGAATACCATGGTGTATTTAATTAAGGCCTATGCTTAAAGGGATATAAATACTGTAACTATGTTTTAAATTCAAAACTATTGTGACTTTCAGTTATTACTTCATATTGTAAACATTGTCTTCTATTATAACTACTAAAAATGTATCTTTTTATTAATTAATATTGTAAAAATTGGCTTGTCCAATACCATTGTGTATGTTGCACTATGTAGGTACAGTGACTTTGGATGCAAATAAACTGAACTAAACCAATGGCCCATTTACCTAACAGTTGTACAATCAGTATAACTTTGGATGTCAAAGCGCACATCGGATGGTGAGCAGAGTGGTGTTGCATATGATAGTGGTAGCTTTCAATTTTTACAGTGTGACTATTGGTAATTTAAAAATGGAGGATGCAAGTTCGAGAGCATAGATAAGCAAACCAAGTGTTTTTTTTCTCCATTTGATGGTGGTTGCACATTTCTGCTCCACAGATTTGTATGGAATCACTTTCATGGAATTACAGGTAAAAGTAATATTTTCATGGCTTTTAGCATTAGTCATTCACTATACCACATAGTTACATCAATGATTTATATATATTATATTGTTTATGGCATAAAGAAACAGCTTTACCATGACTCAATTATTTGCAATCTAGTAGTTTGAGGGTGAACAGTTATACCTACCTGGGATTCAAAACCATTCTAACCTTACGTGGCAACATAGTGGTGCAGATTTGCATTTACCATTTTCTGGAGCTAATGGTAGAATTTTATATTTGACGTGAACCACACACCTACACGTGCTCTTGTGATCACTTGTACCTCCGCAGTCACTTGCACCATCTAGCTGACACTGGGTCGAACCGAACATCAGGCCACGAGTGCATCGTGTAGGTCGACGGGAACAGAACTTGCACTACCTCGCAAACAGATACTATGTAACTCAAGTGAGAGTCTTGCTTTATTTATGTCAAGAGGTAACTCTTGGGATAAATTAGCAAGCTGTCCAATAAGGTATTCCCCCCCCCCCCCGAAAAACACTGACATGTGCACCGGCCATTGAAGGGGACATTGGAGCAGCTTGCACCGCAATGCCAGACATCCCCATTCAACAAGTGATGTTGACTGGCCTGCTGGCTAATACAACAGTGTTACGTGGCCCCACGTGCTTTAATTCAGTGGGGAATAATATTCCCACCGTGTTCACAGTGTTTATTTCACATAAAACAATAAATGTAATTAAAATCTATTCATAAAAGGGAACTTGAGCATGGCTACCCGCACCCCTTTTCAATAGTGGGCTCGTCCAACCACTCAGGTTGGGACATCATAGTGTGCAATCATGATTTTTTTTGCAGCGGACTGCCTATTAAAACCACTATTAATTTAATATTTTTTTTCAAGTGCGATAACATCCCCCCTGACGTCACATTCTCAAGCATAATAAACACTTGAATAATCATGGGGATGTCACCAATATATTTGTATTCATTTAATTGTATTTTCCAGTGTATGTGTTAACATTGAGAAAGTTCACATGCATTTTCACGTAAATTTTGGCACTGACTCCCGCAGCCTCTAGCGGAAGCCACCACCAAAATCAGTCTGACTTCAGCAATTGGGCTGGCCAGCAGCACAGGAGTGTTGCTCTGTTCATACCCTCCTCGGCACACTCAACTTTGGCTGTGATCATTTAGTTTATCAATAGTACTTTATTTACAGGAACATTTTGTTTATTCTGTACCGAGGGGCAGACTGTCTGCCTCCCCTGCATTTTATCAGGGATTAACGCACAACGCTTGTCATATTGTAATTTCATGGCTTAGGCCATTTTTACCATTGAGGTCACCGGCAGACCAAAGTGCCAGGTCCGTATAACCTAGAGATAGCAGCTTCTCTGTCTATGTAAAACTACAAGTTACGTAAACGTATCAGTAAACAAATGAGTGTTTTTCTTACTTTTATCCTTTGGGGTATTTCGGGTGCTGCATCCTAATGCAGTAAATCCAGTGTTCATTGTAATTCAGGATGGCCTACAACTTCGCAGGTGTAGTAAGTTAACTCACTAGGCAAGTGAAATTATTGGTAAAAGTAATATCAGCCAATTCAATTACGAAGGAGGACTCCCAGGACCCACGGGCCATCGATCGCACAACCCTCATCATTAACTCTACCCACTGAGTTATGGCGCCAGGCACTTCAACAGTTTTCGCCCCAGCCTGGTAAATCAGGAGGGATGGGGACCAAATTCAAACACCATGGAACACGTTGCCATGTCATTTTCATGGTTTTTAGCAATTTTGTAAATTTTTACACAACAGTATGACAGCAAACATTTAAGTGATCAAAAATGTGATTCTGAATGCTTTGCGTTCATATGCGAGGTAAAGATTCAGAAACTTGTGTCCAGCACGAAAATCTGCAAGTCACCAAAGCAGAAAATTTACCAGCTTAGAACATGTTAAGTATACAGTACCATACTTATACCTGTGGTACTATGACAACACAACAGCAAAAAATTTATAAACTTAAGCTGTGTTCGAATTCAGTGCTACAGGCTCTTGTCCACATGCTCTCCATTTCTTTGTGATGAATGAAGGCTCGTTCACTTCACTTGAATTCAGACATCCTTATTCATACCTCGATGTTACTTCAACTTGGAAAATTCATTTTTCTTTGCAATAAGCTTGTTTGTTTGAACGAAATTCAACCAAAGCATTTTACATGCTAGTATAAAAGACGTCAGTGTTTTTCCCTTGCATCCATAAATTTTTCTGTCATATGTTGATGTAAAAAAAATCACACTTGTAAAAGAAATTATTAACATATATAAAGTCAGCAGCCTTTAAAAATACATAACACAAATTTGTACAACTATTAGGATTTTTGGTGCTGGTTTGTCAAACATGGTTTTGAGATGTGGCATATGTGCAGGTACCAAAAGGAAATAAATGAAAAGAAAACACCCCCAAATTAAAAAAAAAGGTTAAAACAGTTAAGCATCAAAAAATGATTGGGCATTTGAAGAGGGTATATAGGTGTCCTTAGCTGAAAGGGCATTCTAGGTTGCATCTATCTATGTTCATACTGCAAATTCAGGCACCAAAAATTTGACATCGCAGCCCAATAATGCTTTTCTAGAGCATCATGCCAGCAAAATGCTAAAATGCCATTCGCCAGAGACTCGTAACTTGTAATTATTCAGAATACGGGTTTTTTCAAATATCGGGAACATAACACCTGCAAATGTTACATATCGCTATTACTAATCACACTTAATAGGAATTTTATTGGGGCATCATGTAATTTGCAGTATATAACATGAAATGTGATTGTGATGAGGGCTATAAAGATCAAGGTGTTTATAATGTAAAAAACGTAAAATATTATCAAATATATTTCTATTGAGCCATTGAATCATGTTAAATTGTAGAACACCTCTGAAAATAAAACCTTAATTTACAAAACTGACACATGCCCAGTTACTGACTGTTTGGCACGATCATCGTGGTTTTAATGCGCTAGACCAAGTGCGCATTTTAACAACATTTTACAGTCTTTCCTTTATAGGAGGGGCTAGGGTACACCGCTGCTTGGCAGCTAGATGAGGCACGCTGTCGGCCATGCCTTATCTTATAAGGCATAGAGTTTGGTTCGCCGCTGAACAATACATGCCGTGCACTACAGACGAGAAACTATTTCCTAAAACAGTGTTGTCCAGTAGCTGCTTGGTAGCACAAGCTTGGTGTCTCCAGCGATACCCCACTGTAGTGGGCAGATCAGAGACGTTGAGCCATATGGGCCACCACTGCTTCTACTAGATGTGATATTCAGCCAAGGCCAAGCGCAACACCCAAGCCAATACATCCTCAAGGACCTGGGTGCTCTGGAAGGGAATAATAACCTAGGCTTGCTGTCTCTCCTTGGTTGAAAGTATTCCTAGTGGTTGTCACTCCTCTGTTCTTTCCATCCAGCACCTGGGTGCTCGGGTGAGGAAGCAATAGGCACCTGTCTAATGGGTGTGTTTCAAGACTGGAGGACTCCAGAAGGGGTTCCTCAGTCAAAGCTAGTTCAGATTTAAAATATATCCAGTTTCTGTCAGCAGTGCAGTGCGAATTATTCCTAGGTGGCGAAGTAGATATTACTCTAGAAATAAAAGCATGTGGATAGAGAACAAAGCTGCATTTATTGAGGACTCAATAAACACAGTGACCCGTGATATATCCTACCAAGCAGATGGAGTACTGAAGGTAACCTACGTTAGCCAGGTGTAGGCGACCTGGTCCTAGGCTAGAAGGAAAGGTTGAACTAGAAGACTGGTTAAACTACTACTGAACTATCTAATTGCAGGTGTCTGGACGAGAGAAAAAGAAGTTAAAGTTCCTTTGCTGTAGTAGCAAGGTGTATTCATGTTCAATGTTTGTCGAACACTGTTGTCATCACAGGGAGGAGCCACGATGGCTGCTGAAGACTAGAGGTTCGCTGGACGCCCCAGCACTAAGGAGTTCTCGAGGTGAACTAGAGAGAATACAAGACGAAATGACTGCTGAAGCCCCCCCCCCCCCCCCCGCGCAGTGACATATAGTCAGAAGTGTAAGCTGCCGCAGCGGGTGCGGGGAAGGCGTGTGATGTTCTCCTGCCGTGAGACTGGCGTGGGAGGTGAGAAACCTTTGGTCAGCATTCTGCTTCATGCATCTCTGGTGAGGGCTCGGCTGCGCCCAGAAGTGGATATTGTTGTATACTGGGAGAGTGCACAATTTCAGTGTACTGTGTGAATTTGACCATGCAATGGCTTGTGATGTACGAGCGCTATTAAGAGTGTTTTGTTGCAATTCTTTCCATGTGAAGTATTAATTAAATTATTGTGCGAAAATATGAGTGTTTCCTAGAAATTATATCCATGTATAGTGTTAAAATATACTTATTGTGCAGACATAAGAGTGTGTGAAGAGTTTCGACACATTGAATAGATGTTAACATGTCTTATATGTGTGTTGTAGAGAAGAGATTTGGGCGGCTCCTAACATAGAGGTGTTGAGAGCTGATGAGGGTGAGGTGAGTATAGAGCAGTGCCAGAATGAAAGGGTGGGGGAAAATTGAGATCCCAGAGAAAACACGCCGACCAGCGGCATCGTCCAGCAAAATTCCCACTTGTAAAGATCAGGGAGTGGCCCAGCCGGTGAGACGCCTTCTACTCCGCAGGGGTGTCTGGTGTATCAATCTCTATCTCACTCCCAGACACACTAGAATACAACCTAAATGACCCCAACGGGGCAGGAAGCAATCTCGACTAGCAAAACACAATTACCGCAGCCAATGCTGGATATCTCATAAATGTCTACAATAATCTTACTATATACTACTCATCTTACAGCAATGTAGATTGTTCTTAAATAGGGAAGTCATTTAAAAATAATGCATCTCAAATCTTAAGGTCCCAGGTCTTTTGAATCACTATTTATTCTGCACCCAAAACGGCTGTTAACAATTTACTTTTCACATAACTGTACACAATAAGAAAGTTCTAAAAAGTTTTGCACTCAAGTTTACATTTTCGTAGGCAGACCCCTTAATAATGTACCAACGTCCTTCGCCCTACGTGGTAACTTTCAATCAATTGTGCTCTTTAAAATTTAATGCTAAAATCCAACCATATGAGAAAATCGTGTCCGTGGCGCTTGCTTGACATGCTATTAACGTATTTCAAAAAGGACGATGGACTCCACCAGAACATGCCGATGGCACTTATAGCTTACTCATACCTTGAATTTGGCATTCGTACAGAATACCATAACGCCGACCACCTGGCCACATTGGGGATCATCCCTGCTGCCCAATGTCAGCTCGCTGTAGACTTCGGCCCGCTCAACACCGTCAAAAGGAGAGCGACTGATGGGTCATTCACCTCAGGGCTCCGCGCAAAATTTCTTGCACTAACTGACGTGTCGATTCGCACAGACGCACTCAAGTATATTCAACGTGGTTAGCCGTTACAAAAAAATATGGGCATGCTTCCAGCGCTCTAACCGCATGTAATATCGTTCGCAATACAGCCTGCATAAATCAAGTTACGATTAAATGTTCAAAGTTACTTTTCTGGGCTCCAACGAAAAGTTACAACAATCACAGACCTTTCAAGTATGTTACTGTTACCACATATAAACGTTAAAATGACACAAAAACTGAAAGTTTGAAAGTGTAGCAAAGTTCAATTTCACGAGCCCTAAACTATAAATTGTGGTGTCTCAGTTATTTCCAACTCCCATCATGCTCATATTAAAGTGAATATCACTAGTTGGCACTGCCTTTTCACACACGACTCGTTCATATAAAGTTTACATCTCTGCGATACTTGGCCCATATTTTACAAACAAAAGCTAGATGCTACAGGCAAGCATAGCAAAACCGTGTCCGTGTTTACGTCGGGCATGCTCTCAAACAAAATTCTAATAGTGAGTTTATCTGCTCCCGGCATTATTTACGGCAGCGTCCACTCGCTTGCATAAAACCAAGCACAACGCATCCGGGGAGAAAATAAATTGCAGTCCCACACTGCATGAAACGTCCGCCTGCACTCCCGTTACTCTGCCCAGCAGGCACAAGACACCACTAGCTCCGCGGTCGAGCGCATACTCCTAGCGGCCGTTCTAACCTAACACCACGGCAGACTCTCACACACTGGCTGGGGTGTGCTGTCACAGCCAGGTGACGTCGCGGTATCCCACCAACACCCCAAGCGCCACGGTCGCGACTCTTTACAAACTGAGACTAATAAGTCTATTACAAATATTATACACAACACCCATATAAAATGCATATAGGCCTACTAAAATTCATAATAGATTAATAAATACCAATAAGAATATTTTTTTCCATAGACTACATGCAACACAATACATAATAGATTAACACTAAGCAATGAGACTAAAATACACCAGTTGGTATATAACCAAATACAAGTACACATAAATACCCAGTGCTACCAACTGTGGTGAAAATTACTAAAACCATTACATTTTACAAGGCGACAATCTATGAATCGTCACACCGGGGATTCAACCTGGTTCACCTTGGTGGGAGGCAAGCAGACTAATTACTCTGCCACCCTGGCCCCACAAGTGTTGTAGCCAAAAAACCACAAAGGACCTATATTTGCTGCTTACACGGGTGAGCAACGTAATTTACGCTCTAGTTTTTGCTTGGAAAGTGTAGTTAGTTGTACTGAGTAGTGTGGTATCTAACGTAGGAACTGAAGAGCTTACTGCTGCCGCTAGCTATCTAAAATCCAGAAGACCTAACCAAATTAAACCTAACTTCAAGATAGGTTTAAAAAAAATGGTCTATGGAGGAGGGTGTAGAGGGGCTGTGGAGGGAGTTTAGAGGATTAATGGAGGTTATGTTGGAGAAATTTGTGCCAATAAAAAGGTTACGGACTGGGGGAGATCCGCCATATTATGGAAAGGAGATTTTGAAAATGAAGAGGAAGTGCAGAAAATTACATGCCACGTGGAGAAATGAAGGGATGACAAGATCTAAAGAAATGATGAAACAAATGGGTAGTAGGGAGCTTGAAAGGACGATCAAACAGGCAAAGAATGAATTTCTGAGGAACATGGTGGAAGAAGGAAAAGGCAAGGAATGGGGGAAATTGTTTATGGTATGTTAGGAGGTTAAGGGGTGGAGAGGAAGGGATCCCTCTGCTAACAGAAAGGCATGCAACAAATGACCAAGAAATCGGAGATGCTGCAAGGACAGTACTTGTCAGTGTTCGAGGCTAAGCAGGATTGGAATAGGGGGGCAAATAGTGTTCAGGCAGTGTTTAGTAAGTTTAAGATGAGGGAGTGGGAGATAGAAAAGGTAATTAGGGGTTTGGAGAGCAGTAAGGCAGGGGGTCGAGATGGGATAGGAAACCCAGCACTAAAGTTTGGTGGCAGGGAGTTGGTAAAATATTTAGAAGTGCTGTTTAAAAAGTCCTTAGGAGATGGCAAGTTACCACAAGATTGGAAGGATTCTATGGTGGTACCTATACACAAGCAGGGAGAGGATAGGGGGAGGCCTGGCAGTTACAGACCGGTGAGTCTCACATCAAGTACAGGAAAAGTAATGGAGAAGCTGGTGTTGCAGTATGTGGTGAGGGTTATGAACAATAGCAATTGGTTGGAGTCCCAGCATGGTTTCAGGAGGGGATACTCATGTGAGACTCAGCTGGCTGGGTTATTAGAGGATCTGGTGCAGGTAGTTGATGAGGGGAAGCAGGTGGATGCTTGCTTCATAGATTTTGAGAAAGCATTTAATGAGGTGCCCCATGGGACATTGATGAAGAAAGTGGAGGCGCTGATACCAGACAGGAGGGTAGTGGAATGGATAGGGGACTTTCTCAAGGGACGAATGCAGAGGGTGAAAGTGGGGGAGGCAATATAGGAGGAAGAGTAGGTTACATCAGGGGTACCACAGGGAAGCGTGCTGGGTCCTTTGTTATTTACCATAATGGTAAATGACATGGATTTGGGGATTAGGGGAAAAATCAGATTGTTTGCAGATGATTGTGTTGTATACGTTGAGGTGGGAGAGGGGGGTGGAAATTTGCAGGCGGACATTGATAAGATATGGTTGTGGACCAGGAAAAATTAAATGACGATAAATGTAAGAAAAACTAAGGTAGTGAGGTTCACAAGGAAGAAGATGATAAGCAGGGACATGTACAGATGGGAGGGGCAAGAGATAAAAGAAGCAGCAGAATATAAGTATCTAGGAATTGTACTGCAGGGAGATCTCAGGTGAAAAAAACAGATAGAGAGGGTGGTTGCAATGGGAAGAAGGGCTCTGGGTATGCTGGGAAGGGTGCTGAATGGAGTCAGCTGTGAGGTGAAGAAGAAGGCGTATGGCACAATGGTACGGACAATGTTAGAATATGCTGCAACAGTATGGGACCCGTACGTGGAGGTGGAGCTGCGAGAACTGGAAAAGGTGCAGAGAAAGGCAGCAAGATGGGTGAAGGGTAGGTGGAGACGGCAGGGGCAAGTTGGTGAGGAAGAAGGGAACTATAGGCCATCAGTAATTATGAAAGATATGAGGTGGAGCTCATTGAAGGATATAAGGAAAGTTGAACGGTTATTCAGGATGTACAGGATGGTGAATGAAGAGGGGGGATGGGGAGGGCTACACTGCAAGCTAAGTAAGGGGGTGTTTAGAGGAAGAGGAAACAACAGTGAGAAGCTTCAGAGGGTGTAGAGGAGAATGGAGCGGGGTAGGCAGTCCATGCTTGTGAGGTCTGTGAGGGAGTGGAATGTGTTGAGGGAGGAATTGGTATCTGTGAGAGGGGTTGGTAAGTTCAGGAAGGGAGTGGAAAAAGAGTTGTTTGGGTGAAGGAGAGGTGAGAGAGCTCGCCACCGGGCGGTAGCCTAATTGCGAGTGTACGTATGTATGTAGAATCACAGGGGGTGGATGAAACCACGCAAGCTTACTTATTATACTTTTCTAACACACTATTTCGTGTTGGGACACACTGAGTTAGGTTAGGGTTTCTTGCATTTAACGTGGTTAAGGAATCCAAATAACATGTAATTTACATAAAGTTTACGTGCTTTACCCCACTATTTCACTCATCTTTATAGCCCTCCCAACTATCACATTTGTTAGTATGTAATGTGAATATTGTGATATCTGTAGTAAATTCATGTTGAGTGTAATTAGTAATAATGATTTAACATGGTAAGGGGAACACAAATATCATGGAATTTACATACATTTTGTGTTTTTTACCCCACAATTCCTCTGATCTTCATAGCCCTCCCCACCATCACATTTGGTAGCATGTACTGCTAATATTGTGATGCCCCTAGAAAGTTTGTGTTGTGTGTGATAAGTAATATCGATATGTACCATTTTCTGGTTTTTTTTTTTTTTTTTTGGAAAAGCCCATATTCTAAATAATTACCGACAGGTCTGTTCCCAAAGCCTTGGGAGGTACAGCCCTCTCCAATGGCCTAGCCCCCGTTTCTGGTAAACAGAGAGGGTACAGTGGTACGTAGCCTAGGAACTAGCAAGACCCTTCCATAACACATTACAGTTCATTTCACTCTAATATGCCCTTCAGCAATTTTTCCTCAATATCTTACACTCTGCCTGGGCCAAAACGACTGATCTTGGTCTGGGACAACTTTTAACAAAAAAACTACTTCCTCCCTTACACAAATATTATGAGCAGAGCTGTTGTGGGATGAACTCTGTGCTCGTGGCTGCTATCGCTGGGATCTGCTTACCCCTTGGGACCACGGCAGCTTGGGTGCTGCGACTATTCCGCTACTCGTCGCATCCCCAGGTGGCGGATAGGGGATCCCCAGACACGGGTGGCTGGGAATATTCCAATATCAGCCCGTGGACAAATTGCCCAGTGTGCAAGCGCTATTGTCATGGAGGTATTTTCCACCACACTCAGAAGTTCACATCTAAGGCTACAATAAATATATTTACTGACCATTATTCCAAATAAGAGGGCTTTCACCACAAGTGCTCAATTTTCTGTGAATAGCCTATACATGAATATTCGAGACACAAATAGTTTTTCTTCCATGAACGGGTTATGCCTCCCATTCTCCGATTAACAGCGCCTCACACAGCCAATCAGAAAACTGTTAAGACCAGATCAAAGGAAGTTAGGAACCAACACACCATGTTGTATCTACGTTAATGTATTTATTCCGCTAATAGAGCACAAAGAAGCCAGGTATAGGCTAGTCACAATAAAGTGAACACTTTTGAATGCTCTCTCTTTGGAATGCCAGAAAATATTTTCTCTTTTAGCTTTAAACGTTAACTCCAGAGTGCAGTCGAATATACACACTGTGTTTATTACTTACATTACAATATATTTTAAAAGATGGTTAAAAGCTATAAAATAGTTGAAAGAAAAAATAACTAGGGGCTCAAAAGTGCTCACTTTGCAGTGAACAGCCTATAGGATTATTCGCTTGTGAAGTCGAACACGGCTCTATACTGCAGTCCATAGTTTTTTTTTTTTACTAAACGTTTGCAGTACAATAAGCACTTTAAAAAGCCCTATTGAAGATCTACTTGTATCAACGTTTTGTATTCTTCACCTCATGTAAAATTAACATTGCTATGAGCCTCATCACTTTATTAATGCATCCCTCGAACGAAACTGTGAAATTATTTCGAAAGTAACTGCTTTACAAATCTGCTCGTTTTACCTTTCGATGCATTAAAAAACAGTAAGCGAAAGATTTATCAAATGTGGTTACCTAACACTTTTTATTCGACTTTAAAGATATGGAACTACTTTCCATCCGTCGTTACCAACTTTACTGGGCTGTCACTCAGTGCGCCAATTACAATACATGCATGCAGGGGCAGTGACTTTTTTCCACGGTTCATTTCTACAGTGCTCACTTTATCGTGAACAGCCTTTAAAACAATGGACATCAAAATAGCGCAAAATTCTTCCATTGTGAAATACCTCGGAATTTTACGCAAAGCAATATCACAAATTAAATAGAAAACTATCAACGGACGGGAGAGTTTTAAAACTCACTTATTTAAAAAACTGAAGTCAAACTCTGTGAACACTCGACTCTCCGCCATAGTCCCGATTAATTACTGACTATTGACCAAACACATTAATGTCGTTCGTGGACTTCGCACTTATTACCTAAGAGCTTAGAAGAATGGCCTTTGGCCTGCAATAAACAAGTTCGCAGATTTATCGACTCGGAGCAAAGAGAAGATCAAAAAAGAGAGAAAGGATAACCTTGTCTTACAATCACAGTCTATAACATAACATTGAAGAAGTGGTTAAGAACGGAAGAAATTGCTCGGTTACGATACCATTAGTAAGGTAATCGAATAATTCTTCAACTACATCGATTTTTTGAAATTAAATAGAATACTTTACATTAATCGACTATATAATATTCTCATTTGATTAAAATACAAAATGTGACCATAATTAAAAAACCATGGAAAGAGTAGTTTTAAAATTTGAAAAAATATTCTGACATTGCGGTAACAAGAAATTATTGCAGAATTTCCAAAAAGACATAAATTTCTTCATTGCTAGTGTCATGGTATGTCGACAATGACATGTTAAATTTTTTTATTACTTCTTCCCCTATAAACAACTATGCAGGCATTGGGGTAAAAAACTTATGCAAGCATACCTATAACCAGTCAGTCGTCTATCGTCTCAAGATAAGAGTTTGATCAGGAAATAATGAGCTTGTAGTGTTATAAGAGCAATTTGATCATTTGATAGTGTCTGGTAGCAATTTGATCAGTTTGCATTAGCGAAATAAGTATACTTATTTTATTTGTAGTTTGTAGCCGAATTTCCACAATTAGCGAATTTCATATAACTCGTTGGAATTTCGCCAATAGAAATCATAGCAAAAGTCTGCGAAACTGTTGAGGGCCCCCAATATTGCTTTTTCAAATAATACGAACAGTAAATATTATTCCTGTATTTAGCATTGGCGTACATAAGCACGCTATTGAATAGAAAAAAATTACGAATATAAGTTCGAAAAAATTTTTTAAATCATTAAAAAGATATTTTTCTTTCTCCTTTCATTTATGTAATTGCAGAATAAAGACATATAAATGATATTTTTCATGTGTTCCAGACGTACGCGTGTACCATGTGCCCGTTTGTACCGTGGCAGATGCATCAACCACAACAGCAACACCCGACAGATAGACATTAGATCTCGGTCATGATCAGTGCAGGTTGACAAGAACGGCGTGTTTATACTTTTCTTGCCACTCTACAACCCATGGGACGAGGCTTGCCATATTTTATATTCATTACAAGAGTTAACTCTTGTAATAAATTGGTATGTGGTTATACGCAACAGACATTGGAGGCAAGTTTCGCCATCCACTTCCCACTAGCCCATTTGCCTTCCCTCGCCGGCAGCCACTGCAGCTACCAGCACTCTACCGGGCGCTCGTGCACACAGGTTGGAGAGTACACAGCAGCAGTAAAACCTCGAAGACCCCAGTTACAAGTGTGGTCGCAGGGTTTGAAGAGAGTGCTCATGAAATGAGCAGGAAAGTGCAAGTGTTGAGCAAGCAGCGTATGCCCGCATGCACTTGTCTTAAAAGGAGACCCTACAAATTTGGGCCTAAGTACCATTAAGCTTAATTCGGAAATGCTCAATGACGCCCATTCACGAAACAGCCAATCAATAAGACCTATAATATTTTGATGCCCCCACGGGTCTTAATTACAGTGTTTTGTATTTTCATTAATCATCCTTTTCACATGTTTCATCCTAATTTCCTTTAATATAATGTAATATGTCAATTAAAGGGTTCCTGTGCCAGAGGTAATTGTTTTTGTAAGTTGTCAGCACGGATGGCCTGCTCGCCAAAACTCGGCCGTCATGCCACGCTGGACAGTTAGTCATACCGTGGTGTCTCTAGGAGTTGGACATGCTGACAGACAGCATCTCGTTTCGCGTGCTTGGACGGTGCTTCGTGTTGGTTTTCTAATCACTCACAGCAATAGACATTAATTTACCGGAACCTATGTTTACTTCGCAGTTGCCCAAGACTCACCATTCCTCCTTTCACGTGGAATAGCATCGCCCGGGAAGGCTTAAGTTTTCACATAAGTTCTTTGTCGCATTCTGTCCATTTATACAGTTCCACCCTGCCAGCAGGTGAAGTCCGGCACTGTTTATAAGATTGCTTCCTGAAGGAGCTATTAATTAACACCCAATGATTCAACGTTAAATGGTGTGCACTCACATTCGGATTGCCTACGAGCCATAGGAATGCGGGCTCCTAACTTTCCTGCCAATCATTAAGGTTTATGTATCAGTGTTTTGTATTGTCTTTCAGTGGTTTTATCTAAGTACAACTAATTATGGGTGTGTGAGCCACTCCAAGATCTCACTGCGCAGGGTTTAGTAACATAACTATTTTTGTATTAATCACGACGTTCGGAGAACTGGGAGGTCACCGTCTGTAGGTCGTTGACACATGACCCGGAGAGGAAAATAGTCAGCTCTATGCTAGCTAGTTGGCATTTCATTTAAAATACAGGGTGCGAGAATCTACAGAACCTTTACCTGTCCCACTCTCAACCTTAATGAACACCACTTTCCTCCACTACCTTGCGGTCAGAACATGGGTGTAATCTGCGCATCGATACATTATGCCTTTTCAATGTACGTGATGTCGGCGGACATTGTGGCAGAACCTGGGGTGATATGTGGCCAAAATGGGATGACAAGGTAGAGAATAATATTCCCGAAGCAAGTGCAATATAGCGAGTGACACTTTAGTACCAGTAATTAATGAGAGGCAAAACAGTGGATATTGACTAGTGTTGCACCATACTTTTCCACTCTGCACATCACGGGCAGAGTGGAAGGTCTCGCAACCCCTTTGCCATGCTGCTGGAATTTGTGTGGCACATCGTGACTGATATCACAACACTGCAAAATGACCGCTATCTGCTACCCTTCACATTCTCCTTCGTAATTGCTGCAATGGTGGTGTATTTCCAGTCTTTGGGCACTTTCTCACTTTGACCTTGTGCTTCGTTTTTCCGGTCTCTTGGTCGGCATCCCACAGCTCCGGTTGCACACTGTAGTTTTTCTTGAGATTCCCTTGATGTGGGCGTTGGTCATAAATAAACAGGGAAGCTTCTGGGAGGAGTTTTAAAATTTTGAAAATTATCAGGAAATTTTGGAATATATTCTGTTGGTTCTGATGTTAGAAAAAATTGCTGGAAGGATATAACCACTAAGTTGGGCGACATTTGGCGGTGGATGGTGGAGCATAATATGGTCAATTTAAGGTTGGGAGTTTAGGTAGGATATTTACCGTGAATACATTTTGAAACCCTACAGTAATACATGGGCGCCAGGCGTTGCATGGGGTGCAATGTCAACTGGTAGTGCACAGCTCACTGCTTCCTCAGAGTCGTGTGCCGATGGCCAAAGGTGGCATCCTTCCTGTGTTACTCCTTAAGTAGAAATTACTGTGGTAGGTATGGTTAATACACAGTGGATTCTCGGGGCGATCCACACAACCATACAGAGAAAATACGTATGAAGTTGCGGGACAGTGGGGACCTGCGTCCTTAAAGCCCGTAGGCATCCCAAATGAAGTCGCACACAGTTCACTGGTGCAAATCAGTAGAAAACTCTACTTCTGAGAGACACTTTACAAAACACTTCCGGGCAGAAACCTGCTGGTTAGGTTAGGCTGTACAAAGTCGCCATAAGACCGCAAATAATTAAGTGAAAGTTATGCCTACCCAGGCGATGCAAGCCATGGGACATAGAGGAATCGAGAGTCTCAGGCAGCTATTAAACGAACAGTTCTGGTAATTAAAGTCTATTGTAATTAAATGATTTGTAGCAAAAGTTTAAGTGCCGTGCGAGCGTGCGAAACCTGACCCTATCGGTCCACACATCCACAACTTCGAGACAGGGAGATATAACTGACTTTCCTCGCATGGCATGCCGGCCAGCATTGGTGGGCACACAGGCCACATAGACTACTTTCTTACACCACACAATCTGAATAGTGATGAACACATTGCTTATATATTTACAAAAGCTACATAATTAATACACAAGAAATATAAATCACTTTTACATAAAATGTACTATATGAGATGAAGTAAAAATGGTACATATGAAGATTGAAAATTACAATACCTGCCAAAAATCCATCACTAGAGCCCATGGGGGCCCAAAAACTCTATAGGGCTCTATAATATATCATTGCATGATAAGTCATCCTTGAGTGTTTTATATTCTCAGACTCACTACTTACATCCTGTTTCACAAGGTCTACTTGTTGTACATGAGCACATAGGTCACAGGGTTGGCTTTTCCAATTTACACCTTTGTGCTGCACTTAATCCTCATGACACCAGCACTGCACTTAGCCATACTGGCTGCACTCGTGTTGTGTTTGGAATGACATAACCATTGCGGTGTACTACTCAACTTGTGCGCACGAGTCCCCAATATAGTGTGGATCCCTGCAGCAGATACTGGCCACTGCGGGCAAACGTACTTGGGGAGAGCATATGTTGTCAGCTCACATATCTCGATGACATTATTTGGTCAGGGATTTGGGAGGAGCACGCACATCATCTGGCAGTTGTCCTGGACAGACTAGTGATTAACGACTTAAAATGTGCAATGGACAAATGTCACATGGAAAATCAGTATTTATTTTTGGGTCATGCGATCGACCAGGAGGGGAACAGGCCGAACCCTGAACAATTGAAACTCATTGAAAGCTACCCACAGCCACATTCACACAACAATTATGTAAATTTTGTGGACTACTTTTGGCTACAAGAACATATTCCAAATTTTGCAATAATCACAGCCCCATAGATGTACTTATTCTCGCCGCAAATGCGATTTAAATGGACAAACGCAGCGGAGAATGCCTTTGTGCATATTAAGAGTGAGTCTCGACTATGCCCAACACTAGCGCGCTATGACACACACAAACATTAGCACCACCAAACCGGCGCAACCCAAGAAGGGATCAGTGTGTATTGTACCAGATAGACGATAGCGAGATGAAAAGCTCACTGATTTTGCAAGTGCCAAGCTACGGCAGACGGAAAGCTAAGATGTGAACAAGAGGGAATATTTAACAGTAATATGGGGCGTCAAAAATTACCATACTTATCTCAAATACCAAAGGTTCGTGCTATGCATCAATAAACTGTTTTGGTATGGTTGCTTAGCATGAAGGAGGCGAGAAGCTAGCAAACAAGATGGGCATTACACTTGCAGGCATACGATTTCGTAGTGGAACACATGCCCAGTAAGGAAAACGAACTGGCGGACACATTATCACACAACCTCAACAATGAGGTAATTGTCAAAGTCGAGGCAGAATGGGACGAGATTTTACCGCCAGATTCATGTCATCCCATAACTGAGGTTTGCATACAACAAATGAACGTCGCCAACAATAAAGGGCTCATTAGCCATATGTACCAAGAGATCACAAAAGTGCAGTAAAACTGTACATTCACACAAGCGAAGGTTAGGCAATGTGCCTTGCAAGAAGTGATGTGTCATATATGGCAGACTTGAGACCTGTTCAACTCAACAGCATGGGAAATTGAGGTTGTTTGCCTATTCGCACAGTGACAGCGAATCTGGACACCCAGGCATTGAACAGACAGTTCGCAATGTACGCGACAATTTTTTCAAGCCAGGCCTTAATCGGTATGAAAACAGTTTGTGAAAAAGTGCCACAAGTGCGACTTGTTCAAAACCTGTCGATCAGACTGGAAACAACAGCAGAGACTGTGTGTGCGAAGGAAACCATTCGTGATAGTTTGCATCTATTTGATGGGTCCTTACCCAATGACAAGAAGGGGAAATTGTTTCCTCATTGTTAAGACTGACAACTTCTCAAGATGGATGCCATCTTATCCCACGAGTGGAGCGTGAGCAGGTAATGTGACAAAGGTGCTAGAGGAACAATTTTCCCACATTGGGGATTCCCAAGAACATTATTGACAGACAGTGGAATGCAGTTCACCAGCTGGAAGTGGAGGAAATTGTGTATGAAGTGGATTGTCGTCCACGTCACAAACGTTGTTTAACACCTAAGGGCGAACCACACAGAACGCCGTAATCAGAATATCCAAACACTATTTCGGCTCCATGTGGGGGAACAGCATGCAATGTGGGTGGACCACTTACTCGCCATTTTGTATATGTTCCAGAGGAGGGTGAATGCACAGTGAGAAAATCACCCGGCGAAATATTGCTAGGCCGCAACTTGCGTTTGCCTGGAGAGGCGGAGTGTCGATCGAGGGAGGAGAGCAGCGAAGTTGCGAGTATAGACATGCAAAGGAGAAAATGCAGGATGTGCTTACGCGAAGTAAGGGAACAGCAAGACATGTAAGCTACAAGATGGCTGCCATCACCACAAGACCACTGCCCACATTACATGAAGGGCAAGAAGTTTACGTACGGATACAACCGCAGTCAGCAGCAAGGAAGGAGTTCTGTGCAGGGATTTGCATCACATTGGAATGGCCACATCATGTGCTACAGAAACACAGACCCCCTCATACACCATATGCATGGTGAGACGTAACATATAATTGCAACCCTCTATAGAAAAGCGGGCGAGTTCGCTGCCTGCTCCCGACTGTGCTCCCATGTACCACACTCCTATGTACCACAGTCACATGTATTGCGCTCCCACTTTGGTTCTTTCACGGCTACATGAAATTGTTTGTAAACACAACATGACTGGCCGGACGGGTAGCAATGCACTGGTGTTGGTATGTCCGCAGTATCTCATTGTGAAGTATGAGCAGCGTACAAAGTTCTGTAAATGCGAACAGTAGTCCAGCCCAACGAACATCTGTGACGTGGTCAACCACAAGAGTGATAACAGACAGAACTTAGTGCCAGATTTACAAGAATAGAAACACAACATACATTTTTCGGACAATAATCAAATCAACTGGTGTCACAACCTACTTTGCACAAGTCAAGGCACACTTTTACCAAATTGTTTACAGTGTAACAACCAGTAGCACACTGAGGGCATGAAAAATAGCGAAGAGGAAACCATCAATGGACTTGAGTTTAAATGCAGGCAATGCAATGTTCAACCAGTAATGCAGAAAAACATGACGTATAACAGGGACCAATTTTTCGGGAGCTAAAGAAGATGAACAAATGCGATCATTAGGAGTGTACGGAACAGATAAGTGGATGAATGCAAACATGCATGACATGCATAATTAGGGAGCATAACAAATGTAAAACCAAAGTGGAGCAAACTACAGTTGAAAGAGAGAAATTTATGTGTCGGGACTGTACGGCCACTCATTCTTAACACACACGTGGTACCAGCTAGGACTTCCACACCAAAACCATAACCCACACCTAAGACTACCCATCTATTCATGACTCTATCACCAATAAAAAAAACCCCCATTTTCCGCCAATTCCTACATACTTCTCCACACCACTCACGACTGCACAACCAAACTTCAACAGTGCCGTGGAAACTATACCCAATAGTAACAACAGGTCATAAATTCAAAGTGGCCCAATGTCAACCTTCTTCCAAACATTGCCAATATTTTCTGGACAGCTGAACGAGGACCCCTCTGCCTTTGTCCACGACTGTACCACACACCTTGAATTATATGGGGTATCAGAAGATGAGTGGCCAGGCTGTGCAGGCAAGCAGATATTGGGGAGGGGTGGTGGATGAAAGACATTGGTAGAAATCAGTAAACATTTACGGCCTAATATGTGAGGAATTTTTTCATGCTTTTTGGTACAGGTTCGGAGGAACATTCACATATATTCAGGCGCAGAGTAATTAGACCTTGCAAGAGCAGCAGGAAGGCGAAACACTCACAGCTTTCATCAATCGTATGATTCACCTGGTGTGGAGGTTTCAGCTGGAATTGTCTGAACATGAGGTACTGGAGGTCATCGCCGATACTGCCCTACCTGAGTATCGCACTGCTCTCGTCCCTCCTCAAAAACGAGCTGGACGAGTTTATGCGTGTCGCCATCATACCGGAGGGCGGCATGGGCTTGCTGCGATTCGAAATGGGAGGCGCACGGCGTTGCGATGTCGGAAACAATAGTGGTGAACAGAACAGAGTGAATCAAACAGAATATCAACACAGAAGACAAGAACAGCCATGAGTGGAAAACAACAGTTTTCAAAACTGTGCGAGAGGAATCAGTAATGCGGTAAATACAAGTGTGTACAGAGGTGGAAGTAGGTTCACTCGGTGGGACAGATCGATCGCAGCCACCTGTGGTGTCATGTCGATACTGCCAGGGGTAGGCATATCATTGGCACAATGACTACCCCAGGAACCCACGTAACAACAATAACAACAGACCACCTGCCACCATTGAAGACCAGCAGCGAAACAGGTTGCAGGGGTAAAGCCACCTGCCATGATATTTACCCCTCCCCAGAACATCCCAACTGTAATGCCTCAACAGGTGTTAGTAAACAAGGTTAGTTGTCAGAGAGCAAAATTCATAAGGGTACTTGTACAACTAAATGGCCTACAGTGTCATGCCTTAATAGACTCTGCAGCATCCCACAATGTTTGTCAGCCTAGATTAGTTAATAAAAGTGACGTAACCTCAACTGGTCAGGCAATAGATCTCAAAAACGGATAGTGTACAAATTCCGCAGTAGAACAGGAAAGAGTAACCATTAAAATCAGAGATCTAGAGACCATAACAACTGCTATAATTACAGATGAAATTTAAAAAAAGGATGGCATTTTAAGGGTGCCATGGTAAACGAAACAAAATACGATCATAGTAACAGCTGAATGACATATTTATTTTGGGCCGTAGAACAGAGCAAGTACCGAAAGTTCCATTAGTGGCATTTGAAAACAAAGCCCACGTAGGACATCAATCCTTGTTCCAACCTTTTTTAGACAAAAGGAAAATTGTTATAGCTAAAATGATGCGTTATGCCAAACTAATGTGGCAAAACATGCAATACCATTAACTAAGGAGGAACCTATTATTAGCAGCCGATGCAGCTACTTGCTTCATTTAGCCCACATCATTAAAGAGCAAATCTCAGACATTCTAGCAGACAGGGTTATTGAGGCAATTAGAAGCATGTATAACCCGGCTATCATGGTAGCACCGAAAAAGGATGGGACCTGGAGGTTTTTCATGGACTTCAGGCCCATCAATCAGGTCACATGTAGCACAATACCCCCCTAAATCAGTGAAAAATATGCCTCGAGTTCTTTGGCAAGGGCCAGAATTATGTCTTCGCTTGACCTATGTAGAGATTACTTGTAAATACCAGTATGCCAGGAATACCAGGAAGAAACCCCTTTTACAACTCCCGATGGTCGGAGATATCAGTTCTGCGCTATGCCCTCTGGCCTCAAGTGTGCCCTGTCCATGTTTCAGAGAATGATGGTTAGGGTACTGGACGGCTTAGTAGTCGAATTCATGCTGGCCTACTTGGATGATGTGGTGATTTGGTCATAGATGTGGGAAGAGCATTTACACCACTTCTCGATAGTACTTGAGAGGCTAGAAATTAATGGTCTGATGTGTGCCATTACAAATGTAACCTGGGGAAAACCGAGCTAGAGTGTCTAGGCCACATAGTCAGTGATTCAAGCAACCGGCCAAATCCCGAACATCTGGAACTTGTAGAAAGTCAACAAGCACCGTGCACACGGAAAAAGTTGCGAAAATTCTTTGGCCTGGTTAATTGGTTACAGGGGCACATTGAGCACTTTGCCAAAATTACAGCATCAGTCACGGAACTGCTGTCTCCACAGAAACGGTACATGTGTGGCAGTGTGCAGGAAACAGCATTTCAGAAAGCCAAGAAAAATTCCGGACGTGCTCCGGACTCGCAAGATACGACCCAGCGTGCCACTTGTACTTGTAAACCAATGCCAGTCAGGAGGGGCTGGGAGCTGTACTTTACCAATACAATTATGCCGGCGAAAAGAATGTAATCGATTATGTGAGTGCAAAACTTGGAAATGCAGAACACAGGTATGACGGTAACGAGTGAGAATGCCTCGCTGTCATCTGGGCAGTGAGATAATACCGGCCATATTTAGAATACAAACTTTTACTCTCAGAACGGATAATCGCTGCCTAGTATAGTTGCACAACATGAACGAGGTTCGAAGCAAACTTACTCGATGGGCACTGCTGTTACAGGCCTACAATTTCATATTTGAATACATACCCGGCAGTGAGAACGATCTCGCAAAAACACTGCTACGAACACCAAACCAGGCTGTTACTGTAACCGATTATGTGGAGTGGGAAGAAATGATGCCAACCATCACCCAGTAACCATTCACCGAGGTGTACGTGAATATAATAAACATCCTGGAAACTGAAGAGCTTGTGTCGGAATTGCATAGAGAAGTAGTAGCTGTGCAGAAAAACTTTATGTTCTCATGTGAAACAAGATATAAGTGCGAGAGAGCACTCTTATAAGGATGGCGCATAATGGAGGACCATGTATAGTCCATTCCCCATTGGAAGCAATTTTCTGTGAGCCCTGCTAAATATCTACTTGCAGGCCCATTTCGTATCCTTCCGCCAAATGCAAACATGTTTACATGTAAACATGTAAACATGTTTAAACTCCATTGTGTGTGTACATAAGTTCGTATACTTTCGCTACACCTAAAAATAAACATTGAATGTGATTTTTACTGTTATACCTGTCAAATATGTTGTTTACTGTTTACAGCTTTTCAAAGAATTCTGTCTTATTCCAAAAACCATTCCGTATGAATATTCATTTGTTATTGATATGTTTGGGTCATCTCTTTAAAAGGACTGTATCAGGGGGAATAAATATTAAAACGAAAGAGCAACCAGTCAAACGAAAAAGGCACATTAAATTCAAGCTCACAACTCATGTTGCTCTTTTTTGTCATACAAACTTTAAAAGATATTGTGAACATGCACACAAATAAGCCTACAATAACTTTTATTCCGCTCACATTTCTATGCATCTCTATTTACTGTTTATTAGGTTTAAAGAAATTTATCGGGCTGGACTTAGTATTTTTCTTCTGCAAGTGTGGCAAATTATGTTACAAGACTGTCTGTCAAACCCCTTTGGGCAAAGGTACAACATTGTGATAAATAAACAAATGTAGATGTGAATAATTAAATTCGTCATAAAAACAGTTTACAGTTAAAACGTAAAAAAATGTATAATCAAATATTTTTAATCACACACACAGGGCCAGCATATCGAACACGATGCACAAAGGCACACCATTTCACAGATACAATGATTAACGAAACACATGTTAAAGTATATTTATTACTGCGGTGGAAACAGATTTGCCTCAACATCATAACTTGCATAGATAGGTTTAAAAAACACAATGTCTACAAACATGATGTGGTAATTTGAAGTATTTTTCGGAGTACCAATTATTTACTTTTCTTTTGGAAATAAAGCAACAAGCTATGTCATGGCTCGCCAAGTCTGCCAACTTCACTTGGTAACTGCCCCATCATCATATCTAAATATATTAAAATTAATATTCAAACATTAAAATCTCTTTTCAGTTGTAAATTACAAATTAAAAAATCATTATTTTGCTGTAATAAGTATGAAATATGCTACAATTGAAAATATGTATAATTTTCGCTTTAAAGCGAAGTGAAATTTCCTGAGGGTGAAAGAGACGAAAAAAAGAGTGAACGAGAGAGTGACAAGCCTCGCCAAGCAGACAGTTTTTCAGTTGCTTTCTCAATCGATAAAACAGCACAATATCATTCCGGCATACTCACAATATTTTCCGCTGTTATTTTAAACTGTAAAAATGAGATATATGGCCAATGGGGCTACCTAAATATTTGGATATTTCAATACGCACTGTTTAATTTACAATTAGTATAATTAAAAATGAGGTTAAAATAATATTTTAACTGTGAACTATTTCCTTCCTGTTGCTGCCAACACGTCACAGCTGTCGCTTATGTAATCCATATTTAAAAAATAAATAAATATTACAAGTTATAGAAGATATTAAGGCAAAGGTTCATTTATTCAATAATACAGTACTCTAAAGTTAACCACAGTGTTATATATTTGACGAATACAAGTTATTGAAAAATGGTTTACATGTTAAGCATAGTATTTTTTCAAAGGTAGATTTTCATAAGGCGCTTACAATCGGGAATGGACTATAGAAACGTGCTCAACAAGAGATCCGGCATGGTGGTGACCCTACATCCACGTGATGTGCATGAAGAAAGTTTTCACACACACACACACACACTCAAGTTCGACAGTGGAACACTCCGGGTCTGAGCAGACCATGAGAAATGTAAACGAACATTTTTTTTCGGCCAGGTTTAACCCAAGGTGTGCATAACTATGTTAGGAAGTGTAAAAAAAAAATCTGTTTAAAAAAAAACAGAACAGATGGCAACGAAAAGCAGCTGCTGAGACAGCCAAGGAAACCATTTGACACTATGTGTTTAGATCTAATGGGCCCATGCATCAAGTCAGCAAGGGGTGAATGCTTTATCTGAGTTGTGTCAGATAATTTTTCACATTGGGTACAGGCATACCCAATTAGTACTGCAAGAAGAGGGCTGATTGCGAAAGTGATGCAAAACAAATTCTTCGCTCAATGTGCTTATCCCAAAGACCTACTGACCGATAATGGAATGGAGTTCACTGGGAAACATTGGTGGGATCTGTGTATGGTCTGGGGAGTGCGGCATCTTAAGACTGCGGGTTATCACTGCTGTGTAAATCTAATGGAGCGGCGCGATCAAGAGTTGAAGGTGCAACTCCTGTTCCGTATGGGTGAGCAGCACAAGATAAATCACCTGAACAAGTACTGTTAGGAAGAAAAATCATGTTGCCAAGCAAGAGAAATTGCCCGCTCACAAGAAACAGTACCGAAACAGAGACCAGTGGTACGCGCTAGAAAGGTGCCGACCCACGTTCCGTGAGCAAAGAGTACTGCAATTACAATATTCAGCATGGTGACTGCCTGAGAGCAAACGACTGCCGGCAGCACTCGTACCAAATCAGGTAGTATATGTAAAAGCTCACTCGCACCGAGATGGATGGGGACACACCGTGTACTAACTTTGGTCGTTCAAACCACCTACTGATAAGAATTGAGAGGAAAGATGTCCGGACACACCAAGACAACATGAGTATAGCAGCAGAAGATGTCCCCGAGCACGACGAGCAAGGTGACCAGGATGGCCAGGAAGGCCCATCTCACAACAAGCAGCGTCCTTCCGCAAACGAGGAGGAAAGTGGTTCTAGGACATTCATCAGAGGCCATAACACCTTGTGACAGCAAAACTTCGATGCCGAATGCCACAGGGTTCACAAGGGGTGGTCCAAGTCGCGCTACCACCCGCAATACCAGGCCACGACGTCCATAACTGATGGTGGAATGGTAATGGAAGGGGGAGAATAAGCTCCTGGTGTAAATACAAGCAACACAGTGATGGAAACACGTGGACAACCAGGCGCCCCATGATGGCGGAGGCACTGATGAGCCCCTCCTGGTGACATCCCAGAAATGTAAGATGGAGCAGCACCTGAGGCAGGGGTACCAGGAGGAGACACAGAGGGTCTGATGTCACTCGATGCACAGGTGTCCACAAGGGAGAGCGCGATGGCCCGTGTCGAGAAGTCCGATGGTGGAGCGCCGTCAAGCACAACCGTTCGGGCAGATGAGCTTGCAAAAAACACCGGTACATCTCCTGGAGAACGTAGAAGAGGAGGAGCTATATCCCGCCATGGTAATGCCCTCATCAAACATGGAGGCTGACGAGAGTTCGGAGATTTGGGATCAGGCCCGACCTACTATGGGAGGCTCGAGAAGCAATCGTAAGCCTACAGAAACTGTTCTACTGGGTCACAACCGGAATCAACACACCTGCAGCAGTGAAGGGAGTGGAGGAGTAAGTAGTGAAGGGTACAGTTAAGGTTGTGGGTTGGTCGGTTCACTACTGCTCCGATGTTCCAAGATGTGGGATTGCACTACTTGCAGTGATGCCATAGCGCACCGCAGACAGCAGACCCGCCAGCAGCAGCAGAAGCATGACATGAGACTGCCACAGCATAGGGAGCCCCATGTGCTACATCCTTGGCACAGGTGGCATATGAGGTGCTCCTGATTCGAATGATTCGAAAGCTGCAAACAAGTAGTATAGAAATGCCGATTTGGGCACGATGGCAAAAAAATTGGTCGAAAAGTTGCGTTTGGGAGCAGTTGCAAAAATATGGATTAAAAAGTTGCGTTTGAGCAGGAACGCAAAGAAGTGACTCGAAAAGGTATGTTTGGTTAGATCGTAGTCTTTAGATAAGAAGTTGTGTTATACTTTGCATTTGATTGCATCTGCAAAAATACACATAAAAAGTTGCAGTTAAGCACAACCGCAAAAAAGAGGCTCAAAAAATTATGAATACATAAAAAATAAAATATTTTATATAATAAACGAGCTCGAATAAAAATCAACTCATGTCTAATATGATGATGTCCATGGCAATGAAAAAGGCCAATGCAAATGGCAATGATTGAGAAGAATATAAATTTAAGAAAGATATTTTTGTAAAAAGAAAGAAACAGAAAACTCAAGAGAAGTATGTCAAGTGTGAAACTAGTAATCACTTTTACAAATCATCTCTCATAAAAAGTCATCTTAAAAGTAGATTGCACGAAGGTCTTGCACCAATACCTAATAAATCACATGAACCAACAAATGTATGGGAAATTTTTAAAATATCACAACATTTAATACCAAAACAAGGGTTCCCACAAGAGAAACAAGTGAAATGTGAAACTTGTAATCACTATTACAAACCATATCTCATAAGAAGTCACTTGAGAAGTAAAATTCATAAGTACACATTCAGATTCAGTGTAGAAGAAATCGACACAGCATTTTAAAATTGGATCAACACTTATGCTGTAAAGAATGTGAATGCATACAAACACCCAAATCATTTCCTAAACGATGTAAAAGTAACTGTCACAGGACTAGTTGATAAACAATTAAAATAACTCAAAGTGAACATGAAACTCTTCACTGAGTACAAAAGAGTACTTAGTGAGAATATTGAATATGTAGAAAGCTCCTTTAAAACAAAGGACGAAATATACTGAAATCGACTAATCTGGAAGAATATTATGTCAAAAGCATATCGAAAATCATAGCTGAGATGGGGGCTTTCGAAGCAAAAGGATCTCAGTGGGTACTCAACAGAATATTTAAACTAGAAGTGCAAATAAATAAAAATGTACCATTCAAGGGCAGTTTTTATGTTGATCTCCCAGAAAAAATCAAAGATAAGCAGGCGGTAATTAATGTTAAGAATAATGATCAAAAATATTTTCTATGGTCTGTTCTATCTGCATTGCATCAAGTACAAAGAAACACCCCAATAGTGGATAAATATATAGCTTACGAACATGAGTTTGATGATGTACTTAAGGGTTTGGAATTTCTAATGAAATTGGATATCACACCAACCTTTGAGAAAAGAAGTGGAATTTCTATTAATGTATACGCATACGAAGAAAAAAATGGCGATATAAGAAATACATATTTACATAAATACAATATTTTTGACAAAACAAGAGTCAAATATTGAACCGTGTGTGAATTGCCCAGGATCTTCTTTTCTGTTTTGCTCAAAACCAACAATGACAAAGTCTGGCATATCGAATTTAATTGAATTGAACTGATCTTTTATATCAAACTGAAATGAGGTTGCATTAGTAGGTACTGGTTTTTTAAGACATTGCCAATAATTATAACCAATTGGAATTTTGGGGGTGTTTGTATGATTTTGCTTTAATTTCGTCTCCATAAATAGGATCGTATTCAACAACTGGCCACAGAATTTCCATTTACTCAATAACAATTTTAGCAGCATCTGGTCTATTATCTTCATCAGATCCATCTGCTTTCTTGGAGGGTTTTCTGTAAGAATTTCGAATGAATGTGATCTTGTACCCACCCTTCCCGAATATTTCATTACGATCTCTCATAAACCCAGACAAATATCTTAATTGATAGGTGATTTCGTAATGCTTATCTTTCCTAACATATTTACCTAGTTCTATCCCCGACATTTGGAAGTATAATGATTCTGATTCCGAACCTAGCAATGTATTAATCATTGTTGAAGTGATGCCAGGGTTGTCAATACTTTCGATTTTACAACAATGTTTAGAGATCTCTAATCTTGAGAACAGGAATGGAAAGATATTCTCACAAAGATCAATAATTGAAGATTTTTCTAAATCTACATTTTTATCTCTTTTAGTTAGCTTATACTGTTGGTATATATAAACTACATTCGGATGTAAAGAATGCATCGCCAATAGGAATATCAAACTCAATGTGCTTGTTGAATTCATTCAAATTATTTTTTGTTTGGTCGTTTGGCGGAAATGACTGATACTCATAACTTTCAATTTTTTGTTGATCCATTAAGTATGTAGGGAAAAAAAATCTTAAACAACTACACTTTTCTTATCAACCTAAGAATTATGACTACTATCAAAACCTAACCATTTAATTAGCAGCTTATTCCATTTTCATCGCATAATTTTTCCACTAAGTAGTCTTTATCATATTTGGTCTTAAGCAGCTATGGCTCATAAAAATTACCTTTAAAAAGTTCATTTTGTTAAATCTTTTATTCTATATGTCGTGAGGTTTGTGTGCAATACTTCACACGCCTCAAATACTTCAGTGGATCAATTTGGCGTATATCCTTTTTCAAACTAATTTTTACTTTTACTTATACGAACTTTATCTCCTGTTGCAAACATTGGTTTAACCATTTTTCTTTCTCCTCCATACATGTTGATTTGGATATAACTTTCATTCTTTGTATTTACATTGGTGGGTTTCATTCCGATTGTACTGTGAACAGTGTTATTGTATTCACTTATTAATTTAGGTAATATAGCCATCCATTTATAGTTTCACCTTACAGTAAATATCTTCCACATTTGCTCCTTCAATGTTCTATTATATCTTTCTACAACACTAGCTTTCTTTTCACTGTATGTTGAATAGTGTGTTATGTTGTTATTGGCCATTAATGCCTTAAATGATATATTGTAAAATTATTTCCCTTTGTTTGTTTGTAAATGCATGTGTTTGCGATCATTCAAAATATTTTTTAATGATAATGTAACATTTTCACCAGTTTTATCTTTGATTGCTATTGTCCATGCATATCTGAAATAAACATATATCACTGTAACATATATTAAAACCCTTTGTTAATTCTGTGTATACCTTTTAAAGATCCAGAATTAATCTCAACTAAATCAGCTTGCCAAAGATCATCGATGCCATAAGACAGAACAGTTCTTCTGGAGTAGTTTTTTCGCATTGGTTTATGAATGTAATTTACATTATCATTTTTACACCCCCACCAGTGAATATCGAGTTATTGGTAACACAACATCTACAAACACATTTAATTCTTACTTTGTTATTATTTGTAAGTTCATATGAACATAGTGTATTTTTCATACATTTGAGACAATATACATAAGTTATCATTGTTCATTTTATTTAGTTATATAATAAATGAGACAACGAAAAAATGTAAACAATATAGAGAAGAATATAGAGAGTAGAAGACAGCTAATTGAAAAGTTTAAAACTTTTAGAAAATTTCGCCAAGATGAACATGATAAAAATAAAAAATACTAACAAGAATTGATAGATGCGATAGATGCGATATTGGGACAAAAAATTGGACACCTAACAAATAACAAATGACAAATGATAATAAGACCTTAATAAAAGAACTTGTTCCATTTGCTGTTAAGAATTTAGACTACCCACAGACACCAACAGAAACATCTTTTGAAAAAAAAAAAAAAAACTGTTTGGTAAAACAGACACCGATAAATGCATTGACGATGACGATGAACACTATAACGATGACCGCTATGATGATGGCGTTAAACATATTGACGATGACGATGAATACTATGACGATGACAATGAACGCTATGACGAAGCATTGGGACATTTGAAAACTGATATCTCACAGTTAAGTAACTACAAAACAACATTTATTGATAAGAAAGTGGCCGATAGATTATATATTGGTGATAGCGAAGTAACATTCATCAATTACGAATTTACTGTAAAAGGCCGAACATACACTGGAACTGATGGATTAATGAAATTACTAACCAGTAAGAAAGTAACAGAAAGTAACTACACTGCCACCGACTATGAACACTAAAGTTGTATCCTAGCAGATACAAACACAGTTTTTCAAAACAAATATCCGAACTTGGGATCGCCAAAATCGAGTAAATTGAATAAATGGAAAATTATGGTTAAACCTATTTACGATTCGATTAAAAAGAAATGTCTTTCACCTAAAAGGGGGAAATTTATAAAGAAATATACAGACTATCCCAAAGAATATATATGGATGGATGATGTTAGGATGCTTATTGATCGATTTCTCGTTATTTATGGCGAAGAGAATGCTGGAAATGATAACTATTACAATGAAAAAGTTGGAATAATGAATATGCTCCACAGCAAGTTTAGTGACTTTGTTGTGAATAATCCAAAAGGTATACCACATCTGATACGAATGTTACACACAATACCACATACTTTTTGGGAGTCGGAGCATCACGGAAAAGGGTTGCTCAATGACATAATAAATTCACTACCTTTTGAGTTGCATGCACCTGGTTTATAAGTACTTAGGTCCGGGTACCAGACTAAAAGAGAGAATTGAGCGTGGTAATAAACCAATTAATCCACTATATGCGGCTGCAATGGAACATGATATAGCTTATTAACATCACAAAGATCTAGCTGAAATGCATGTAGCTGACAAAAAACTAGAAAAGAAAGTGTTCAAAAGATTGTTCAGTTTAGATGCTGATCTCAATGAGAGATTGTGGGCTGGTGTTACTGTATCTGCGATTCATATTAAACGTAAGCTTGGCTGGGGAATTTAAATGAAATGATAAAATATTTGTAATAATAAATAAAAGTAAAAAACATTGTATTTCAAGTTCCTAACGAGGAGATGAAGGGTTTGAAAATTGATTATTTCCTAACGAAAGACCAACTGGAACGTAAAAACAAGAAATTAAAGGAGGACAAATGGATGACTATTACAATTTCAGTTTCACAACTTAAGAAAATGTCCAAAGAATTGAAAACTGGAAATGGTCTGACAGTATACAAGGGTGGATTTTTACCCTTAATTTTCGCAGCATTGGGAGCTCTAGGAGCATTAGCTGGTGGTGCATCATCTATCGCTACAACAGTAATTTATGCTAAGAAGAAAAGCCAAGAATTGGAAGAACAATGCAGACATAATTTAGCTATGGAGGAATACGGGAAGGGATTGAAGAATGTTAAGTGGGGTAAGAATGTTAAAAAAAAAGTAACTCCACACAGTAACTTAGATATTGATAAAATGGTTAAAAAAATTTAACATTAAAGATTTTCGAGGTGTATTTATGATCGATGAGCTATTTAACACAGCCACTCGATAATGAATGTGGGATTGTTAACCTAGATGTTTCCACAGACTCTGGTACACACTGGGGATGCTATTGGAAAAAAGCAAACAACAAATATTATTTTGATTCATTTGGTGAAAATCCACCCCGACAATTAATAGCATATCTCGGAAGTAATATTTTTTTATAACGATGATAGGATTCAAAATTTCAATCACGTAACTTGTGGCCATTTGTGTGTAATTGTGCTAAATCATTTTTCACATAATTTTAAATTTTCAAAAATTATTTCGCTATGGATATATGTGGAAATGCATTAATGAGCTCTTGGATTGAAGATAAAATTAAAGAACACACGGACAATGATACAACTACTGAGATCAATCCTAATGATTTTGTTTCCTACACACAGTTCAACGACTTTATAGCCACACTGACAAGAAATAAAAGATCATTGGATAAAGCCTATCTTACTTACTTGGAAGTAGATAATAATATAGATTTTGAATAAAAAAGACTAAAACATGTGGGAGATCCCATTGCACCGATGGATGCATCAATTTTGAGTACTATTAGAAAAACAGAATAAACGTTATTCGTTTTCGTTTAGTTGGAAACTACCGTTCAAAAGAAAAAGTATTTTACTTTGATAATCAAATAGAATATTTTTTTTAAATGAGAGATGGAACTATAGTTGAAATAATAATAAAACCAGAAAAATATATAAGTGTTATTAACTTATACCATCTACGGGAAAAAATTGACATGTATAAAACTTTTTAAGTATACCCTGATGATATGCCCACAATGTACCCGAAGGTACAAGTGTATTTATTGAAATTGTTATGGTATATGAATACATTTAAAAAGATCAGATTATGTTAGTCTTTAATGGAAACACTTCCATTAAAAAAAACTTACTTATAATCTAAGAATTAAAAAAGTCTTTAATTTTATTACGGTACCTACCATTATTTAACTTATGAGTCATATCTATTGTGACAAAACCATATTCATTATTCCAACATTTTGAACAAGTCTCCCTAAATTTCTCAAACGACGTATCACCACCAACAAAATCGCTATGAATATGTTTAAGATTTGTATCATCTTGTCTGAATACGCAAAGAAAATTGGTACTGTCTCTTATAAGCTGCTTAGGTACTTTTGATTATATCTGGGCTAAATAGAAACAATCAATATCGTTCTGTCTACTGCGAATAAATTAATAACTTACCATATCTTGATTTTCAAGTATGATATCATCGAAAACAACTACAGACTCTTTATGACATTCATTTACATCAACCATTTCTTCATTTGATGGAAAGGAGTATGCTATCGTTTCATTAAATAATTTTTATGCTACATCTATATCTTTCTTTAAATTGATATATTTTGGTTGGTCCAGACTTTTTGAACATACATAGAGAGTACGAAAGTCCAACCATTCCTGAGCATATAAAACATTATCTATCATAAGTGTAGTATTACCACAGTTACTAGGACCCACAATAAAACATCTAATATTATTAGGTAATAATTCTCCATAACGTTTTGTCGATACAGTCTTGTCTGGTATTATTATTTTAATATCCCAGTCTACATGTTTCATGTTTTTCTTGCTCATTTGTTAATAGATTTTTAAAAAATGATATAATAAATGAGTAAAGCATTTAAACTAACATATAACAAATTAGTGTTGAAGAAAGGACTACATTAACCTTTTAGAGATAGAGGGGCACTCATTGGCTTAAGTTCAGTTCTATACTACTTATCTAACGCATAACATTATCTCTGGGGAAAATAAGATATATTTTGTGGTCCTGAATGATATGGAATCAGCAGTTGATATTCCAGTTGGTCAATATAGCTTAAAAGATCTTGAAAAAATTATAAAAACAATTGTTTCATTTAGTGTAGATTCAAGGGATGGGATAGAAAATGGTATATCTTTCCAACTAGATAAAATATCAAACAGATTGAAAGCTAAATGTCCTCTTAATTTACAGTTTGGAAAACGGGGTTCAAAAGAAAATGTTTGGGTTTCATAGAAAATAAAACTCTGAAAGCAAATGTGGACCATTATGGCGATACAATTCCAAAATTTGCTCCATTTGTAACAAAAAAATTTCCACTGTAATATAGGAAATGGTATGATATTAAAACATGATGAATATAATCATAGAGAAACTAACATAATCGTCAATTTTAATCCAAGAACAACATTTGGATTTGGCGACACGATCTATTACGAATCAGCTTATCCATTATTTTGTCCAGTGCAAACAAATCAGGTTCATGAAATAATAGTTGAAATTAAGGATGAAAAAGGAAAGGTAATTAACTTTGATTTGCCCTAAAGAAAAGTGGTATTAGAGATGAGACCATATAAATTTTTTGGGTTGGAAGTAGTCATATTCAGTACATAAAAATTTTAATAGTTTAAAAATTATTAAAGTTCCATGTGATAAAGATGCATAATATTTCTAAAGAAAGTGCAATGAAAGATTTACAAAAAGAATTTAATGTTTCAACTACTTTAATATGTCGAATTTGGAGATATGTATATAATTTGTTAATTAGACTATGTTATAGCACATTGCTGAAGTCAGAGCGATAATTGTGTTTTAATGATTGGATAACAATTAAAACTTTTTAGATATGAGCACAAATAAAAATCAACTGATGTCTAATTATACGACGACGATCATTTACTCTTTAAAAAAACCGAATAGAGTGCATTTGTTTAACATCACAATCCACCATTCCATCATATGCAAAACTTATACCTCCACGATTAACATCATTTAAAACTTTTTCACTGAAAATCTGAACATATCTATCTGGTAAGGTTACTTTAAAATTTCCAGAAGTAATTATCACTTTGTATACATACTGTGTATCATATATTTCAGCATTGTTTATGGGATAGGACTGCCTAACTTAAGTTCCTAAAGTTTCTTAAATTGTTTGGTTCCATTTAATTAATTTAGCAACTGATCCATCTTTATTATATAAAATATTGTATTTTTTTTACATATTCAAATTTTTTGAGCCACTTTTTTTTTGCGGTAGTACTCAACCACAACTTTTTACGCATATTTTTGCAGATGCACCCAAATGCAAAGTTAAACACAACTTTTTTTCTAATGATTAAGATCTAAACAAATGCGACTTTTTGAGTCATTTTTTGCAACTGCTTCCAAATGCAACTTTTTGAGTCACTTTTTTGCAACTGCCCCCAAACGCGGCATTTGAGCCACTTTTTTTTTGTGTTTGTGCCCGAATCGGCATTTCTATACTACTCAAACAACATCGCAGGGGGAGGGAATGCACTTGAAGCCATCTGCTCTCCCCAAACCCGTTTGCCCACAATCACAGGTGTCTACTGCAAGGTTCCGCACTCTACCAGGCTCTCATGCACACAGGTTGAGTAGTGCTCCGCATCTGTTACGTCATTCCACGTACAACACCAGTACGGCCAAATGTGCCAAGTGTAATGCAGGTGTCTGAAGGAGCAAGTGCAGTGCAAAGGTGTAAAGTAGCAGAGTAAACCACGAATACCCGTGTGCATGTGTATAACAAGTAGACCTAGTGAAACAGTGTGTAAGTAACGAGGCTGAGAGTATAAGATGCTCAAGGAAGCCTTATCACTCAATGGTATATAATAGAGCCCTATAGTATTTTTGTGCATCACGGGCTTTGGTGCTCATTTTTGTCTGTTCTTGTAATTTTCATTCTTCATGTGTTCCATCCTCACTTTATTTCATTAAGTGCATTCTACGTATAAAAGAGTTCTATGTCTTGTGCGATGTGTGTATCGCTATTCACATTGTGTGGTGCAAGAAAGTAGTCCATGTGGCCTGCTTGCCTGCCAACACCGGCCGGCATGCCTCGTGAGGAAAGTCAGTCATATTTCCTTGTCTAGACAGTGTGGACATACAGACCGACGGGGCCATGTTTCGTTTACTTAGGTGGTACTTCAACCTTGGCTACTAAGCATTATTTGAATTAGACACTAATTACTGGAGACCGAGACCCTCCTCACTTCTCCATCCCATGCTTGCATCGCCTGCATAGGCATAACTTCCACTTAATTATTTGTGGCTCTGTGCCGACTTTATGCAGCTTCACCTAACTGGCAGGTTTAAGCCTAGAGGTGTTTGTAAAAGTGTCTCTCAGTAGAAGAGTTTAATAAAACCCACTGATTTACACCAATGAACTATGTTTTGTTTTCATTAGGGTTGTCTACAGGCTTTAGGGATGCGGTCCCCAACCTTCCAGCAACTTCATAAGTATCTGTAAAGTGTTTCATGTTTATTTTCAGTGTCTATTAGTCGTGTTCTGTATGGTTGTGTGGATCGCCCCGAGATTCCACCGCATATTACGCATACTGCAATAGTTTCTATTTAAGGAGCAACACCGGAAGGATGCCACCTTTGGCCGTCAGCACACGATTCTGAGGAAGCAGTCAGCTCTACACTACAAGTTTGCATTGCGCTCCATGCAATGCCTGGCGCTCTGGTACCACAACAGAGTTGCAAAAGGTATACACAGTAAATGTCCTACCCAAACTCCCAACCTTAAATTAACCATATTTTGCTCCACCATCCACTGTCAGAACATATATGCTCCAATTATGCCATCGAGAACATGTACGACCATTACCTGGAAAGTAGTGGTGGTGCATATCAGTCCAAATGGCATTCCGTAGAACTGAAAGTGCCGGCCGTCTGGTCCAGAGAATGCTATTTTTTGTCTATCCTTTGACTTCACAGGTATTTGCCAATAATCACTTTTAATGTACAGGAATGTCCAAACTTTTGCTTGCCCCAGCATGCTCAAGCCATCTTTCATGATAATTTAAATCGGAAGCACGCTAAACATAACCTGATTCTGCGTATGAAAGTCGACACCGAATCGCCAGGTTCCATCTTTTTTCGTCCTTAGCATTTCTTGAATTTGTGCCTTAATTATATGGGGCTGTTTGAATTAATATCAGCATGGATTGGTGCATACTGGCTTCTATTCCATAAGGGGGATTGCATGCTCTGCAACAGTAGTTCACTTTAACACGTCATTGACATGTGCAGATCATGTCATCCCGTTCACCATGCCTTTCTGTCAGCACTACAGTCAACACTGCAGCATAGTAGAGCATTAACGTCACACAGTGCCACGTGCTACAAGTATTTGTATAAGTGCTTAAGTGTAGGAAAGTGTAATTGTATTGATTTTTCATTGCTATTTTAATTATTCTAGTGCAGTGTTTGTATTGTTTATTTTGTTTTCTTTTCAAAGTGTTCATTAGGTAGGTTTTTAAGCTGTGTTCCACATTGTGCATCCTGTGCACTTGGGTAACCAACATGTGCAAGTCACCTGTATCCTAAAGTCACTAGTGCAACATAATAAGTTAGAGAAGCACCAATATGCATTTGTTTATGTTTCATATCTGTATTATTTGAGGGTTATTGTTTTGATTTGTATGCATCAAATATAGTTGTTGACATTGGAGCCACATGTGTTTCCGCCAGACACTAAAGTGTCACCCCAATACAGGATTGTATAATATTAGTTCAGGTTAAATTGTTATGTATATTTGGGTATTAATTTTCTGCCCAATCAGAATGCCAGTTGTTGTTGTCACATGGCCAAGAGCGACCAGGTGGTTTTGTTTACCTTTTTTGTTTACGTTTTGGCAACTGATGTATAGCCCTTTACAGAACCTGGGGAATTATCATGTTGATGGCAGTTATAGGTTATGTCCAGGTGGGTGCCAGTGCTTCCTTCAGTGCAGAGCACGAACTAATGCATTGGGTCATGGGCTGATCGCCTAAATGCGGTGTAATGAATGCGGTAAGTGATTCATCCAATTGTTGACCCTCTACTGCCAACCTGCTCTGCACTTGCAAGGATGTAAAGACTCCTCCCAAACGACATCGAAAAGTGCTAAGGAATTCCTCTCACTGGAGTCCGTAGTGATTTAAGAAGGTCCACGAGGAGAGCGTGTCTCCTTGGAGCTGCGCTCCAATACAACTGGCCGATTCCTCCCTGCTGACAGCATACAAGGTTTGGCAGGATATCTAGTCGTTCAAGAATGATGTCGGATCCTCCGTTGGAGTCCCGGCAAAAGTTGGTAGTGTCTGGAACTTGGACAGTGACTTTGCCGTGTTTGGTCCTTGTGGGGGTTGTGTTTGGTTGAACTTCGCTGTTCTGCTCTGTGCTGCATTTTCGGTAACTGCAGAGTGCGGCGTCATTGCTACCATGCCATTAGACGGGTATGGAGTGATAGGCGGGAAATTTGGAGAAGTTGGTGTCATTGTTGGTAGCTGTAGGATAAATGGACATAGAAACATGTGTAGTAGTAGCAGGTAGAATGGTGTGAGCAGCTGGAATGGATACAGTGTGTGAGTTGAGGTAGTTTAGAGTGTTTGTTTATATTCACCACGTACATGATGGAAGCGCGCTGCATCTCTACCCCTTGCTGCACTTCTCCCTACTCAGCTGCCTCTCCACTCTCCTACTTCACATCACTGAGCTAAATACATCATTGCCATCCCATGCTACTATCACCTGTAAAAGATTGGTATTGGCATTTACTGCCACACTATTGTCACATTTATCCAGCAAATCAAAAACTGTGTTTTATGGTGTTTCCATGGATGTGGATTTGCGTTCGGTTTATGTTCTGCACTGGCGAATGTAAGGCCCAATGCCGTATCATGTTCCATGTCATGAAGGCACTCATGGTGATAACTGATACTGCACCTACTACATTTAACACAACTATACCTTAGCCATTATGAAAGAGGTTTCCACAGGATTTTATGCAGGTGATAATTTGGGAAATTGTTTGTTTTAATTTGGAACTGAACGGGTGTACACCCAATTTTTTGCATTATTGAACTGTCACTTCTTTCTCTGCTCGGCAGTTGTCACTAACGCGGTTGTCAAGAAAGCTGGACTTATCATGGTACTGGCAGATTTTATTGTCGACTTCAGGTTCTGCTTTGAATTCTTGTGACATGGGCTGTAAACATTCTGGATACCACAGCATCAGCACGTGGTCAGCTGTCCGGCCAGCCATGGTTTGTTTACAAACAAACCCATGTGTGCTGTAGACATGGGAGTACCAGGACGCGGAAGCACGGCACAGGAGCGGTTGCAGGAAGTGATGTCCTCTCTTCTCGCGGCTGTACCCTCAGCATGTGGGCAAAGGGTATTGACCACAGCAGTGACCACAGCAGTGATCATTGGCGGCGGAGTGATATGCTGGTGCACCCTCTCCTGGGCAGCTCGATGACGTGAGGTGGTGGCATCACACACCGCCGACAATGGCTGTCTCCTGCTGACCCCTTGCTCTGCTATTGTTGACCCACTTGATGTTTCCCAAGCATCCAGAGGCATCATGACACTGTCGTTGTCCTCGTTGACATTGTCCTGTCGTCCTCTCGTTGTTGCTGGGCAGGAATGGATGGGAATAACTCAATGGTTAGGAAAGTTGAGAGGAAAAATGAGGAAATTTTGTAGAGGTGAAGTGCGTGTGTTAGACACCGGCATTCCCGTGCACGCCGGGCGACCATCAACTTTCTTTGCAACCAGACATGTAATTACAATAGACTGGAACCTTATTTTATCTCATAGTCTGGTAAGCCACCTCCACTCCCTGGTAGATTAGCATCGCCCTGGGGAGCTTAATGTACACGCAATTGTTAATTATCATCAGACATTTTCTGTTTCACCGCAAGGCTGGTTAAAATAGCCGAGTGTGTTTTATGTTAAGTTCCCTAAGAGAAGGGGTGTAAGTTTGATGTAATAAATTACTTGTTTTCAAGTCAGTTGTTTATTTACGACCACATAAGTGTTTAAGGGGATGGGCCCTGATAATCCCACTCAATCAGCAAGTAAGTCTCATTTTCAGTGTTACCATTTTTGTTCCGATCTGTATGGGTGTGGGGGCCCTGATAGCCCACGTACACGAGTGTTATGATTAGGAAGTTTTCCCACCAATAGAAACAATGATTCATAGCCGATTGTCGGGCTATCATTTAGGAAACAACCTGCATTTGGAGCATTATTCTACAGGCAGATGACAACAATTCAACAACCATGGCGAGGAGATTGGTCCCTGGTCGATGGCCTGCAACACTGAGGTTAAGACGAGCAGCATAATCTTTGATGTCGCCTGATGGTGTCTGGTTCCGGGGTGTATATATATATATATATATATATATATATATAATTTTGCTTTCACCATCACTGCTCGAGGAAAATCACATTCCAATCTTTATTGGCATCAGCCATGCATCAACAGTTATGTATATTTTTAGATTCGGGCAGTCAATGCAAGGGCGTGTGACTGGCTCCAATAAGTTATGGTGCAAAATGCAAATTAATCAGTGTCGGCGAGCTTTTGTTTGCAATGCGACTCCGATATTGGGAGTGTGACTAGCCCGGATAAGTCAAGGTGTAGTGCCCATTCGACAAGTCAATTAAACAGATTCGTCTGAGGAGCTTCACCCAGATTAGACCTTATGGTCATTGGCCGAACGACCCTTTTAGAAGAGTCAGCTCTACAGCACAACTCGCGGTGTTGTTCAGGAATGCCTAGCGCCTGGGGTAATACCATTCCAAAACACCAACTTCAAAATTTCCATTTTTACCAATCCTAAAAATTTACCTCTGCTCCTGAGGCAACACGATGTAATGTTGATATTTTTTGTCTTATAATAAACCACTGTAACACTATATGTTTACATGTCATTAATATCCTGTCACGATATTTAACTACCCCAGCAAATACCAACCTCTTGATAAATGGATATAAATGAAGGGCCTATCAATGTACAGTATTTACGCAAGTATTGTCGGACATGTTCCTTTTGAGGTTAACTATTACAGCATGACTCGATTTGAGTGTAAACAGGACCTATCGCGGCAGTTGTGATAGTTACTGTCACCAGGTATACATGCCCTAACCTCCAATCAGTTATTAATGTAGGGTATTAAGGCATTGTGATCCAATAGTCGACTTCAGGCAGCAGTTTTCTTTCTTTTACTTTGGCATAAACACAGTATCGGATCACCTACTAATTTATTAAAAGTGTTAATTCTTGAAATAAATAAAGTAGGACTCCCTCTTTAGTCACGTAAAACCTTATATGAGGGAAGTGTAAGGGCGTATTTACATGGCGATAGTAATGCGCGATCATCCCTATTGCAAGAGCTACTCTCACATTACTACCACTGTGTAAACTGCATGATAGTTACTGTCATACCATCGCGATAGCACTATCGCGATATCAGCTCGTGCTAGATAGTGATAGTAACTGTCATGACTTAACATGCAACTATCATAGTGTAAACCGTCTAGCATCACTCAAATATTTGTAAATATGTGTCACTTTGACAGTAACATTACAAAATTATTTGGAGTCTGTTATTATCGGTCACTGTTCTTACACTTGTGGCGGTATGACACGATATATATATATTATCATATAGTAGAGAACCTGTCAAAGCAGTTACTAACACACACTATCAGGATAGCTATTATCACGGTGTAAATGTGCCGTAAGTTACATCTCCGTCAACTTGCACTACACACTCTTGGCCTGATGTTAGTGATGCGGCCTGGCATTAGTGTTGCTATTGATGTGACTGAGGCATTTGAAGGGGTCATGAGAGGTACGTGAATATGTGTTTCACATAATTGAATAACAACATTCCTTACATGTATTCCTGAAATGTACTGAATGGAAAAAATAAAAGCAATATCTCACTATGAAAATAATTTATAAATTTTGATTCAAATTAGATTCTCCCAGTAATGGCCGGTGGCACCATTGTGGTACAAAACTCTACTTCAGATCGTATCTAAGATCGACACAGAAAACTGTTGCACCATGAGAGTTCGGAGCTGGACTGAGATCGAGATGAAGTTCATTTCGAATCACCGAAATTGGCGTTCTGAGATTTGGAATGTAGTTTGAAAATACGACAGCTGATAGAACTACGGTCGATTGTTTTCTTGGGAAATTAAAACTTTGGCTGTTTCCGAATACTGGCCTAATGGATCCCTTAGGGTAAGGGATCCATAGTAACTGCTTTCTTGTGGATGCGGCCATATTGGCTTAGTTTCCGAATTCTCACTAGGGTTACCAATGCATCTCCCACACATCCACTACCAAGGGATGCGATACTCGTATCTTCTGTCGCATCGACACATATCTTAGCTACAGAATTCGTTCGTTATTTGTTTGAAATTATTTACACCGATTTTGCGCACGTAGTTTGGTGTTGATGTGTAGTTGTTTTTAGATGTTGATTAACATGAATAAAAACTTGTTTTTTCTTTTAATGGTGTATACATAGGACGCCATCATAATCGCACAAAATAAAACACTGTTTAAAATACTGACCACTTCAGCAATCAACTTCATTATACATATCAATAATTTCAACAAATGTATTTGTAATTTGTATACGCTCATTTAACATATCCTATTTTTAAGATATCTCGTTTTCTATTTGCAGCCATCGTCAAGCAGAAATTATAAAACCTCAAATCTAACAAAAGATTTTCGTCTGCAGCAAATTGTTTATATTTATTTATTATTTAACTCAACGATATTCCATACATAAAACAAAGATACAACTTTAAATGCATTTAAAAGTGTGGTCCAGCTAGCGCTACCTATACGCGCCCTAGCTGTAGCAAAATTCGGAAGTAATATATCCTTCAATCCAGCCATTTTCATAGTGGATGCATGTATGTTTGGACGTAGGAATACTTTGGAAATGGACGTATTTGGAAACAGCCAGCATTATACGCACCTGAATATTATTCAGTAAAATTCGAACAATAACTCAATTAAATCAGACCAAACATCGCACATCTAATTCCATCTGTTGTGAAAAATACGGCTACTTCATTGACGTAATATAATACGAACCAAAACGCAAAATCTGTCTCATACTTAATATAGATCTGTCTCTTTGGAAATAAAATCGAAGTTACGGAGTTCCAATATAATGAAATTCAGTAAGTGCTAAATTTTTACGGGAATCGAAGGTCAAACTGGATCCCGGTACGGAACTAGCATCATTCAATCTTGGATCGTGATGATGTTTGTGTTACCAGTCTTAAAAAATGATCATTGTGACACTTTTTCCAAAATTTTAGAGATTATTTGATAAAATTTGTTTGCCGGAAAAATTTGTTGGCTGTATTTTGTCTTCAAATTTTATTGTCATATCAGGTGGAAGGCAAAGTTTTAACAGTGCTTAAGAGCGTAAGAAAAATAATCCAACAAAAATTTACGTAGTTTTCGAAAGTGCATCGCATTTAAAGAGCATCGCATTTAAAGAAAGCAGCACGGTTTTTTTTTTTTTAAACATACTTTTTGTAGCTTTGTTATTAGTTATCAATTTGGTTGCACTACATTACACTGGACCGACTAAATTTTTCTATGGTGGTGTCCATGATGTTTTTTTCGGTGTGTTGTTTAGAAAACAAAAATAAATAAATAGGAAGAAATGCCGTCTGCTAAGCATCGTGGTGAATATGAATTACAGGTATGTGACATGGGTTTTTCAATGTTATTGGAACGTTCGAGGCATTGTTTGATATTTTTTTGGCGTTAAATAATGCCGCTGAGGGAGAAAATTGCATATTTGATAAGTTCACTGCCATTTTCCCCGTCTTGTTAACTATAGGCTGTTCGCGATTAAGTGAGCACTTTTTAAAGCACTCCCAAGAAGCATTTACCATTAATAAATATGATTTATTGCAGCCTCAGACACACTCAAAGAGTGGTGAAAGTATGCACCATAATTATTGGTTACTTGACAGTTCTGATATTAAAAAATGGCTTTAAAAAAAGGGTCTAAAAGAAAAATTTGGAAGGGGCTTAAAAAGCGCTCAGTTACCGTAAACGACCTCTAGTTTTTGTACCCTACAGTTCACCCTATTATGCTGGACCCTTTATTTTAAAGTGTGCAGTGCTGAATTCCAACACTTTATTTTGCACATTTAATGTACACGTGGGTGAAATATTAACAATTTGAAATTACACTGTTTGCTATATGCAAGTGTACATTTTAAAAAGACTGCTCTTCTTACTGATGAATAATAATAATAGGTTAGCTTTAAACGTAATACTTGAATTATAGTACAGTAGTAACCGATAACAACTATGTGTATATTCTGTACGAGTTCAGTTGGGATCAGATCTTTTAATCTTTTACAATATTTTTGTCTTTGGGCGCCAGTCTATAGAAGACGATTAAATTTATAAATTCATTACCTACTGTGGAAATGTGTAAGTGTGGGTGTGTTGTTTGAACGTTACGACAATTTGCAGTTGTGTGATAATGCCTCAGTAAGATTTGTGCACAGAAGATTATCCAGGCATTGTAAATCATGCACGGACATGTAGACATCAAATGAACACACAAATACCATCTCTCCAAGACTATAATTGCTTCATAAATATAGCAATTTAAGCAATTCTTTTAGATAAGGAAAACGAAATGCTATCTTTGAAGAATTTACTAGGAATATGCGATGGAAACAACAAAATAATACAACACTTGACATATGCACTTCAGTTAAATTATAATAAAAATGTAATTATTTTACTAATATTAGTATTCTGCTGCCAGTGCCATAAATTTAGGTTCTACCTAACAGATCAGCACAGTTAACACAGTATGACCAGACCACATGATAATGTTTGAATAGAGTCCAAATTAATGCTGTATTTTACCTTTTTTGTATTTTGTATAATAAATCTCTTAGCAAGCTGGCTAAGGTTATAGAGTTCATCTAGCCAGTAATGTTGGCAAATTATGACAACAGAGAAAATTATAATATAAATGAGTTCATATATGTGACCATCAAAATGCTAATTTCAGTTTGTTGATGAAAATATTAATAAATGTGTTGTAAATCACTTAATCAATCTTTGTTTAGTTATAAATAATTACTTCAGCTTATTATTGTTATCATAAATCAATTTTCCTCATTTTCTTTTCCAAACCTTGAAAATGTATGATGTAGGCCGTTCATGTAAAGTGAGCACTTCTTAAGGTGTTCACAACAAGAATAATAGCAAATAAATGTGTTTTATTGTAGCCTCAAATGTGAATTTTTGAATGTGGTGAAATGTATACACTGCATTTATTAGTTACATGACAATATTTATATCAACAAGTGGCTGAAAGACAAAATTGGCTGAAAATCAAAATTGAGAAGGGTCTTAAATAGTACTCACTTTACCGCAAACAGCCTATAGTGCAGAGCACTAAGTTAAATAAAAATATTTACTTTTCCTTTCAAACATAAACTGGCATTAAAGTAAATATCAGTGAACAGTGTTTTGGAACTACTGTAAGGGCAAACCCTTACGACATCCTCTCTCCCTCACTTTCTTGCTACTAACTCGTGCAATAGATTTTGTTCCCTTACTGACCTTATGAGCATGGAGTGCCTTCCAAATTCTATTCTCATGCATGCCTGCTCAAGTTTTTCACATTTATTTTCTGTCCTGTACACAACCATAGCCGCAAACGTAAATTTCACCTTCCTCCCTGTCCATTTACCACTGTGTATATCCTAACCAACCAATCATCACTGAAATTTCCCTTATTCAATGCCATTCTGCCCCCAGATTTTCCACTTACATTTCATGCACCTCAGTGCGCTTTTTACCTTCTCCAGCTCCATTCACCTCCACATACGTGTCCCATGCTGCTGCAGCATATTCCAATACCAGTTTAACTGGAACTAAGGCCAGACAGGAGTGAAATGAAATTGTTGGTCTAACCATTGTGCTGCAAGCATTCTTCTTTACCGTGCTGCTGACTCCCTTCAGTACACTTCTCAAAATTCCTAGAGTCCTTGAGATCATGGTGTTGTGGTCAGACTACGTGTCTCTGATTCAGGTAAGCCAGGTTTGATTCCTGGCAGGTTTTCTTGGGGATCTCCTGTTTCTCCTGCCCCTGCATTCCGGTGCTACGTCATACCTCACATTACCCTCATCGCCTCTCAAGACCTTGATGTTAAGAGCTGCTCAATTAATTCATTGTGTTTCAAACCTGCACAGATATGTTACAAAGCTCTGATATACACATACATTTGTTAAAAAATTACTACAGTCAAAACAGCTATTCACGGATGTAAACTTTTTACTGCAGTTTTCGCTGTCACGTATGAAATCAAAGGCTACTCCATGGCTCAACGCCGTTTCGTACCCCCGCAAATCACTTTTGCAATCAACACGACCTGCTGAGCTAAGCCTTCACTGAAACTTAGAAACACAACTTTGTAACTCATGCAAATAGTTTAAAACACAACGTATACTATATTTGTATCATAATTTTGAGCTTCACACGGGGTAAAAGGTACTCCTAACAGCCAGCGTCAACAGTAAGCCATGTCGTCAGTCGTGCCAACGTAACGTCCTAATTCGTCCTGCCACTGACACGCAACTTACAAAATATTTGCACACATGTTATACTAATTTCATTTGCCTTTTAGGGGCCCCGAATAAAAAGAGAGACATGCAAAATGCCTTTCAAACGTGACTAGTGGCGTTTGTTGAATAAGTTCTGAAATATGTAATTATTATCATATCAATAAAAAAATGTATTGATAAATAATTGCAATTACATCGTACTGTTAATAATCCATCATAAAGTATTGTAATACTTATCGCAGTTATTAAAATTAATGGACTTTATTCAACATAATACAGGTGAAAAGAGATTTATAGTTCATTAAAAAACTTAAAGTTTGTACCGATCGAGATTCAAACTTGGAATTTACGCTTGATAGTCGGACACGCTTCCAATTTCGCTAACACAACACATGCTTAGTTTGGCTTTATAAAGGACATGCATATTGCACACTGATTATGTGTTTTGCGTTGTTTCTAATAGTGGAGGTTTTTAAAACATGTCGTACATATTACACAATATTCCTGCAGACTTTACAGTTTATTTGCAAAATAACTTAAACAAACATTTAGGGTGTCTGATTTTTAGACAAATAATTACATCAAAACGTATAACGGTCTGGATGCGTCATATCGTTTATGAACGTTCGTCATGCTACCGGCTCTGGCAAAATGATATGCGTTCTGCACATGCGTAGGTTTTGTTTGCTCCAAGGATAAATCAGCGATATCGGTGCCCTAGGAATAAGGCTTCGGCTGTGACTTATCTAGGACCTTAGCTGGCATTATAATATTCTGGAATACTGATAAGGCCTGAGTATGACTTGAGCTGTACCAAAACCCTTATGAATACATTCTAGAATACCGGCCATAGAGCTGTTCTCCCCTTCGAAACCACTCTGCACTGCTTCTTCCACCCTATATATATATATATATATCTCTATCTATCTCTCTCTATCTCTCTCTATCTCTCTCTCTCTATCTCTCTCTCTCTATCTCTCTCTATCTCTCTCTCTCTCTATCTCTCTCTCTCTCTCTCTCTCTCTCTCTCTCTCTCTCTCTCTCTCTCTCTCTCTCTCTCTCTCTCTCTTTTTATTTTGACAATTCCCCTATATCCAGCCCCTTCCATCTATAAATGTCCCTGCTCATCCCTTTAGTCCTTGTAAAAGTCCCTATCTTAGATTTCTTTCATTGATCTTCATTTTATTCTTCTCAGTCAACGCCCGCACATGGTCACTTCATCTTTTAACTTGTTCCCCCTGCCCACCACCCCTATACCCATGTAATTAGCCATTATAGTAAACAACAAGGCACCCAGCACATGTTCATGTGGCACTATAGACATAACCATACCTTCCTCTGACACTTTCACCTTCCATCTCCTTCCCCAAAGGAAGTCTCCAATCCATTCCACTACACACTTGCCTTCTAAGATAATATTGTTTTGCTTCATAAAAATATAATGGGGCACCTTATCAAATGTCATCTCAAATTCTATGAAGAGGTTATCCACCTGCTTCCCCTCTACTGTCAACACTAGGTCCTTTTAATAGAGTCCTGCCAGCTGTGTCTCATTTGAGTATCCTGTACTATAAAGCCATGTTGGTACTCCTGTAATCCGTTTCTCTCATTCATAACTTCTATCGTCAACTGAGCCACCAATCTTTCTATTATTTCTATCTATTCTGTGTGAAACACACTGGCCTGTAACTGTCAGGAATACTCCTATCCTCACCTTGCTTGTAGATTAGGACCACCAGTGTCTCGTCACATCCTTGCTGCAACTTACCCTCTTTTAACAATGTACTAAACAATACCTCTAGGTATTTCCCCAGCTCTCTTCAACCAAACATAAAGTCTTCCTTCTTTGTACCATCCAGTCTTACTGCCTTGTTTCTCTTCAACCCCTTGAATAAGTTTACAACATGACCGTGTTTCGCAATTTGTTTCCCTCTTCTATTCATCCTGCACTTCAAACACTCAAAAGGTAGTGGACTTTCAGCTTCTCCACTATTTCTTTGTCAGTTGTTGCAGGCTAGCCAACTGTACTTTTCAACAGCAGGATCCCATCCTCTTGTCCCTTTACTTTCTTAAGATACCTGTACAATTTCCACCGTTCGTTGCCTTTACCTTCTTCCCTTAGGTAAGTATGCATTCTTTGTCTGATCTTTCTGTCCAGCTCCTACCCATCTGCTTCACCAAATTCCTAGTTCATGCAATCCCTTGTTTCTCCTAGTTTGCATTTGCCTATATGTACTTCCTCTTATTCTTCTGATCTCCCCAAGCCCTTTTTTTTTTGGAACAAATTTCTTTATCATCACTGTGATATTTCTGGATTCTTCCCATAAACCGTCCACACTTTCCTCCTCTGCCCAATCCTATCCGTCAGGGAATTTTTTTGTCCTCCTTGTTTCTCTGCCCATATTTCCACATCTTCCTAGTGCTAGTTTGCTCTACCCTTCCCCCTTCTCATTAAACCTTTTTTCATTCCAGCTACAGCACTCCCAGGCCTGACAACACCACATCCAGCACTGACCCTACAGCTTAACCATTCTGTTGCATAGACTTTTCTGCTTTCTGGACTAAACCTATGTTGACTAACTGCGCTGCCATTCTCATCATTGTATTGCCTATATCCTCTACTTCCTCCATCCACTGCACACCCACCATATTCAGGTCCCATGCCATGAGAATCTATTGCCTGTCCCTCAGCCTATCAATCTTTTACTTGATCACCTCGGTTACCTGCCAACCCTCTCCTGGCAACCTGTACACTGCCAGCGATCTGATATTCCTACTTATCCCATTTACCTCAGTTTCAATCACTTCGACGTGTGTCTAATTCATTCTACAGATCACTTCAAACCCTCTTTCAAGTGAACCATTATTTCAGTATTACAAACAGAAGTACCTAGAAAATGCTAAGATGAAACTATTATGGCGATATATAGGTGAGATGTAGGAGTTAAATATTAAAAGTACACTATAGGACAGTTAAAGAGGATATCGGCTGACTTCAGTGAGTGCAGATGTCAGACTAACCATGATAATATCTCTGTTATCTGTACATGATATCCAGGTACGGTTGTGTCCCACTTTCTCTCAAGATGGCGAGCAGACAGGAGCGCATTTTAAATTTTATATCAACCCCCAATTTATTTATTTATTTTATGTACATGTATGCTAGTATAATGAAACAGTTTATCTAGATATATTCTGTTTTGTGTGGAAGCTGCCATTTGGACCACCTCCCGTGTTGCCAGACGTCCAGAAGCAACTTAAAGAGTACCTGATGTGTCCAGACCACTTGCCCATACACAACTATGAGCACGCACAGCAGTTCTGGCCTCGCAGAACCAGTCCCAGCTCTCTGTACAACAATGATGTCACTCCCGCCGGATCCATCTTGAAGGTACTGCATTTTTATAGTCGTAGCAATTACCATCACTACTGGTTTCACTGTGTAACACTCTACATGCCCATGAAAATTCTCCACACACTGAAGGGATGACTGTTGTTGTGGAGAGCCCAGATGAAAATGGGTTATCTCCACAGCATTTATCATATCCATATGTCTATGGGCTGTTGACAGTTATCGTAACTATTAACGTAATTGTCACCATCACATAATGCCGCACCCATGTTTTGAGAGGCAGAATTTAGTATTTAAATTTCCCAGCATATTCCCTGCACCTTGCTTGTGAAATGCCCAGTGGTCGAAAGATGATTTTGGATGCCACTGTTGGTAGCGGTAAACACATGACAGTTATCAATAGCTGGGAATTCCATTGTCTTTGAGTGGCTCATTCTTATTGGTTGCACTGGTATGGGTGGAAGTTTTGGAGGGAGAGTTGTGTGCGCATGGCCATAATACTGCATGTGATTTTGTTAGCTCATGCATGTTTTGACTGGTTTGAATCTGGAGTCATGTTCTGTGAGATTTTTAAGTGCGTAAATGCTGTAAGCAAAAATGGGCAAATACAATTACTATACAGTTAATTCCAGGTTGTGTGTGATAGCATATGCGAAACAACATGGGAATCTGGCAATGGAGCAGGAATACTGTGTTAATGAAAACAATGTGTATTAGTGTAAGAAGCAAAAAGAAAAATTACAGAACACAAATTCAACCAAGCATGCTTGTTGCAGACCCAAGCATTGCAAGTTTCTTGAACTTGACAAGAAAGTGGTGGATTTTTGAGAGCTATGGTGCAGTGTTTCATTGGAAAGTATTCAGTATAAATCACGGAAAACTGCAAGCATCGAAAACACCCCGCATACCCAGTTTAAGGCAAGTCATGGCTGGGCGACAAGATTTATGCGACGGGAAAATATTTCCCTCCGGCATAGAACTTCTGATTTCCCAGCGGCTACCAGAGGACTACAACAAAACTGTAATTGACTTCTGCCATTTTGTGATGGCAGTGTGGGCTCTGGTAAGTGATGACATCATAAAGAGCTTTAAGACTGGCATCTCTTCGAAACTCAATGGCAGTGAGGATGACATTCTGTGGCAAGAGAGGGATTGTGAGCTAAGCGAAACAGAGGACACACATGACGAATCTGATTCAGACAATGCAGATGCAGAGAAAACTTGGTGAGCAGTCACCTCAGTGACATAAATAAGTGTTTTATTTTGCTGTGCACACACTTCTCTTTTAGAGTAATGTCACTCATTAAAGTGCAGCTGAAATAAATGCACTTAAAGTAGGCCTGGAAGTACGTACTTTCTGTTTGCGGTTTTGCAGCAGTTATTTCAAAATTCTGCCTCAAGTTTTTTCCCGCATAATGCTGGTATATTCTACCACGGAGTTCCTTGGTGGTGGTGCTGTTGTATTTGCTGATGAGACTTCTATAATCATAAGTAACAGAAGCAGTGAATAGCTCCCTGTTAATATCAGAATTACATTACAGGAAATGCTGACATGGTTTACAAATAACAAATTGACTCACAATGTTGCAAAATCTTCACTTATTTATTACTCTCTTGAAACATTATTTTCCAACAATAATTCCATAGAAATTAAAATCCAGCATAACAAAGAATGTATGGTAAATAACACTTAAACTACTTGGTCTGATGAATAATTGCAATTTAAAATGGAAAGAAATATTGCAGCCTTGTGCAACAGGTTAAGTTCATTATACTTTCTTTTTTACTCTGTTAAAAAACATGTTCGATGGAAGCTATCAATACACTATACTGCCTATGTCCACTCTATATTGCCATCTGTACTTGCCCATTTAAAAAAAAATGAAAGTTCATCATCATGTTCAAACTTTTACTTCAGTGAGAGCATATAACAGGAGCTTGCATAATAACAACAGCACTACTTAACATCTTAATTAGTTACAAGAATGCTTCCATTACAAAATATCACACGTATGAATATGGATAAATTTCAATTATGTTGAGGAGAATAGCATGATGTAAAATTCATGATTCAGTTAGACAAAACAGCATCAGCAGAAAAACCTTGCAAAGCAAAATTAAATAAAATTAAAAACTTCAAGTTATGAAAGTTTTATTATTGTTTTGTCATTAAGAACTCATGTAGACAGCTTCACAAAAATATAAAGATTTTAATTTTTGATTGCATGAAATATGTAGTCTTATTGCCACATTTATTTACAGCACTAGGTAAGTTATACTACCACATTTGTTACAATAATAAAACAATTAATTAATTACTCTCTCTCTCTTCCCAGTCATACTTCACACTTGCTCATAGTATATTCATCCCCAGCCCACCCTGGGACGAAACCTGGCTTGCACTCCACAGGAAAGCAGATGCTCAACACATCTGCAATGTCACTAACTCTTCAATCACAGTGTTGGTTGTGTCTGTGTACCTGGTGGCACTTTGGCATGTATTTAGGTTCCAACCCAGCTGTTCACCCATGCCTCTGTCTCTGATGCAGTTTTCCAGGACGATGGATCATCTATAGGATCCAGTCACTGTTATTTACTTTTCTGAAGACCTGCCAAAGTTACACTTTTAGGATATTCCTTTGCCTCGTGTAAACTAAGTCTAGAAAGTTACACCAAAGGTCAATGCACGGAATTCATGCGCACTCAATTGTAATGATATTTTGCATGAGACATATTTCTTACTAGGCGTTACCAACCCACATTTTTTCTCACTGCTTTTATTCATATTTATTATAAATAAAATTCAGATGAAATTAAATTTAACGAAAAATGCAATATTTTCATGTTAACAGAGGTATAAAACGCTTGGGATACATGGCATATTTAGGAAATAACTAAACACGTCATACATGGGGGGTTTTTTCAAAGGTTTGATTTTTAAAATATGAAGAAACTGAGAAAAGAGTAAATCTATAGGCTGGTCATGGTAAACTGAGAACGTTTGAAATGAAAGGCTTGCTTTATATCTACTTGCATGTACATTAGGTATTCTTTTGCCATGTGTTGAATTAACATGGTCATGGACCAGTCCCCATGGAAGGGATCGTGGGCTGCGTGTCTGAAGACCTCTACTCTCCTTGTTTTGAGAGTACCCAGATAGGGCGGAATTATTGCCGGCACGCCCAGTACTCTACAGAAAGTTAAAGCAGCAACTATGCACTCCACTCCAGTGTTGGCCGACAATGCGCAAGTACCACTGTACCCTAGCCAACAGCATAAAGTTTAATGCTAGCTTTAATGCCTGAAGAGCATTAAGCAAGGGGGTTGGGGAGGGAAGGTGTCATGTGCTCAATCCTGGTAGCATAATTCAGAATGCGTGTTTGAAATGGGGATAAAAGCATGAATTAGAGGGTGGAAACAACAGCTAGTTGAGTGGAAACCAGGTCGGAATATGCCTTGTTTATTAGCAAGCCAGAAATACAAACATATCGAGCCACTAACCTTTTCAAGGTGTGATTTGCCATACCAGGCATTTATGCATGGGTCCAGGCGAAACTGAACCGTCGTTGCCATTTGTGTATTGAACTTAGGGGATGGCAATTCAATCAGTTGTAAGATGCTGCCATTAATAAATAAGTTCTATGTACATGTGTCATGTAATACTCCTATCTGCATTCTGTTCCTTGTTCCCTATGCTTGTCCTCATTCACATTAACCATTACATGTGGAAGGGGATGGCAATTCAAACAGTTGTAAGATGCTGCCATTAATAAATAAGTACTATGTACACGTGTCATGTATTACTCCTATCTGTACTCTGTTCCTTGTTCCCTATGCTTGTCCTCATTCACATTAACCATTACATGTAGATGTACACATGTAGCGTGATGCGAGTGGCAGAGGTCTTGCCTTCCCTTGCAGGACTATACTGCACCTTTGAACTTTAATCTACTAATAATAAATGTAAGGAAATAGACAAATAGCACTTAGAAAAAGCTACTGTATGTACGGTTATTTCATTAATAACTTCTTTTTAATGTGTGTTGTGTGGTGTAGGGAAGAACTATGTTTAATTAATTGCCATTTTATGCCCAGTAAATGCTCTGGAAGTAGATCAGACTTTTTAAATATGTAATCTTTGTCATTAGTTTGACAGAGACCCATCGTCTGGGAAGTTGTTAGACTTCCGTGAGATGTTCATTGATGACTTTGGCAGCACGTCAAAAAATTCAATGTCGTTGACTCGAGCTCCAGGGCCTGTGAATGAGGCGACAAGAGGAAGTGCGAACAGCTTCCCATTCTGGCCTGGAGGGTTCCCAGAGCCATCATTGGATGCCATCGCTGATGACGTGGATGGTGAAATTGACTTTCACAATAGTAAGTGTGATTATATAAAGAATAGTTTTGTACATATTACAATTCTGTTGATTTTATGTACCAAAACATGGGTTAGTATGCACATTAGCATGTTTATATTACAGCTGGCTTATCGATTCTTGACGTCTTCTCGAGGGGAAGCTAGGTTTTGCTTATTGACTGCTGATGAAGATGATGATGAAACGTACAACTCTGTCATGTCTGTAATAATCCCCGCAACCAGGGAATATCCTGTAGTCGCTCTGGTAGAAATCATACAATTCCAAACCCCGTTCAGTGCGCTTTAGTGTGAGGCACATAGATGAAGCAAAGTTGTTTATCTTCTTAGGCAGTAAGCATCGCACATCAATTCGCCCCCTCTTTGGTTTGACTGAGATTCATCTGGGCTATGAAGAAAGTTGCCATCCTCTCAGGGATGATGTAGAACTGTCATCCCTTGATGATGGTGTTGCGCTTCTGCAGTGCTCTCCACTCTTTGTACTTGAGTTCTGACCATAGTGGCAGCGCATGCTGGGTGACTCTTCGCTAGTGGGCTGGGTGGCTAGTGCTGTCTTTCTCGCTCACTAGTCAGCTGAGCGACAGTAGGGTAAATGACCGCTAATGACTTGTCTCTTCTCCCCTCCCCCGGGATCTCAAAGTGAAGCGGGATAAAAGAGAGGATTAAAAAATGTGTTACTGTGTCAGGTGAGGTGCTCACGGCCCTTCTTTTTAAATGTGCCGTTCACCGATGCTGAAAGCTTGGTTGTAGGATATTCCTATTGGTAATAAAGAAAACAAAATAAGCAGCTCAAAAAGTTCAACCCTTGGCGGGTGTTCAGAGCCTCACGCATGAGAGGTAAGTGGCCGCTGAAGGCAGAGAATGCAGTGGCCGCTGAAGGCAGAGAATGCATTGGCTCTGCCAGGCCGTCCTACACGTGTGGCATAGCAGGTAGACATTACTTGTGACATAGTTCTTGGGTTTGCTGGCGCAGGGCCTTCTGTCACTCTGGTTGACAGGAAACTTAACTAATACAGTAAAACTCGACATTTTTGAAGGAACTGAAACAATAATGCTTATCCAGGAAAACTTCTTAACAGAGTCAAATTACACGTGTACATATAGAAATGTGCAAAATTATACAACTTATTAAGCAGAAAAACTTCTTAAGTGGTAACTTCTTAACAGGGTATCACTATATACAGTAAATCACGAGTACACTAAAAAAAGTTAACTCACATATTTCTTTACGGAAGCACCTATAAAAAATAAAAAAATTCAGAGACCCTCAAAACAACAAGAGCACTGAGTATTTACAACAGGTTTGAAGAGAATATTTACAACATTTAAAAAATTTTGCTCGTAGAGAGAGTCTTTTTAATCATCTGGTATCTTTGGTGGGTTTGGATGACGTCAGGCCTTTGCCTGTTGCCATCTGCTTCTCAAAATTGGAAGCCTCTAGCACTTGTTTGTTTACACTGGAATGGGAAGTCCTTCCTTCTCATATTTATACATCACAGCACATTACACTAGGCACAAAACAGCATCCTTGGGTGCCTGTTTACTATGCACAAATCACAGGCGTATTTGTTTACGTAGTTGAAAGTCTGTCTCTGCATTTTACTGGTTACACACGTCTCTATGACTAGAGCAGTTGTTTATTTCTGCCATAACTGTCTGTCTATTATACAGGCATTCACTAGGCAACATTTTGACGTGTTGCAGGCAACAGTTGATGGTTGCACAAAGTTTTTTCATACACTGTTTATGCCAGCAATTTGACTGTTGCAAAACAAGAATATTTGTACGTGCTGTTGACTACGCGATCACTGTGGCTGCTATTGATGTCAACATTATTATTATTATTATTATTATTATTATTATTATTATTATTATTATTATTTCAAATCTCTGCAATTGATGGTTGTGTGTTTACAGTTTATAACAGCACAACTCTTGACAGCTGGAAAAAAAAAAAAGGGTTTCGTGGTACTGACCAGGTTGCAGAGCACCGCGGCAGGCACAGGTGGGCTGTTCTCTTCTCGCCTGGCCAGTCGGTTTTAGGCCATCGTACCCAGCAGCAATCAGCGTGGGATCACTGGGGGTGCCAGGGGATGATCTGCGGGGTCCTCTTCCAGGATGGGTGGCATTGGGGCAGCAGGTCAGCCTCTGACGTCTCTGTGGCGAACAGCTGGGTTCATCCTCTCGTACTGGTGGGGTGGCTTCGTCGCCTTGCGGTGGCAAGACAAGCTGGGGGTCCATGTCGTCCAGGCTGGGCGTGGCTGGGTGTACCAGCTTAGCTAAGGCCTACAGGTTGGCCTTGACTTTGCTGACACTTCTGGTGGGAGCTTCCCTCTTGGTTGCGACTGTGACGTCGTCCAGCGTGGCAATCTCTTAGATGGATTGGCCCTCCAGGGCCAGTGTTTCCAGGGTGGCCGATCGAGGTAGAGGCTCTTGATGTTCCGCTACCTCGTCGACTCAGGGTGCTTCGGCTTCCTCCCTTACTGGGCTTGGCGGTGGCTGTCTGCATCGTTGTTCCCGATCCAAGGGGCTGCGCCACAATATCTGTGTTGTGGGCGGCGACATCTGGGGGTGGCTCGGCACAGGAATCTGCTATGTGTTGAAGGTAGTGATCTGATCGATGCGGCAGCTCATGGTGCAGGGAGCTCTGTTCTGACTGGAATAGCTTAGCAAACGTATCTCATATCGTTCTTCAGCTCTTGGAAGGAGAGGCAACTTTGCAATGGTTGGCTCGGGTGTGGGATCGTCTTCTCGTTCTTTGTGTTTGTCGATTACTGATCCCGGGGTGCTAGCGGCATGTTCGAGTGCTTCCCCAGAAAAGGGGTGTATCTGCCCTCTGGTGGCTTTTCTGATGCGGCCCCGTGCATCTTCGGCCCAATACACGTCTTGACTGCCTAGTATTTTATATAGGCCTTCCCATTTCTCAGCCATTCCTGCGCTGAATTGGTCTCCTTTGATCAATAGGTAGTTTCATACGAGAATGGCTTCACCCATATTAAAGCTGCATACCCTGGTGCATGGTTGCTGGTACTTTTTCTCAATATAGTGAGTCTGTGCTTGCCATGCCTGGTCGGTCTGGGCCAAGGCTGCCTTGCGGATCTCTGCTGGTGGCGGGATCTCACTGGGTTGCTGGTGCCATTGCCAGTCCCCTGGTCGGCGTAGAGTTTGACGCAGGATGAGCTGGTTGGGGCTTGTGTTGATGTCCTCATTCATTCTTCTATGAAGGATGAATAGGACGTCGGGATATGATGGTTTCAGTGGTGATGGTCTTTGCCCACACTGAGTCGGAGACTCTTCTTCAGCTCCTGGTTCCTTCGCTCAATGGGGTTAGCTTTCGGGTGGTAAGGAGGTGTTATCCAGGTTTCCGCTCCCCACTTGTTACATGCTTTCTACCAGCGTTGGCTAGTGAACTGGGTGCCATTATCAGTTAGGATACACTGAGGGTATTCCCATCTGGGAAGAGCTCCATCTCGAATTTCTTAATTATGTTTTTGGCTTCTTGACTAGGCAGTGAATGCCTCTACCCGATATGAGAAGAGGGCAGTTACCACCAGTAGATAGCAGTTTCCCCTGGGTGCTCCGGATTAAGGTCTTGTTAGGTCGGCAACTATCTGCATCCTGGCGGTATGCGGACGATGGGGCTTGGAGTCTGGTGGGGGGTACAGGATAGACTTTGCCACTACAGCATGCCTCGCAGCCGTCGACGTACTGCTGGACATCTCGGCTCATTCCATCCCAGATACAGCGTGTACCCAGGTCATGCAACGTTTCTTTTATTCGTGGGTGTCCGGCTTGTGGGTCATTGTGGTAGTGGCGGCATAGGTCAGCCCTCAATCCTTTCAGAATCCAAATTCGTCAGTCTACTCCAGATTGTCCGGTTCAGGAACGTACTATATCGTCGCGGAGCTCAAAATGCTGGGGTTGGTCCTGAAGCAGTCTCTGGAGATCTGGATCTTGCTCTTGGTGGTTCGCTATTCGGTACTTGCTTAAGCGGAGTTGGAGTAGCTGGATGTGTACTTCGGGGCTGTGGTTGGGCACTGAAGGGGAACCGTCCTCTCCCACTACTCTTCCTCCTTTTTTTCGCAGTCCAGGTCTGGCTGGTATGACAGGGCATTGAGCAAATCATTTGTTTTCCCTGGGCAGTACTAGACTTCAAAATTGAACTTTTGTGAGAAACATCTCCCACCGTTCGAGCTTGGCTTCTGATTCCTTTGAATCTCTGAGCCACTGCAGCACTTTATTGTCAGTTCGTAGAATTAATTTCTTACCCTCTAGGTAGTAGCGGTACTTCCAAGTGATCCATATGACATCCAATCATTCTTGCGCGTTGATATGGTACCGTTGTTTTGTGATATTCAGGTGGGTGCTGGCATAGGCGATCACCTGTGTATGTCCCTCGGCGTCTGATAGAAAACTGCCCCAAGGCCGTTCTGACAGGCATCAGTTTGGAGAATAAGGGGGCTGTCTCAGTGCAGGCGATGCAGCTGCTGGGTGTGGCGGAAGCTTTCTTTGAGGGCCTGAAAAGCTTGGCGTTTTTCTTGTCTTCATTTCCATCTGGCTTCTTTTTCTAACAGCAGATGTAGGGGGACTATTTTTCTGGTGATGTCTGGTATGAAGTCTTGTAACCAGCTGCAGAGTCCCAAGAAATAGTGCAGCTGACTCTTCTGCCTCTTCAGTGGCCCTTATTGACGAGGCTTGTGGGTAATTTTCATCTGGAGATACGACGTGGCTTAAGTAGTTGGTTGACATCTTGCCAAAATGACTCTTCAATAGCTTACAGGTTAATCCGTGCAGTTACAGGCGCTCTACTACTGTTGCAGGTGTCCACAGTGCTTTTCCCAGGTCTTGGAATAAATTATCACATTTTCTTAAGTAGGCGAAACAGAATTGCCTCATGTAGCCGGTAAGCACGTTGGCTGAGATGAGACTCTGGCAGGTGACTGGTGCATTCTTCAAGCCAAATGGCATCACTCTGAATTGCAAAGTTTCTCCTTCTAGTGTGGTGAAGGCTGTGTATTTACAACTGTTGGGATGGACCGCAATCTCTCAGTACTCTGATTGCATGTCCAGGGTACTGAAGTTTTTGGCCTCCCCTATATCTTGCAGTGTTTGGGCGAGGTTTGTGGCAGGCGGTGCTATGGGGTGCATGATGTAGTTCAAGTCCTTATAATTGACGCAGAAGCACAGCTGGCCATCTATCTTTGGTACCAGTATGATGTGGGAGTTATGAGGTGAATCTGATGGCTTGACTATTCCTTGATTCTTCATTTCGTCGACTTGGGTCATAATAAAATGACGTCTTCTGGCCCACACACTATAAGGGCGGTTGTAGATTGGGGTATCTGTTGTGGTCCACATTTCATGCTGGATCGACCGGCTCTGGCACGATTGTCTTGGCTGTCCAAATGCTCCGGTGTGTTCGTCGAGAATCTGCCTCAGCTAGACGAACACTGGTCATTCTAACTGATGGTTTATCTCGCTCGGGTCGACAGGCTGTGGGCTCACCACAGTGGGACTGCTTTCCCAATTTACTGTGACCCTGTTAGACTTTTCCTTGGCCATGGTCAAGTACGCATTGTTGCTGGTGTAGCCACAGGTGGCCTAAAATTACGGCTTTGGTGAGGTCTGGTGAGACTACGAATTCTGCTATGCTGGAGTGCTTCGGCATGTTGACGTACAACATAGTACGTCCTCTTAGTGGCAGTGTGGCATTGTGCTGTACCATACGTACTATGTTTTTGTGGGGTCGTTGTGATGTCCTTTGTTGCTATGTTAGAACTGATGCATGATGTACATGGGATTGCATACTCGCTTGTCTGAGGCAGTAGTCTTTCATTGTTTAGGGAATGTGGGGCAGTATGTTGCATCTTTGGAGGAAGCTTGTTCCAGCAAGCTTCACTGTGGCACTTTTAGCTGGTGCTATTCCGTACCAGTTGTGTTTATTCTTCCAACCTAACACTACTAGTTTTTTCCTCAAGTGTCTTTTTGTAAAACAATATACACACACAAGCCTCATACTGTAAATGAACTTAGTTTAGCACATTACAACCATATCCCATGTAGTCCTTTATTATGTCTGAAAAATGTATCTGTATAAGGTAATAAACTGAAAGTTGCAGTATGGGTGCAAAATATGTTTATTTCATAGGGCTACCTGACTTTTTTTTTTTACGAGAACGCCATGTGACAGACTGTACATTTTGTGACCCCAGACCTGCTCATCATTCCACCAAACTTTACCAGAGGTGTGGAGTTCAAAGCTGATGGCTACACAAAGCTAACCGATGCAGACAAGGAAATTACAGTGGAAGAACCAGACTCTGAACCTCCTGCTGTTGAAGAAAAGGAGACGAAGGAAGTAGATGCTATAAACATCATGAATCTGCTGCACAAGGAAGAAGTCTTCCTCGACTTGTGGAAGGATACAGAGGCTGAACGCAACAAGGAAAACAAAGCTGCATCCAAACCTATTATCCAGGCTCTGGAAATTGACGAAGAGCTTGCTGAAGTTGTGCCAAAGGTGTGTTAACCATTTTTTTTCTGAAGCTTTCTTGTCCTTCCATCATTCTTTCATTTTCTTTGTATGCAAATTTTTACATCTTTTCCAAAACTTCCCAACTGTAACAGGTTTGGCCTTAAAATTAGTATGCAAGGAAGATTTAATGAAAACTAGACTTCACTTGAGTCAAGTTTCTCCCAGGCATTAAACATTGTTTGTCAGGGAGCATCTTGTGAGGTTGGAGGGGGATCTGTCTACAGTTTAGAGTCATGGTTTTTTTTTCCCGTATGATGACATCTAACTTCAGAATTTCACAGAAACATGTTTATTGTTGTGAAAATGGAATGGTTTTTTTTTTTTTGTACTACATAACTTGATATAAGTATATTATTACTGGTTCATTACTTGCTGAGCTGAAAATTTATTTATCATAAAACTAAATTACTCTACTCACTACTAGCATTTAACTGTGATTGCAGGTTGGTAAAATGTTAGGAGATATTCCATGGTTTTTTAAAAGTAATTGTTTGTTTTTTTCATTGCTTTCGTAAGACCTTTCTTCAATACATAGTCGTACAAAGATATTGGACAAGTGAAATTACAGTATACAAAGTTTATATACTGGACATAGTAAACACATGCGCATGTGCGCACGCGCACACACATACCCATACCCCTCCACACATAAACACCCCCCTTCCCCCTCACACACTCTCTCTCCCCCTCTCACACACACACACACACCGAATATCACGAGAAAGCTTCCTAAAACTACGGACAAATAATTTTATCAGTGACTAATTTTGTATGAATTTGACGGAGCTTTATGTGAATTTGAGAAATTTTATCCAAATAATCTAATAGTGTTTTAAGTGTATTTTGATTTACAAAGTATCTGTGTAGATATTGTTATTTTTTTAATGCTGGCATATAAGTGTTTGTTTAAAAGACATATAAATAAAAAATACAAATTTTGAACGTACTGTATACTAAAAGTAAAACTCTTTTAAGACGTATCTGAAGGGACTGAAGAAAATTATGCTTATTAACCAGGAAAACTTCTTAAAAGTGTCATATTACACATATGAAGATAGACAAGGTGCATAATTATTCAACTTATTAGGTAAGAAAACGTCTTAAATGGGAACTTCTTAACGGGGTTTCACTGTAATAGTACATAGTAAATCTCAGCGATACCCAATTTGCTTACTGCATTCTCATGTAAAGTTGAGTAGAAACTGGTATGAATATTTTCAATTTCCTGTGTCAGTAACATGTATGAAGTTTTGCATTCTGTTATAGGGAGTTTGCTCTAAGTTTGGGTATTTGAGGTCATAGATATAAATGACATAAGTAGCCTTACTGTTTCAGTTTATTTAGTTATAAGTTAGTATTGAGTTATGAGTGTTCTCAGCGATAATATCAGCTGTAATTTAAAATTTCCATTACCTTGCTGTGTAACAGGAAGATATCATCCCAGTGTTGAAGATCACAGCGTCTGCATCCCTGAAAGGACCAACAAGTACGCAGTGGGCAGAAGTGTTGGACATCACAAAACCTATTGATGATTTCCGACAGAGAATCCCAGACATGGCCAAGGTGTGGGATTTTGAGTTGGACTCGTTTCAAAAGCAGGTGAATTTTTATCTTCAAGTTTATTATCAATTAAATTCATCCTAAAATATGTATATTTTCTTCAGTACTCAATTTGTTTTTTTTTACTAAGTTACATTAGCATATTGAATTGTGGATGTTTATTAATTTGAAGCTTAAGGCCTCATATGAAATACTTCCCGAAAAATTGGGGTATTTGACTGTAGAAACAGTGGCGTACCATAACTCCTAATTTCTACTGTCTGCATAGAAGTAATCCTCTTGATCATGTATACAGTAATCTCAACATTTTTCCATGATGTTATGCACCTTGGAAATTCTCATGTGTAAGTGCATTAATGACCTCTTGTGATTCTGCCAATATCTCGCTAGCTGTGTTAAAATTACAGCTTTTCAATTGTAAATTGATTTTGGGAAATAGGGAAAAGTCGAAGGGTCAAGTTCAGGAGAATGATGTCTGCGCTGAGTGCCCGTTCCCAACTGTTTCAAAACCTCACAGTAAAACCTTCCTTTGACTGTTATGTCAGGCTAATAATTCCTTGTGAACTTAACACTCGTTCTTCATTCATGGTGAATTTTGCAACGTTCACTGCTATGACTACTAGTCTCACAGTCATAACAGTAAATCCATGATTCATTACTTGTTACGATATTGGAGGTGGTGTGATAATTTCTGATTATTCTTGGTTGAGTTCTGTACGGACAGAAATATGATGGATTATCTTTTCATTGCTCAGCAATCTGGACACAAATTTAGCAGAAATGTGTTTCATGTTCAAAACTGACATGTGACACATTCCTGCGCGTTTGGGATGCACACTCTACTTTACGACTTCACACCATCTTTGAACACGCTGTTCAGAATGCGGCAGGACATAAAACCTTGTATGTTACTGAAGAGCAGGACATGTGTCTACAGGGTACATTGGCACTTTTTAACTCAACCTTAGAAAAAAGTCACTGCCCCTGCCTGCATATATTTTAATAGGTGCAATGAGTGACATTCGCCGAGAAAAGTTGGTAACGATGGGTGGAAAATAGTTCCATATCTTAATATCAGATTAAAAAGTGTCAGGTAACCATTTGTACTAACTTAAAATATTTATTTCGCTTTGTACATTTTTTTAGTGTATACAAGTGTTAAAAAGAGCATATTTGTGAAATATTTACTTTTCTAATAATTTAAAAGTTTCACTTGACCAACGAATGAATAAAGTGATGAGACCCATGGCAATGCTAATTTTACATAAGGTGCAAGAATACACAACGTGCGTACAAGTAGATCTTAAGTAAGGCTTTCAAATGTTCTCATTTTATCGTAAACAGTCTATACAGATACGTGATCCTAGCTTGTACTGTTAACCCAGAATTGCCCAGAAAACGCCATGCCAGCACCCTCCCCCCCCCCCCCCCTGCTGCAAGATTATGTACTACTGACTGAATTGGAGGCTCCCTCCACAGCGGACACGCTAGTGCCATGACATGCCACCTGGAGGGCAGCACCTAATTTACCAGTACTCTCAGAGGAGATAAGGGATGAAAGCACTGCTCCAGCATCCTGGAATAATTCTCAACACCTGCGAACGAGGCTAACACCCCCTCCCCTTCAACAACACCATGCCACTAAGAACCTCCAAGCTCTTATCAGGAATAAGTATAAAAGGGCTGGAATGGCCAATGCTCTTGAGTCTCCGTTCCTCCATCACCTTCTTCGGGGCTGGAGGTAGTCATCGGGGTGTGCAACCACTAGTACTGCCGGAGATTCCACCGCCTGTCGGAGCCACAATCTCTACCAATGGGAAGACTCTCTGACCAGAAGCTCACCACCTTTTCAGAAGCTGCTGAAGACACTGCTATCTGCTGCCATCGTAGATCCCAACCAACAGCTTCTGGGAGACTCAACCACCATCAAAGGTTCCCAAAGACGTTGCTTCATCCCCTACAACCCCTCCCCCCTGGTGCCCACCCCAGTCCCCGGCAAAGTCACTGCGACATCCTTTCTGACTGGGCATCCCACATCACACCAGACGGTTTTAACATTGATGTCGGTACCCTTAGGTAGGCATCCACCCCATAGGTTACTTCAGAACAACAACCAACAGTTAGAAGTCGTAAATTTACATAGATAACTAGTAGTTTAATTTAATCATTAATTAATTGCTTTCACCTGGTTAATTATGTTGGGTTCATTAACTTCCGTTGCAAGTCATATTATCTTAGGAGGTAGTTCGAAGCCAACATGTTCTTATTACTTCAATAAAAAAAACACTTTTATTTCAGTCTATTTCTGTAATCTAATTTTCTTGGAAGTATTGGTAATCCTGTGTAACCTAACCAAACAGGGGTCAAGCCTGCATTACGCGAACATAAAGTTAATTACCCATACACTTAGAGGCCGCTTGAGTTCTGCCAATTTGGTATTCCATTGAAGGAGCCCAAATTCACTAGGAATACATCCACTAGGTGAATTGAGCATGCTAAGTAGTTCCATACTCCACCACCGCTTCTTTTGGGGCCGGAATGGAGCTGGAATTGCTTGGTCTGGTCAATCCCCTGTGGAGCCCTCCCCCGGGTATTAAGACAGGAAGCAGCTTAAACAATATCCACGTTCTGTCCACCACTTCCTTCAGTACAGGACAAAAGCAACAATTTTGGGTGCTGTTCTCTGCAAGTCTGAATATTCGGCCAAACACAGTAGGGTAGGAGTCACCAACTTGTTCTCAGTGAGATCCCTTCTTGGTCCTTCCTTATGCCATGCTTCCGAAAAGGAGATGTATTGAGGAAATTTAAATGAGCCATATATGCCTCCGAGAGTAATACCATTTGCTTATGAACTAGTATTACCGCCTGTGAAATACCTACCTCATTATTTCCTTCACTAGAAAGAAGAAGACCCTCCTCATCCTATTCTAGAGCCCTTCAGGCGAGGAGAGGAGCCACCACTCTGTCTAGACAACTTTTGGTTGTGTAATCCAGACCTCCCTTTAAACACCACCGACAGCTTCTCACCGATACAGAGTACTCTACAGCATAACAGCCTGCCAGAACCCTCTACCACCCCAACATCTGCCGAACTGCTGAGCCAGCAGTAGAGGAGGAATCCACTTCCTCCCAGTCACCTACAGGTAAAGTGCCGGGTTGTGAGAAGAGTTGTGACAACAGCTGTGGATTTTGTCCCCACCAGACAGCCTACCGGGCCAGTCTTATACACAGGCATGCCACCGACCAGACAATAAGGTTCCTGCCTTACCCATGTTCCTCGCGATACTGGCATTGCAACATTAAACCTGTACTATTTATATTTGTTAAACAATTTGAGTTAAAACTAGAGCTGGACAGATACCAATACTGATACATCAGCCGATTTACCCATAATCAGTATCTGTTACGATCGGACATGGTCCAACTAAATCATTTCATCAACCCTAATGATTTAGTTATTATATTTTTGAACATGTGAACCGAGTTTCACCCAACTTGGTACACACATAGTACTAAGTAAGGACACTAGACTTTTATAGTTTTTACCATGCTGGGCACTTATTTTCAAAATGGCGGCAACTTTAAAATTTAGGGTGATATGTCATATCGTAAACAATTCAACAGATTTATACCAAATTTTGTATACTGACAGCACAAAGTGTAAGCATTGAACTCAATGGTGAATATTGTCCGCCATTTTGGAAAACAGTGCCACATTAAAAAATAAAGATTTTACATTATATATCTAAAACTGCTGAACCAATTTTTACCAAATTTGGCACGTAAGTAATATTATGATAGGCCAGGTAAATATAAGTAATTGAACTTTATTTGGCACTTATTTTCAAAATGGCGGTCATTGTAAATATTTTAGGTTTATTTGGCATAACTACCACACCGTTTGACCAGTTTCAACCAAATTTTCTATGCTGACAGTATCTATCACAAGCAACATATAAGCCAAAAACAACCACTTTCATCCTCCATTTTGTAAGATAGCACCCACAAATAAATATAGTTTTTATGTCATATATCGGAAAATAATGGTCAAATTCCTACCAATATGGCAAACAAATAGTACTGGAGCAGGTAATGTTAATTGATATGTTTTAGGTATGTCAGACACTTACTACCAAAATGGTGGCCATATATATATTTTAGTTTTGTATGTTATATAATGAACATAATGTAATTAAATCCAATCAAACTTTGTTCTCTGACTGTATATATTACAACCATCAAATGTGCCCCCACAAAATCTCCTTTGTCCGCCATTTTGTAAAATAGTAATACATTACTAATTAAAATTATGTGACATCTCTGAAAAACCAACCAATTTCTATCAAATTTGGCAATCCAGTAGCGCAATGGCAGGCCATGTAAACTTATAAACTTTGAGAGGGTCAGGCATATATTTTCAAAGTGGCGTTCATATAAATATTTTAGTAGAGATGCACCAATACTGATACTAATACATTGGCCAATAAACCCGAAATTGATATCAGTTTAATCGGCCATGGTTCAACCAAATCATTTCATCGACCCAAATGGTTTAATCATCATGGAAATTACCGCACTTGGTTATCTTGCAGAACATGTTTTCACAAACATATGAATTAATTTTTGCAATCGAAATACTATTTTGTTAGTTTTACTTTTATCTTTTAGTAACAGATGATTTGAAATTAAACGGAAACTGATACGGCTGACTTTGGTGTTGCTACATATTTAACTCTATATAAGCCATACCTGGTGAGATTCGTAAAATAAAATGTAATTAAACGTATAATACTGATATCTGCTTTTGAGTTGGTTATAATTCATTCGTAAAAAAAAAGTTTTAACTGTATAATAACTGTATAATAGTCATTGCCATACATGTTCTATCACATAAACGTCAACTGTATATTGATCTATCGTTCCCATATTGTATATCGATATTTTGTTCACTGCATGACACAATTCATAAATCAATTATTAGCAATATTCATTGTTTTATGTACGAATCTGATTCAAATGAGCCAAATCACTATGGTGGTGGGGCTCATTCATGGGCATAATCATAACATTCATTTTATTGATAAAGAAACATCCCTAACCATAAATGTTGGCGATATGAAGAACGTAAAGAGTAAACATATATAAAGCATATGAATGAAATTTACGCACTGAACATGCTTGCAGTATTTAAAAATGATGCCTTCTTTACTCATTTTCTGTGTTTTGTGGTTAGGTTATAAGGCATTTGCACCCATTGGGCGAGGATGGTGATTGTAGCCGACTGATTACAATGCAAAACCAGTTAAGAATGCAAAAAATATTTACTGTTAATTATATGTACAGTTAATTTATTTTATAAACTGACCAAAATGCAATGTAAACATTGAGTGGACGGGAAAATAAACATGCTTAAATACTGCCATGTCGTGTGCACAGTGATGTACAGTGAATATATTGTAAAAGGAATTGTATGTAACTTTTTTGTATTTATTGGCATGTTTTTCCACATCCTGGTGACTTTGTGCTCATTTTAAAGTTACTCAGACACTATATAAAAAATTATAAATGAAATTACTTGTGTTGGCCCTATGTGCGGAAATGGCCACAAAGTATCAGTATTGGTAATATCTGCAAAATGGGGCTTGGACCCACCTCTAGTTAAAATTTGTTTTTCCAAACTAGGAATTATATTGTAATCTACCCATTTGTTAATTCAAACCCAACAATATAAAGCCCAATGTGTAAAACAACGCCCAGGCGGTCATTTGTCAAAACTTTTGACAAAATGTGTTGAATTGTTACATATGACTGCTTCCAGTCTCATATATTATGAGGTGTTCACACCTACATTATGCACAAAAATTTTTTACCACTTTCTGCTATAGTTACCAGTGTTGTGTTTGTTGATAGTCATACGTAATTTACTTGAGCATTATTAACAGATGTTCATCCATCCTTGAAGTTTTTGCACCACCAAAAAAAATTCTTTGGCTTATAACATTATCTTCTAAGACTTCCTGTAGTGTATAATAGAATTTTTCTAGAGCTTAAAAACAATTTTTTTTTCTTTCCATATTCTTTGTTTGTTAAATTCTGTCATATCAGCTGAAAAAAAGTGACACTCATTGAAACATGACGTTACAAAACCACACAGAACTAAGTAAAATGAACTCTCAGCTGCAAAAATATCTGCATGTAAATTCACAAAGGAAACTACTAGCCCCATCTAGTGGGGAAAGGGCATAGTACATCCTTTTAATGCATGATTTCAAATTCCCAAAACTTTTGGGTAGCATCTCTTAGAAAATGGTGGGTGGAAGTACAGTAGTTACAAAGTGCAGAATTTGTATTGCTAATGGTTTGCATAATGTTATGACTGGTTAATTCAGGCAATCCTGAAGTTGGAGGAACACTCAAATGTTTTCGTGGCTGCTCATACCTCTGCAGGCAAGACGGTTGTTGCTGAATATGCCATCGCCCTTTCTCAGAAGAACAAGACACGGTATGTGCACAGACTGATTTTCTCTCTTCTACTTCTTCGCTCTTGTAGTGTTATTTTATTTATGTTCATATCAGCGGGAAATATTTACTGTATGAATAGCATACCGAAACCCAGTTTAATAACATTTTATATGAAAAATATTTTCTTACTCTCCATTGCCAGCATTTCTCTCTGTTTTTAATTCATATTGAATAATACTAATGTATACTCTACATATTAAAATTTATAGACAAAATATAAATATATGAAAGTTTTACTTCATGAAAAATATAAAATACTTGATACCGTCGAGTGAGACACGAGATGAACGATGACACAAATACTTACTTGTAATTTGGGCGCCAGCGGTGCTTCCCAATCACTGCACTATTGAGACTCAGGGTTCTCAGGGATGTTGTGGGTTCTGTGTGTTCGTCTCACCCGTGTGTACTTACAAACACGTTGGCAATACTAAACTTTTAATAAAATCACTGAAATAAACAATTGATAAAACATATGTGGCTAGGACACTGTCACTACTGAATAAAAAATTGAGTTCACTGTAGGCTCGTTTTTATATTATTCATACACATCAACGTGCCAATGAAATAATTATCTCGGTCATGACTAGCCAATTCCTCTTGGGTGCTCCCCAGCCCGTAATTAATCTAGCACATGCCTAAATGGATGATCTCACCGAGGTGCGTGAAAGCACAGCTTTCACAAGGGAAGAGGGCCGACAGCCGCTAGGGTGGACTGACGGTTTTTCCCTGAAGACAGGACACTGTGAATTACAAATGAAAACCCTTAATACACATTAACATGCGCGATTACTCGGCATCACTAATGCAAACTCGTCGGGACTCACCCTTCAGCACGTGGTTAGTGTGGTGACTACCTATACAGAGCCGGCTAGGATGGGCATAATTGCACCGTACACTATTTGCACAATTACATAGACCCTTGAATGATACTTGTAATAAGATGGGACACAAGATGAATATTCACAGTAAACACACACTTGTGTGAAAACAAGCTTAGGTGGCGCGAATTTCGCTGGATGAAGTTCGTAGCGGACCACATAGTGCAGGTGAAATTGCAATATTTCTGCGTGGAAACGGCAAACTAATTTCAGATAAAATATTATTGATGTTGAGCAAGTGGTTCTCTTTACAATTAGCGTTGTTACAGGCTTGTAACATGCCTGATGGCGGTGAAATCAAACATTGCTGTGACCGCGTTGTCAAGTACAAAAAGCATCCATTTGCGTGAAAAATACATTGAACCCTGAATAAAACTGACATAGAACTCTGAAATAAATGATTGCACATACGATGTTATACAAATAAGCTCTTAAAACGCAATGATTTTGTACACAAAGACTTGGCTTCAGTCGGCCACGTGGTTATACGTGATGTTGCCGTAAAATATTCAAACACCAAAATTACCCTCAAATACATAGGTAAAAATAAAGCTCTTAAAATTGTGTTTATCAATTATGCAGAAGTTACACTGAAATACCATAAACATAGGCAGATGGCGCCTGATTCAAAATGCACGAGTCGCGTGACCTCTTCGACATCTTTCTCCTCCTTCTCCTCGATTAAGTTAAAAACTGCACATGGGCGTAAGAATTAGTAAAGCGGAGGCATAATGCTGGGGAAAATGTCTAGGAAAAACGTACGCAAGCAAAGATTAACCAGTAAACTACATTGACTATGGAAACCTAAATCAGTTGAACAAAAGTTGTAGTGCGCACGTGACAGTGTCTTACCTCACCAGCTCTCCTCTACAGACTGTCCAGATACAACTGTCGCACGGACCTACCATGGCCGCCTACAGGGTTCTAATAAGCGGAAGTGCTATGCACGCCGAGTGAAATATTTTATATTGAAAATAAAACGGCATAAATTAAATTTAATGTTGTTTTACATTTCTATAATTTTCTTATGAATTTAATATTTTTTAATGTCTCTTTGTGATGGCGTTCATGCCAGAATATTAAGTGTTCTTAAACTTTGAACATTTGTAACCAAACAATTAAAACTAGTACAAACACTTTAAAACATTTTAAGACATATTAAACACTGTAAAGACAATATAACACATTTTACCCTGAAATTAACATTTATAGGAAAGTTAAAAATTATCTGCCTCTTTGTGCACGTGCGGAACACGTGAGACATGAGTACCGTCATGGGCTCTAGCACCGCTGGCTGTTAGCCGGCATCATACTTTATTGTTAATGGTAGTATAAAATGATTGAGATTTACGATTTATTTAGTGAACAATCATACATATTACATTTGTGAGGATTTTTCAAAAGTTTGTTTCAAAAAGTTTGATGTTATGAACAGACCATAGACCCCACGTTTGTTACAGTATCTGAATTCTGAAATTTTAAGTGATAAATGTTGTTTATTTGTCATGGTTGTTTGTAGGTGTCAAATTTTGTTCTAAGAAGTAATCAATTTTTTTTTAAAATAAATTTAGAAATGGTTATACAGTTTTATAAACAATTGTGTATCATGATATTAATGTTGCACTATAATGTATATCTTTGTGGATATACGAGGCACTTTTTTTCAAGTAGGGTCTATTTCAAAATTAGAGGAAAACTGTATAAAGTAAATATGACTTTTCATAACCAAAATATATTTTCATTCTAAATTTTTTGCATGTAGGAGCCATTAACTTCATACACTTCTGGTGGGATGTCATCAGTTTCCTAGTCCCACTGTCAAAGAATCTGCAGCTTATCTCCTGAACCATTCATTCATACACTGTTTGTGAGTTCATCATTATCTGTAATCCATTGCGATGCAAACCATCTCTTTAAATGCGTAGAGAGTTGATAGTTGCTTAGTGCCAGATGGTGCTAGTCGGACATTTTCCAGCGAAATTTCAGCAACATTTTAACAGTTTGACTTGCTGTGTGTAGTCAAATATTATTGTGCAATTTCCAGTGGGGTTACTCCCGGATTTTTGCATATGGGAATCAATGCCCCTGGTCTGCTGGTTTTCTCGAGGATCTCCAGTTTCCCCATGTCCTTTCTTTCCAGTGCTGCTCCATCCTCACCTTGCTTCATCCTCGTCTGCTCTCATGACCTCAATGTTATAAGCCACCCATATCTCTTCACTCATCGTGCAAGAGTACGATTCCACTGGAGAGCAATCAAAATTGTTTTTTTGGTCAGCATGTCTATATTTTCCAAGTGTGAAAATTCACATTAGCATTGTCTTCTTTACACATTTAAGAAAATCAACAAGCAGTATGACCTCTGTGTCCAAAATACAGGTCATGATTTTTTTGGCAAAATGTGCTTGTGTTTACACTTTGCTTCTAGAGGGAAAGAGTGTCGCCAGTGCATCAACTGTTGTTTTGTCTCAACGTTTGTGTAGGAAACTGACGGTTTGTCCCCGTGTATTATGTGGCCAAAGAAATCATCTCCTTCATTTTGATATTTTTGCAAGAACATTTAAGCTGCAGCCACATGTTTCTGTTTTTGTTCTTTGGTCAGCATTTTTGGCAGCCATCTGGCACACATTTTTTGTAGAATAGTTTTTCTGTCACAATGTAATAAATTACAGAACATGAAATTTCAGGAAATTCCAAAGACAAACCTGAAATTGCGAAGTGTTGATTTGATCTTCATGAATTTTTTTGTTCATTGTATCCACCAAATTGTCCATCACTACAGTGGGTCGACCACTACATTCTTCATTATGAACATTTGTTTACCTTTCTTGAAACAAATAACACCACTGTCTAACCATACTGTCACTCATAACATTAGGTCCATAATCTTCACAAATTTTCCTGTGGCTTTCAGCTTCTCTATTGTTTTTGGCTAACTAAAACTGGATCACATTAAGAAATTCACAATTGGTAGAATGGTATACTATCTCACTCATTTTAAATTACTCTCACGTGATATCCAAAGTGAATCCAAATTCAGCAAAATGGACAACAGCTAACTACTGAACCAAACAATGGATCACTGTAGGGTTGTGCGGATATTCAGTGTGTCGAAACTGTAACAAAAAAATCATAACTTTCATTTTTACTTTTGATAAGAAAATTGGTTGCTGAAAGTTTTAATGAAATATAAAATTTTGATTTCAACAAATATTTCAGTGCTTATAAAATGTTCCTTTGATTGATTAACAATAAAAAAATTTTGTTTGAACATCCACTGGTTGGTATTTTTTTTTTTTGTAACATTTAGAAAATAACAACACAAAACTAAACTTGAAAATTTTCCCAAAACTGTTGTGTTGAATTTTTTTTGCAGTCCACTTAGATAACTTGCATTCAGTATGTTTGTAATGAAAATATTTTTGAGTTTTTGTAAAGTATATGACAACTGATGGTACCATATGTTAGAGTTGGTTTTTAAAATTGATTTTATTTCATAATGTGACTTTTCACTTTTATTAAGGTTGAGTTCTCGTAAAATTATTTTTTATTTTCATTTCAGTTTCATGAAATTTGCTAACCTACTTTTTATTTGCATTTTGTTAAAAAGTCACATTTGCACAACCCTATGGAACAAGACATTCAGTATCTTGATTCTCATGGATTTAAATGGATCTTCATTTTAAAATGTGCCTCGTACTATCAACAGCCTTTTATTAATGAGTTTCATTTTTTTTGTCTCACTTAGAGCCGTGTACACATCACCTATTAAAGCACTGTCTAACCAGAAATACAGAGATTTCAAGAACACATTTGGTGATGTTGGTTTGATCACTGGAGACTTCCAGATAAACCAGACAGCATCCTGTCTCATCATGACCACAGAAATATTGCGCTCCATGTTGTACCGTGGTAGTGAGGTATTACGGGACTTGGAATATGTCATATTTGATGAAGTGCATTACATCAATGACTCTGAGGTGAGATTTTAAAATTTTGTAAGCCTCCAATAAACTTTAAAATAAGTAAAACTTATTTGTTTATAAATTTTTGAGAATTGCCATTTACTTATACTGCTGGCATAAAATGAGGAGTTTATTAGTAACAGATAAGCGTGATATGAGTTGGTGTTACTACAGTGAAACCTTTTAAAACATACCTCAAGGGATCTGAATTTTTGTAGTTTCTAATAATGAGATTTTTAATAACAGTTGTTCTTGATAACTATAAAAATTATCAAAAAATTTAAATGCGCCTTTTTGATTTAGCTTATTAGAGAGTAAGATATTCATATTACCAGCAGGACTTCTTTTCACTAGCAGACTTGACAATACATTCACATTGTAATTCAAATTAACAATTTGGCATAACTATTAACATTAATTTCTCTATCGGATACCAAGGAGAGAGAAGACAATTCTTTATTGATGAGAACTTTGTATTAAAAGGTATTTATTAATGAGTTTTCACTGTATGTTCTCATATATTTATGTATTGTGGCATTAGGATTGTGATGCATGACACATTTCTGTACATTTGTAATGTGCGCACTCTACTTGCTGACTTTGCCCCATCTTCAAGCATGCCGCTCATACAAGACAAGTCAATACTCCATAACCGTGCTACGGGACACGTGCCTACAGGGTACGTTGTTGCACTTCAAGAGAGACTGCAGACTCATGGACCCAGATTGTACTGTTTGCCAAGAAACTCCAAGAAGCAGTCATTCTAGCACCTAACCCCTACGTAGAATTGTACTGTTGGCTGATACACTGGCACCCTCCAGCGAAGGTCACGCTTGTTCCACAGCTTGCCACTGGAGGGTAGCACACAGGTGATAAGAAAGGACCACACCTCCCACAGGGGATATAAGAAATTAATGGCACCGCCTCAGAAGCAAGGCTACCTTCCCCCTCACCCTGCACCTCTGAGCCCCTACAAGCTCCAGGAATTAGTATAAAAGGGAGAGTATCTCTTAATTCAATGAGTCTCTGCTCCTCCACCGTTGCAAGGGCCGGAGGCAGTCATCGAGGTGCGCAACCACTGATATTTTGGAGGTCCCATCGCTTGAAAGAGCGGAATCTCTACCAGTCAGAAGATACCTACTGACCAGAAGCTCAGCACTCCAGCAGCCGCTGACCTGCCTCTGTAGCCACCACAGATTCCGAGCTCCTGAGAGACTCCGCCATACCAGAGGTTCCCAAAGACGTCGCTCCTCGCCTACCACCCCACTTTCTGGTAACCACCAGGAACTCCTTTGGTAGCAGGTTACATCGACGTCCCTTCTGGACCTTTTCAGTCCACCGAACGGTGCGGCAATGTCAACTACTCCTCTGGTAGTTACATTTCTTAGGTTCCATAAGAATACCCCCCTGATAGTTTAAATATGTTATTTATTAATTGGCCAGTTTTATTCATGTTACACTAGCTCTTCTAGGTTGCCTTCACGTGGATTTAACAAAAGGTACACTTTCTGTAAGTTACGTAATTTCAATAGATGTTAGTGTAGAATCACCCTGTTTTCTAGATACTTATAATAAAATACGTATTTTAACACATCTCTTGAGAGTTTCATTTCTCTTAATACGTAATTAAATTAACCCGTTTCACTTTTGGTAAACTTAACGTAATTACGCCTTAGAGGAAAAACCAGCAGCCGTGCAAACCACCAAGGTAAATACACATGCCATTAAGAGTCAAATCGAGCTCTGACAGCAGGTAGACCTTCAGCTGCGCCCAAAAGCACTAGTTACTCCAATACACTAAGATAATAAATCAGACCAGGTGTTCCATACTCCGCCACTGCTTGCAAAGGCAGGACAAAAGGAATGCAAAGTGTTACTGCACGTCACAAGTCTGAGTACTGGAAGTAGATGCTAGGCTCGTCAAAGCACCAGCTTATCCTCTGTGGATGGTTTTTTCTGTGGCTAAATGCTGTACTCATGGCAGGGAGGATCATGATAGTGACTTAAAAGGGCCTTATGTGCCACTGTGTGTGAAATAATTAAACTATCACCTTCAGAAACCGCGATAAGTGATGTTAACTTCACTTATCTCTCATACCTCTCACACTGTTATTTCCTCTCCAAATACATATATATGACACACACACGCTAGAAAACACAAACTTATCGGTTTATATATCATCAGGAGAGCGAGGAAATCTGTGTTAGGAACATAACGCGTACTCTCCTCCCTTTACTTGAAAACTTGCTCCTAAATCCGAAACCCCAGACTGTAGAATAGTTCGTAGAGCGAGCAAGAGAGATAGAGAATAACATCAAAGAGCAGGCCTTGTCGGACAGGCCGATAAATTCGCCACCAAGATCATTACCTCACCCCCTCCTCCCGAGCTCAAGGTGCCCGCTGCCGCCTCTCCTCCTTGCTGGCACTGCCTGGGGAGGCACTACAACAAGGATTGCGCAACCTGGCAGGGCTGTCTTATGGAAGCGACAAATATGCGAGCGTTAGACATGCCACGGTGTTCCAGCCACATTAAGGTCCCTAACCAGGCTGGAAACGGCAGTGGGGCAGCCATCCCAGATGTCAAAAGCCCCTTAATGTCATGCAAATGAATCATTCTTATCAAGAGACCACACCACGTTATCTGATCGTACTTAGAGTGTTATGAACTGTAGTCAACATGTAAATAAGTTCGTATGCTTACGTGTAGGGAAAATTCCATAAGGAAAGATCTGGAGCCAGCAAGTTTTCCAGTTCGACAAGAGGAATATCATCTTCACCCGACTATTGATTTTTTCATATGCCAAATGGAACACTGCTGAACTCAGTCTGTGCTATTGAGATGACAACCTTAGTCAATTACAGCTAAATACCACTAAATTATTGATAATCCAAAGGTAGCAATAGGAATATTTATAGTAATTTTCAGTGAACAGAAATTATTTCAAAAGGTTTTGATGTAAATAATATTGTTTTAAATCGCAGCACTGTTTTATGCCCATAATCACCCCAATTTGAGTTTGAAGATTAATATTACTGTCAAAAGCAAGATAATTAATGGATGTTGTAATTGCTTGACTAGTGTTGTTCCTTGCAGCAGGTTGGTATAACTCAGTCATTATTCTGTTGTTCCTAATCTCTTGTTAGAATAAGTTGGAGCAATCTTTGGTATTAACTGAAAAGTCATTCCTTGGTGGATAAAATATGTTTCTTTATTTTCCACTATATTATGACCATTGCTAGTAATTATAAAGTTAGCTGGAATTATGTTTTCTGATAATAACTTCAAATAATTAAAAAGATAAGCATTGTGTTTCTTAACAATATTTCATTGATGAGATACATCTTTAAATGGCAATGTTGAGATCCTATGAGGGAAATTAAGTTCTTGTATTAAATGATCTAATTATCAAAGTGCATATGTTTTCTATTGATAACATTGTGGTGGTGCTTAGTAAGTTGTATTTTTTGTCTGCGTGTGTGATGCTTATTTTCAGCTGCCATCCAAAGATCGGCAGAGTCCATGATTTTGAATTATTATACTGAGTGGTGTCATAAAAGGTATTCTCGTGTTCATAGTCTAGCTAGGAGTAATGACATCTTCAAGTATAGTCATACACATTACACGAAGGGTAAAATTGACACTCTTAACGTGTAAATATTTCTATGGTATCAAATACTGTGGCGCTACATGATAAAAAAATTGTATTCATTACAACTCACACTATAACTACTCATTGGCTTCACTGTTGAAACACATAGTTTGTTCAGTAAAATATTTAAACATTTTATATTTACAGAACTGCAGATGTTTTATGTAGTGGGGTGTTGGATTTATGATGACAGGAAGTAAGTTATGATAAAAGGTTACACCTAAAATATCAAAGTACTGAAAAATAATGCCTCTAATGGAAAAATATGTGCCTTATTACGTTACTGACTGTGTGAATTGTTAGGGAAGAATCTTATATAAGAAAATCTATGCCAATTCACCTTTTATAGTTATAAGATTTCAATGATTTTGCTGGTATACCTGATAGTTTTATTCTTATAATAATGGTATTTACAGCCTACTTTAGAGTATGTTTTATCACTTTTTTATTTTCAACAGTGTTCTTAATAAAGGAGACCTACACATATAAAAGTCATGTAATGGCGTTTAGTTAATTTGCTTTAAAATTAACACTCAGTTACATTTCATCCTAACGAAAAGTACATAATTTAAGTTACTTTACTTGGTAACTTACCCAACAGTGGTTGCTGAAAAGCTACGTGGGCCAACGGCCTACAACCCATCCACATCTCCTGCTCTGCAACTACCATTTATCTGACTCCAACAATGACCTGCCTCTTCCACTCTCGAGATCTCATATAGCATAAATAGGTTATATAACTAATTCTGAGTTCGAGTTGGTGGCTGTGTCAATGTATGTTGGCTGGAATAATTAATGCTTTGCGTGTCTTAACATTTTACAGTATGTATTATACATCTACATGGTTCCTGAAAGATGGGATAAATTATGTACCAATAACATAGGATTTCATTTTCTCAGCAGTGTGGTGGTGTGTTTGTAGCGAGGCCACGTGTGGGAAGAAGTGTTGATCCTACTACCCAAACATGTGAGCATTGTCATGCTGAGTGCAACTGTTCCAAACACTTTGGAGTTTGCTGACTGGGTTGGCCGTACCAAGCAGAAGAAGATGTATGTCATCAGCACGCTGAAGCGACCCGTTCCATTGCAGCATTTCCTTTACACTGGCATGGGTGGCAAGACGCGAGATGAGCGCTTTCTCGTGCTCGATGGAGACAGAATTTTCAATTATGCTGGGTACGTATCCAGTATATGTACATAGCTCTCTTTAAGAGGTTGACATGTGCTGCATACTGTCTTTTCCTAATGCTGTGCCACTGTCATATCAACGCCATTGTAAACAAACACCTCAGATGAGTGATGTGGACACAAGTCTGTGAGTCCTGCACTTGAGCAAGTGCAAGTGTAATATGGTAGCCCTTCCCTAAGTCTTATTAGGACAGGTGACAAACTGGAAATGGTGGGCGCAAGGTGTAGGTAATACAGAGTGCTGGAAGTGACAACTCAACCAAGTCAATATTTATGCCTGTTTTATTGATTGCTCAATCAAACACACATAAACCAGCCTGTACCCTAACTGAGGCCTGAAGGGCAGATACCTAAGTTGCCAACTTGTATTGTACCTAGTCTCGGAAGACACTGCTGCACAGGGGGTGAGGGTGACCCCAAGTCAGCTGTATTTGTACTTGTGATAGCTGTAGGTGAGCTATCAGGTAGCTGGAAGCGCGGAGGCTTCAGTATGTTGGCGGGCGGCGAGGAGGTGTCGTGAAGAGTAAAACTTTTGACAAGATTGCAAAATGCAGTAATGACTAGAGAAAGTTGATGGATGCTCGCATAGCATGACATTCTGCGAAGGCGAGAAGTCTGCTCTCGGGCAGAGAACACTGGGCAAGTGGACTGGCACTAGACAGCCTCGAACTGAGGACTGCGAGTCCTATTTATACTCAGCTCACCGGGCCAGCATGGGGGTTGCGGTTTATAGAGAGAGTGAAGCGAAGGAGAGAAGAGAGTAAAAGAGAGCGGTGGCTACATCTCCTCACGTGCGAGTTGCTGGAGGGGTGGAAAGTGGTGACATGATCCAAAGCGGGTTACAGTGCAGCAGGCGGCAATGGCTGAGCAAGCCATCCCTGGCTTGAAGGTGTCTTATGGCATGTATGGCATAATGGCTCTTCTTAGGAGGGTGCTGCTGCTGTGGCAAGGCTAGATGAGAGAATGACGTCGCTTGTGGCGCATCAACTGTACAAAAAAAAAAAAAGGAAAACATAGCTGATTATCTACAGTGCGGTTTCCTATTAACCACATGCACTGTCTACAGCAATCTTCCAAATAACTCACATCCACACTCACCTTCACATGTCACTCCTTCTGCTTCTACTATGCTAGCCAATTGCAGGGCACCAAGCAATGTAAAATCGCCTCCTACTCATTTGGTCATGCCAAGCCAACCTTTCTCTTTTCCCCTGTACCATCTGAATCACTTTCCTAGTCTTTGCATTCTGCATCCCCTTGCCATCTCTTCCCCCTTGGGCAGCCTACAAGCCATCATGTACTCAAAAGTACTGACACCTACATTCACTGCACATTTCCAGTAGGATCAACTGCCGTTCCAAGAGGCAGATGCAACCAGGTTGTCAAGGCAGGCTTGCATGCAGCTCTGGTTGCCTGCACTCTAGTAGCAGCAGACCTTTTGGATCCACTCATAGGTAGGGACCCCTTCATATTGCGAATGGTTTTTTTCACAAAATTTTTATATAAGCAAGTAGGGCCCATTGGGGTTATTTTGGTGGTTTCACTTACAGTTTTTGCTTCGTGAAATATCACAAAATTGGTCATTTTTCGTGTTTTACATGTAATTGGCCGAAATTCTGCTTTTTTTCACAAAATTTTGCACTAAATATCACATTTTCAATCATTATTTTTACGAGTTGCACGAGATGACATTTTCAAGTTCAAGGCGAAAATTCCACAGAAAACCCGACAATTTTACAGGACGAGAATGTCTTCACTTTCCTGTTTGGTTAATGTAAATGCCATCTGGTTTTAACGCCTGTGATTTTTGAAAACGAAAGGATTATCATAAATATAATAAACACTTCTCTCTTTTTTCTGTTGTGAATCCTTATGTTTACTGCACTAATTCGATAAATGGCTTCAATATGTAGTGGGGATCGGGTAGTTGACACAATCAATGTATCGAATATACACCGCCGAAGCGATATCGTCAACGAGCATCAACTCCTATGGGATATCGCTATGTTTCGGAAAATAAACAGATCTCGGCGACTTTCAAAAATGAACTAATTTTGTTTGTATTTCGTCCTTTTTCATTTTTCGTCGCATAATTAATGTTACCCAGTTGGTAGTATACAAATGTGATAAATATAAAAATTACAGATTACTTATTTAAAAAATGGTAGCAAAATTTTCTGTTGTTGCTAATTGCCTGCTGCATGTTTATGCAGCAGAAGCACATAGTACGCTCCATAGATTCGTACATTTCTGGTATTATGAAATGGTTTTTTTTGTTACTTTTTTCATGTAAACATGTTTTTTAAATTATCCAGGTTATGTGAGGGTGATTACAGCTGGCGCAGTTTTATTTTTGTTTTGACCAAGTAGGTTCTGTTTAATTTATTGGTGGGGCGTGGAACTTTAGTTTATCACATTTATCATATTTCACGAGATGAGGTTATTTTACGCCTCTTGTTACGAGCAGGTAGCAATTAGAACTTCTCGCTGTTGTGATGATGCAGTGGAAAATTTTGATCGTATGGAAATAGCATTCAAATTACTATAGTTCAAAAGTTGAAACATCTCCGAAAGAACAAAACGCGATAAATGTGACACTATTATTCATACTGATGCTAGAATTACACAGTAAATGATTTAATTATTGTTGAAAATCGTATGAATTCCAGTCAGTAATGTAGACACTTAAAGAGTTTTTTCAATGTCTGGGAATATAATGACTGACAAAAGAACAAACCAAAAGATAAGTAATATGGTAGTAATTAATGACAGTGCTTGCATCTTCCAATTAAGTGCATGCTACTTTATTTTTGTGTAGCCAAAGTTTGTTGCAATATGAAACATGTGCGAGTGCTTGCATTTTTTGACCAAATATATACAATTTTCTTTTGGTGCTATTACCATACCATTTTTTTACTCAGCCAAATTTCAGCAAAATTTTTGACAAAATGAATTAACAAAAAATTCACCCAAATCGGCCAAAGAATTGATGAAATCTATCAAAAATTTTCACCATATACATGTGTGTCTATTGATGTAATTAGTTGCAGAGTAAATGCCATGAACTCACATGAATATTAGTGTAGCTAAATGCAATTTTCAGTTATTATTAATATTTCTCATACAATAAAAGCTATTAAGGTTAGGTTCTGTAAACAAGTAAGTAAAACTAACTTGATATAATTACAGATTCTTGTATATCGTAGTATTCTAGCTTTCCAACTATATTTATATTAACAATTTTTTAATACGTGTAGGTAGTAAAGTGTGTAGAATAGTAAGATGTTTTTGTTTTTACCTCGTAATGGAAATTAGTAAACAACATAGGAATGCCTTGCAGGCCGCTGTCAGAGATACTTACTTTGTCAGTGGAAACCACCACAGATAATGGTGAAACTCGTCAACTTGTTCGAACCATGGTACCTGTATTTGTGACACCAATACAAATCACCCCCGAAGAACATCCAGCTATCGAGGCCTTACAACAGGTAGGAGAGGCTATCCTAGGACTTGATTGGCCTTGGCATAGATTAGATTTACCAGAACCCCAACATTCAGAAATGAACCCGGTCTCTCTCTGCCTCGTTAAGCATGCAACTGTGCCTCCCCTCCGCCCACTTTTAGAGTGAGCAGGGCAGCTGAGAAGATCATCCAACTTATTCAAAACCAGGTACCGAAAAGTCGAAGGATTATTTCTGTAACTCCTGATTTTGTACCCACACATCAGCCTACTAAGCAACTCTCTATAAAAGCCGGGCCTCTCAGTAACTTATGGCCCCTACCTAGTTCCACCCATGTTTTCCGTGAAACTGGCTTCACAGTATTTGACATGTCTAAAGGTAAACAGAACGAAAGTGTAACAAATTTTTTTACCGCTTTATTAACAATGTTGGAATTTTTACACCACTTCAACCAGTTTACACCAGTTTTTTACACCGTTTCAAGTTTTTTGCACCAATATTGGTCGCTTTTATTTACCATTTTTCAGGGTCCCTTTTCACAGGTAATGGTGCTGATGAGTGCGGTTTGTTGTCTCTTTGGTGTAATTTTCTAAATTAGTTCAACTTTGTCTGCATGAGGTGGAGGAACTGCTTGAAAGTAGCAGGGCTTCAAAAAAGTTTGAAGTAACCATGAATTGATTATAAAAAATATGTTGCCCTATGGAGTTCGCTGAAGGGTTTGCACGCATACAAATACACATGTGTGTTTCTGTGCATGCGTGAATAAATACGTTTTCTTGCGTTATGTTAAAATTTAATTTAAAACGATAAATATTACGAGTTACTGTGAATTTAATCCAGTTGTGCAGTTAGTTGAGATAATTATTAATCCTTCTGTTAATTTTTCTAATTTTGTCTCAGGGTTTTTATAAAAGGTTTTAGTATGACATAATATATGTAGAAAGATAGTTGTGGAGCACTGTGAATATGAAACTGTATCACCATTTTGTGCAAACACTTGAATAATGGGAGCAGCCGTGGTGGCACAACAGAAAGAGCACTATCCTCTCACCAGGGCAAACTGGGTTCGATTCCTATCGGGTTGCTCCTGGATTTTCGCTCGTGGGAATCTTGCTAGATGGTGCCACTGGTTGGCTGGTTTTCTCGGGATTTCCTGTTTCCTCTGCTATTGCATTATGAGATTGCTCCATATTCCCCTCTCTTCACCCTCATCGACTCTCAAGACCTCAATTTTAAGAACTTCCCAGACCTCTCCATTCTCTCTATTGAACAATAAACTTGCAGATACTATGCAGCAGTGGCTGCAAAGAAAGCCCGAGAGACAGCTTTCAAGACTAAGTACGGTCCGAAGGACATGGGCAAGGTGCAATTGACCCCAAAGCAGGAGAAGACTATGTGGATTGGGCTGATTGATCACTTGAAGAAAGAGGACAAGCTTCCCATTGTGGCATTCACGTTGTCCCGCAACCGTTGTGACCAGACCTCAGAGAGCTTGTCATCTATAGATCTCACAACTGCTGACGAGAAACATCGGATACGGGCATTTTTCCAGAAGTGCGTTCAGAAGCTGAAGGAGCCAGACCAGAAGTTGCCACAGGTACTTCCTTTATTGAGTTTTTCATTTTTTAAGCGATACATGACAACTCTAAGTTTGTGGTTTGTTACGCTATGTCATCTTCACTATTGTGCTGGCATTTGCACCTATGCACATTACACCTTTGAGGGACAGTATTATTTGACATACTTCCTATCAATGTGATATATTGAAGGAGAAAAAATAAGGAGCATTACTGTCTGACTTATAGCTATCTCCATGGGAGACAGAACATAGGTTTGAATTTAGTTTTCATCATGCCTTTAAGATCTTATAAAAATTAGTTTTTGCATCTATAAAATCTTTAAGCATACTTGTTGAAAAAATATTTTTAATTTATATACATTTACAGTATTTGTATGAATGCATGTTACTGCCAGTATTCTCAAATTTCAATATTTAGCTATAAGTTTTCAACTAATGTAACACATTTTGCCTCATTAATTTTACATTATGACCATCCAATACAACTATGATTGATACTAAGTCGTATGTTGTACATAGTAACTACAATATGATACATCATAAAACTTGCCAATCAAGTAAAAATTTAAAAAACTTTCGAAAGTCTGTGTAATTTATGTTGTTATGGATTTAATTCTTTTTATCAAATTTACAATTTTTGTGTACATTAAGTTGCACAAAAATATTGTTTGTATAAAGAAATTTTGGTTGTAGGTGACAAAAATGCAGTGTTTACTGATGCAAGGGATTGGCATACACCACAGCGGCATACTGCCCATACTGAAGGAAATAGTAGAGATGTTATTCCAGGAAGGTCGTGTTAAGGTAAGTCGTAGCACTGTACATATTCATCGGTTATCTGAACCTCTCTTTAACACACAGAGTGAGTGGGATTTTGTTGGGCATGTCCACAGCAAGGTCATGAGCACCTACATTATGATATGTATAAAAATAAAGGGCAAGGAAACAAAAGACAACAGAAAACCAATCAGAAAACAATCTGTATAGCTATCTCCATGGGATACAAAACGCATCAAAAAAGGAAAGCACACAGCCAAAACACACAAGACTAAAGCTATGCAAGAGCACAACAAAAAGACTACACAATATGTTAAAAAGATGACACATGTTTTAAAAGACATCACAACATGTTAAAAAGACAATGCAACAGTTAAAGAAACGTTTTAACATAGAGGCCCTATTTAATTTAGGTAGGGTAGTATTTTTTTCCTATCATGTATGTAAGTCATCTCTCGATTCTACAACCTTTCATGTTCCTAGGAAACTGGTTATTATTTTGAAGGTGTTTGTATTTTTAAGAGGTCGTTGTTAGAAAAATAATTAAATTTTTTCATGCTTCCCCCCAAAAAAAAGGGTTGTTATTTCAAGCCCTATCTACTGTTTTTCAGGGTACTGTGAAAATTTTCCATACATGCGGGATTTCAGTAGGTGAGGGTTCTGTCATCTACATCAATAAAATACAGTACAACTTCTGACTTTATTAGACTTTGTTTTGAGTATAATAAGAGCTGTATTATGTCTATGAATAAAATTTAGCGAGTAAACACAATAAAAGTGGGAATTTTAGAATTAGTATTATTGTATTAGTATTACTGTAAATAATGCATTAAAAAACATTTCACCTAAATTTGTTTAAATAAATAATATAACATCTCAAAATACAGTACGTATATAATTGGTTGTAATTTGACATCAAATACAAGCTGACCTAAAACTTTCAGCCTCTCTGAAAATGAAATTATACGACACCAAATGCAAGTCAAATTTTGTATGTCCCACTCCCATTCAATCAGCTGAGAGCACGCTGAGAATTATTGATCGAGCAGTGTGTTGGCGGCAAGCGGAGAAGGAGAAGCTGCAGGAAAATTACTTCTCCACACTGCTACATGTTGCTGACACCTTGTGCACAAGGCATGTATATGTCTTTTAAAGTAATTGATTAAATTTGACTGCGAAACACTTTTAATTTTTTGACAGAAATTAATAAACGTGATTAAAATGTACTTCTTCTCTGTCTTAAACACCAAATTAATAGAGGTGGTGGAAAATCGTTTTTGCTAATTTTCGAGATTAAATGCTATAATTAGATTTAAATGTACAAAAATGTTTGCTGTCAAAAACATTCACAAAATAGTGTATATTTAGAATACACGTGTAGAAACAGAAGAAACTGTTCACTCATGAGCCAGTGGTTGTAACAACAAAATTGATTGGCAAACTTGGGTTTCGCGTCGCACATATTTCTCCAGATGGAGTGGGCGGGCGGCACCGTTGTGTAGTCAATACGTAGATAAAAGGAGCAGTGCGGGTTAGGAGGCGGGTGAGTATGTTGACAGCTGCATCCTGTTGGGATTGACGACCTTGTGAGGGTGAGTGAGGCAGCCGACTTGAAGTGAGAGGGAAGAGTGTGCAAGTAAGAGGGAGCAGAGTGTGCTGGTCAGGAATGGTCTAGGAGTGGTGGAGCTGGTCAGGAATGGTCTAGGAGTGGTGGAAGGTGATTGATGGGAACGGCCAGGAAGGCGGTAGAGAAGAAAGCAGAGGCTGGTCGGTTATTGGTTGGAATAACACCAGAGGATAATAGTGTGGCGACTTACAGCAAAACAGGCTCAACTGCTGCTGTTTTGAGGCAGCAGTTGCCATTCTTATTCTAAGAGCTAAACTGACAGACTGTCGCTCAACAACGTGAGTAGTATGATTTGGATGACTTTGACTCAAGGGATTGGGGAGTATTATTGTAGGATTCGGCGGCCGCCATCTTGCTACATCACCCGACCGCCACCTTGAATGTCCTTGACCCCGATGACCTTTGACCTCAAAAACACTAAGAATTCCAAAAACTCCGCGAAAAATTCTAAAAAAGTATCAAAAAAATTTATTATTAAAAAATTATTAAAAATTATTTTAAAAATGTTTTAAAAGGATCCTCAAAAATGACCCATTTCTTCCCTAAATGCTGACAGGGATCAGCGTCTCCGGTGACTGGGATCAGCGACTCCAAGCCAGGCGATCAGGAGCATTGACCGTTGACCTTAAAAATAAAAAAATTAAAAATAAACAGTTTACAAAAAATTTAAATATTGATTAAAAAATTTCAATTTAAAAATTGTTTTTAAATTTAAAAAAAATTTTTGTTTTATTTAAAAAAATGTTAATCAAAAAGTCTTTAACACTGATGGCCACCCTCACCTGTACTCATTCCGCCATATTGAATTTTTTGTTCGCCATTTTTTTACATGCTACTGGAGGCAGCCATCTTTGTTAGTAATTACTGGAGACCGCCATATTTGTTTTTTTTTTTTCGTTCATCATTTGTTTATACATTACTGGATGCCACCATTTTGGTGGGTGGCCACCATCTCAGTAGGTGATGACTATTGCAATTTTCCATCCTATATTTAAAAACTATTTTTTTGAATTAATTGTATATAGTCCATTCCCCATTGGAGGCAACTTTCTCGGAGCCCTGCTAAATTTCTACTTGCAGGCCTGTTTTGTATCCTTCCGCCAAATGTAAACAAACATTGCCATGTGACTGCCATGTAGTATCTGTCAAAATAAATGTTTACATTCCATTGTGTGTGTACATATGTTCGTATACTTTCAGTACACCTAAAAATAAACATTGAAATGTGACTTATACTTTTATACCTGTCAAATGTGTTGTTTACTGTTTACAGATTTTCAAAGAATTCTGTCATATTCCAAAACCATTCCATACAAATATTCATAGTTTAGGCCTCTAACATTATTTAGGTCAGCTTTATAACGTTTTAAAAATGCCTGAACTGACAACAGTTCTTACTGTTATTTTACATTAACATATTTGTTTTCCACGACATAGCTCAATACATGTTATGCATGTTAGTATTTTGCCATGAATGAGTTTAACACTGTTACAACAGCGAGGTAAAGGGCTGTACTAATTATCCACATTAAATAGAAGCACGCATCTCGTGTTGCTCATTTTTGTCATACAAACTTTAAAAGATAGCGGTGAACATGCGCACAAATAAGCCTACAATAACTTTTATTTAACTCATATTTCTATCTATTGCTACTTACTGTTTATTTGGTTTATTGAAATTTATTGGGCTGGGCTTAGTATTTTTCTTCTGGGATTGTGGCAAATTATGTTACACGACTGTGTTTCAAACCCCTTAGGGCAAAGATACAATGTTGTGATAAATAAACAGACGTGGATGAAAATAATTAACTTCATCATAAAAACAGTTCACAGTTAAAACGTATAAATAGTGCTAATCAATTTTTTTGAAATCACACACACACAGGGCCATCGTATCTACCACGATGCACAAAGGCACGCCATTTCACAGACGCAATGATTAACAAAACACACGTCTGTCACAGTGTATTTATTACTGCTGTGGAAACACAGATTTATCACAACATCGTAACTTGCTAGGTAGGTTTAAAAAACAAAAGTCTACAACGTGATGTGGTAATTTGAAGTATTTTTCGGAGTACTAATAATTTACGTTTCGTTTGGCGAAAAGCAACACGCCATATCATGACTCGCCACGTCTGCTAACTTCACTTGGTAACTGCCCCGCCATCATATCTAAATATATTAAAGTAAATATTCAAACCTCTTTTCAGTTGTAAATTACAAATTTAAAAAAAATTATTTTGCTGTAATAAGTATGAAATATGCTACAATTGAAAACATGTATAATTATGCTTCTAGAGAAGTGAAATTTCTCGAGTTTGAAAGAGAGAGCGACAAGCCTCTCCCAGCAGACAGTTTTTCAGTTACTCTCTGCTGTTATTTTAAGCTGTAAAAATGAGATATGTTGCCATCGGGGCTACCTAAATATTTCAATAGGCGTTGTTTAATTTGCAAAAAATATACTAAAAAGCGAGATTAAAATAATATTTTAACTGTAAACTATTTCTTACCAGTCGTTGCCAACACGTCACTGCACTCGCTGTTGTTAATTCATATTTAAAAAAACAAATAAATATTACAAGTTATAGAAGATATTAAGGTAAAGGGTCATTTATTCAATAATACAATAATACTTCCAACTCCGAAACAAACTGATCTAAGGATGGAACAGAAGTCGTTGAATCTCCATTATTGAAAAAGTGTCATACCTCAGTTCACCCCTCTCCACTGCGACTGAAGCTCATCCTTGAGTGAGTGGAAATGCATACTCTTTCAGGGACAATATGGCTCTCTCTCTCTTCATTGGGCTCCGTCTAAACAGGATGATATCAGAACTCATCCCTTGAGAGATGGAAGACGATTTATCTAGAATAACCCTTGCTTATCATTCAGTAATCAAGCTGCAGAGGGATGCAGGTGATTGCACTCACATTGGGGAAATGTCTGGTACTGCAGGCACTACCTTGCTTCCCAACTCTCCGGCACTCCTCTCGACTAACATACTGTAAGTGGGATGGGCCATAACCCAACCCCTTGGAAAGGAAGAGAGTGTCTCCCTCTACTAGCCACCGTTGTGGGAAATCAAGGATGACATCCATGGGCTGAGACAGAACATATTTCACTCGTCTCGTACAACTGTGACACGTGCCACTTATATGAGTTATATTAAACATGACTACTACTCATCCTAACCTGTTATTCTACCAGAAACCACAACCATAGACCACCAACAAGTAAGTAAATGCTCCGTAAATAGAGGCTTTTAATACTCTTATAGCCCTAAATAAAAAAAGCAGTTACCTAGTGATAGCTACCAGTTAATGGACAGTGAGAGTAATGCCAGGCATTACTGCTTCCAGGCACTCACATTAGTGCTATCAATTATTAGGTAATTAAGTGTGTAAATAGTGAAGATAGGCTTGTAACGAGTAGTTGTTACTAAGCTCTCATCAAGCATTAACTAGTAACGCGTGATATATGAGCTTGTAGATTATCCCTAGGAAAAAAGAACAGACAATTAATTGGGCAGCCATCAATAAGTTGCCAGGTAACAAAATGTGTAAAAAATGTGTATAGTACAGACAGACTGAAAACTTGGAATTAGCAGTGATTTAGCTATTCTCAGTATGCTTGTGACACACGTATAGGTACTCTTATAACATCACGAGTATTAAGTGGCCAACAGCCCACTTAGTTATGAACTGTAACACTGATAGACGCTCCCCACAGTGATACAGATGATCACCTGTAAGAGGCTCTCCACAGTGCCAGTAATCACATGAAGTGTAGGAAGAGTCCCCGACTAATATAACTTTAACTTTCCGAGCGGCTACCGTTGGAAGCAAATCTTATTGTAAGCGATCCTTAAATGATGGTCAGCACCCGAGCAGCTAGTGCTGGGAACAAAGACTGAGCAATCTGGTCAATCCTGAGCAACTGGCGCTAGAAGCGAAGACTGGCGTGGCAATCTTATCAAAACCCTGAGCAATCTGGTCAGTTCTGAGCAACTGGCGCTAAAAGCTAAGACTGGCTAATAGATGCAGGCAATTTTTTTCCCTTTATACTAATTTGGGCCACTAAGGTGAGGGGGTGGTCGCAGAGCGGGGGTAGTGAATGCAAGACTGATGGCTGCGACGTCACCGGCCGGCTGGAAAGGAAGAAAAGCAAATGCAAACTATATTCCTACCAGCGCTACATAGCGGGGAATAATAGAACTTGTTGCATTTAAGCATTCTTTCAGTGGGCCGGTGAATAAAACAGCCTACACTGCAGAGAGTACAATCTCACTTTACGTCGGGCAAATGAAAAAGTTAACTTCCGACTCCGAAGCAAACTGACCTAAGGATGGAGCGGAACTTGTCAAATTACCATTATTGTAAAAGTTTCATGTGTCAGTACATATCCTTCAGAGAGAATGATACATATATCTACCAGTTACCCCTTTGTCGTCCTGTCCTTCATTTCACTTTGTGCTTTCCTTACTTGCTATTCTTTCTGTGTGCATATCTGCTTAAATACTTCCAGGTGCACGCACATACTTCATGTGAAAGAATCGAACCACATCCTCAATGAAGGGTGCCTCACCTCTTGTCAATGTTTGGTGTCTAGTGCTGGCTGGTTACGCCACCTTCTAGTGCCACTGAGGCAAGAGGGGGAGAGAATCTTTCTCTGAAGCTTCTGAGGCTTGGGAGAACAAGACGCACATCCTTAGGGGGTATGGCAGTTGTTGGGTGGTGCTAAGGCTCTTACCCATCGGCTCTTAAGACCTCGCTGTTAAGAGCAGCCCAAATCTCTTCACTCACTCTTTCCCTCAGGTGATTGTGAAGTAGTGGTCGCCACTTGAATGGGGTTTTTCTTGGGGCCTACATTGCTGAGTTTGGCCACTTCTATAATAAAGCATTGTACCTTAGGAGATGCACTTGCGGATGATGGGCGAGTGGGTACCTTGTTAGGGGCATAGGAGGGTGTGACGTTAAGTGGTCTGATTACTTTCGTGTCGTTATTAGGCCGAGCGAAGGTAAGCGGGGTGAAGAAAGTTTAGATTGCTGGAAGAGACAACTCAATCAAGTCAGATTTATGTATGTTTACGGATTGCTCATTAAACATACATAAACTAACCTGTACCCTGCCTAGGGTCTGAAGATCCGATCCTAGGTTGTCAACTGGTAATTGACGCAGTCTTGGAAGAAATGGCTGTTTTGGGGGGGGGGGGACCCCAAGTCAGTGTGGTACCCAAACTTGATTCAACTGCAGGTGAGCTACGGGGTAGCTGGAAGCACGTCAGGCTTAGGTGTGCTGGCGGCCAGCAAGGCGGCATCGTGGAGAGTAGAACTCTCGAAGTGCTGCAAATGGAAGTGACAACTTAAAGAAACCAGTTGAATCTCGGGTATGGTGACGTTCTGCGAAGGTAGATGAAATGTCGATGGATGCTCTGACAGAGTAATTGCATGCCACTGAACTGGTGTGAGACAGCCTCAAACTGAGTACTACGAATCCCTTTTTTAAATAAATATATATATATATATATATATATATATATATATATATATATATATATATATATATATATATATATATATATATATATATATATATATATATATATACACAGCTCACAGGGCTGGCGTGGGGGTTGCGGGGTGTGGCGAGAAAGAAAACTCTGAGAGAAGAGACGTGGAGAGCACAGTGGCGGTGAGCTGGCAGAAATGGCTGAAGGTGGCAGAAGCTGGTGGCGAGTTCCCCTTTCACGGCTGAAGGATGGAGGAGTAGAGAGCGGTGACATGATGCAAAGCAGGTTGCTGCGCAGCAGGCGGCAACAGCTGGGCAAGCCAACCTTGGGCTTGAAGGTGTACTGTGGAGTGTACAGCGTAACAGCTCTTTGTAGGAGGGGGCCGCGGCTGTGGCGATGCTAGATGAGAGAATGACGTTGCTCGTAGCGCATCAGCTTACTGAGTGCCATAGGGTCCTTGCGTGGGGAATGCTGTGAACTCAGAGGGGAAGTTGAGGTTTGTAGCTTGTCATGCCACTCACTCAACTTCTCTGGAGTATGATCAGGGGGCCCTCTCTCAAAGTCGCTATAGGCCAGAGCATCATCAATCATGAGGCATACCTTGCATTGCCAATTGATCGATAGGAGTCCGGCAGGGGTCAACCCCAAGGCACCGGTCCCAGAAAGAGTAAATTCCTTCCTGGACTGACCATGCCAGAACCCGTCTTCCCGTTTTGCTACGTCTCTGTACTTTTATATACGGTGGTGCATGCGCTTACTGAATACCTACTGATTCCACTTAAATAGTAATTCTTGTACTCTTATTTTGGTGTTAGCCCCTAAAAAGTAAACTAATATTACTGACTGTATATAGTTGTGTACCCAAAGCTATTCCGTTGCTTCATCACCAGGGGAGCCAGAAAAGGGATAACATAATCCATTATTGCCCAAGATACTACTCGCTCTGGTGAGTCAGGACTAAACACTCCCAGGGTTCAAATGCTTCAACCCATACAGCCTTTAAAATACTTGTTAAGTAGACTCCATTTCTCTAGTCTCTACAGCAGGCCTGCCATTTTAATGGATTTTATCCATTTTAATGGATATTTAACTGTAGGAAAATCTCTGTGAAAGAACAGGTTTTCTTTTTAGCTGATATTAGGGACATGCCTCCCCTGCTGTGAGATAATCATCTACAGGAAGTAAAGATAGCGGAAGAGGGGGGGGGGGTGCATGTGCGCATGTGTGTGCGTGCATATGTCTCTCTCTCTCTATCTCTCTCTCTCTCTCCCCCCTCTCTCTCTCTCTCCCTCTCTCTCTCTCTCTCTCTCCCCCCCCTCTATATATATATATATATATATATATATATATATATATATATATATATATATATATATATATATATATATGCAGCTGCCACCCACTGTCTCACACTGTGACAGGCACTTTAAGAGATAACCATCTACAGTTTGTTTTTGCGGGTTGCAGAAATACCAGGTTTGCAGGCACCACACCTTGTCATATCAGTATTAAAATTTTTTTTTTTCAAAGCAGTGATTCTGACATTCATAACCCAGGAACTGGCAGTCCTTCAATTTTACTCTCAGTAAAATAAGGGCATGCTGAATTTAAAAACTATACATATTTTTAATTTTGAGATTATGAACAAATTTGAATTATGCTGAGAAATGTGATACACAACCTTGTAGATTTAATATTTTTTTATTTTATATGTTTAAAACATAAATTGTTTAAGTTGCCATGACCTAAATTTAAAAGTAAGTTACTAAAGTATATTTTGGGTGCTGCTTTAACTCTCTGATTTTGAAGAATTAGTGTGGAATTATGAACAAAAGTATAAGTGTGAGTGGAGAAAGGAATTACCATTGTTTGTACATTCCAAACAAAAACAGTTACCTTAAATATGTAGGTAAACGTCCTTCATATACATTTTTTTCTGTAATTTGCCGAATTTTTTAAAACTCAAAATATTCTACGGGATTTGACCCAATGATTCCAGGATTTTACAGGATTTTTATTTACAAGATCCAAGATTTCAGCTTCAGAACTGGTGGCAGCCGTGCTCTAGAGGCATGCTGAGCCAGTACACCATCACCATGTTGCCCAACTGGTATGAAAATTAATAAAATAAATATTACTTGAGCATTCACCTTAAAACCCACCATTTTTGTGAAAATCATGCCTCAATTTAGAAACAAATTTTTAAAGTATCAAGCAAGTACACAGCATATTCAACACTTAGTATTATATGGTTGCCACAATACTAGGGGTACTGATTCCTAATGAAAATACATTTCTGTGAAAGTGTTGCCTAAAAATGATGTAACAATAAATCTACAGCAATTGCAAATGAAATTGCCATTTTCTTCAGTGTAGACTGGTAAGTGTACTGAGAAAATGTTGTGGATTGGAGACATTTTGGCAGCTTTTAACGTCAGTGTTTTGAAATCCGATGAGAGTGAATCGAAGTGGTATGGAGTATTGCCAGAATGCAAGGGTGGGGGAAACGGAAGATTCCAGAGAAAACCAGCTGACCAGTGGCATTTTTCAGCATGATTCCTACGTGAGAAAATCCTGGTTTGACCCCGCTGGGATTTGAACCTGGTTCACCTTGGTGGGAGGCAAGTGTTCTAGCTACTGGTGCTGAGAAAGTTCCAACTATCAACAAACCCCATCATTGAAAAAAACAACTGCTGTCACCTAAGTTTTACAATGAATGTATTGCCCCAGCAAATTTGTTAATATTTTTATGGCTGTATTCATATTTGTATCGCAGGAAAGAAATTATGGTCTTTGTGGGACATTCTTAGCTATGCTGCTTGGAAGGGCGCTGGGGGATGTGTAACATTCTGATTGTGAAATGTTATTCTGCAAAAACAACTTAATAACATTTTTTTTTAAATTTCTTTTATTAATGGTTGCCACAGGTAAAAATGTAGTTTATGAAGTTTGTTTTTGAAAATTTTTATATATCTAAATCAATACATATATATTTGTACAGGATACACATACCTTTGATTGACACATCTTTGTTATTAAGTTTTAAATTTAATCCAAGGATTTCATAATTATTTAGTAGAGTGAGTGAAGAGATTTGGGCGGCTCTTAACAGAGAGGTTTTGAGAACCGATGAGGGTGATTGAGGTGATTATGGAGCGGCGCCGGAATGAAGGGGCAGGGGAAATGGGAGATCCCTGAGAAATCTCGCAAACCAGCTGCATCGTTCGGCACGATTCCCATGTATGAAAAACCGGTGACCCGGCCGAGGATTGAACTGGGTTCACCTTGGTGTAGGGCGAGCAGGCTAATCGCTCAGCCACCATGGCCTCCTATTTAGTAGAGTAATTTTATTTTGAACGATGTATGGTACTGCAATTTAAAACTGTCAGTTGACTGTATAGTTGTATATTACATGCATATAAAGCATTGAGAAATTATTACATGAACCCATTCCTAGTGTTAAATCATATCATGATGATGAGCTTCATGTTGCTTCCTTTAGGATAAAAAGAAATTATTACTATTTGGAAAGTTTTGTTAAGTTTTTGTGATGGAAAATACTTAAGTATGGGGTAAGGCAATAATTATTCTTAAAACAAGTTTTTCAGTGTTCGTAAGTTTGAAATACCCCTGAAAAAAATTAAAAATTTTTACAGTGTGAGTAATTTTGTGTTAAACAATATTTAAAAAATTTTGACTCATTTGTTCTTAGAAATGTAAATTTTTCATTGTGTGATCTATTGTAGTCCTGTTAGTGTGTGGGTGACCTGTTTTCCACCCCAACAAATTTTGCTTCTGTTGACATGTGTACGTCTCTTAACAGGGGTTGTATCACTAACTTACTTTGATTACTCAGCCAATGTTTCCATCTGTGTATAAACTGACACCATGTGCCACCTCATTAGACTTTGTTTTGCTACAGCTCCATTATTTTGACACTGATAAATGCAAACAAATGTTCATTAGCAAGTTATCCTCGTGGATTGACCTTAAATGTAAAATCAATAAGATTTCTTGGAGCATGTTTTGCCATCTAGTGTTTGCTTCTGATGCAGTTGTTTTTTAGACTGGCTAGTTGACATATTGGTTGACATACTGTGCTGCATAGATGTCATTAATAAGAGTTAAGGGGAATCAGTCCCTGCCATCTTGGATTTTCACTATCTGGCAGTTACAAACATGGTCCTGGCAACAGTACTCAAGTAATACATGTTTTATAACATTTGCAAAGCAATGTCCTATACCTTGTTGATGTCCAAAATAAAATACAAAATCCGTGATGCAAGTTATGGCGAAAATTCCAAAAATCCAAGATGCAGGAACGGATACTCCTCAAGTTGAGAGGTTGTGTTCACCGCTTAACAGTGGGGCCTTGATAACCAGTGAGGAAGATGGAGCAGAATGCAAGGGCAGAGAAATGAGAGTCATCGTCGTCATTCCCGAGCTGTTGGTACAGCTTGTGGCTGGGTCAGCTTGATAAAATGCCTCCATCTTCCTCTGTCTTTTCATTATAATCCCTCTCTCACTGTTCCCCAGTTTCGCATCTCATCCTCACTTCCTCAGCCACTTGCTTCTCCCATCTTTTCTTTGATGGTCTTCCTTGCTGCCTTTTTCCATCATACTTCAGCTCCAACATCTTCCTTATCTAATGTCAATCTTTTACTTCCCATTCTCGTGCCCATATCACTTCATTCTGTCCTCCTCTGTGATCTCTACCTGCCCCTGTATCTTTACTTTTTCATTTTAATTTTTTCGCTCTTCATTACTGCCATCATGCTGCTTACAAACATAATGGATTTTTGCATGTGAGAGACCTCACCAGGAATCAAACCTGAATCACCTTGGGAGTTACGTATTCTGACTACTGCGGCCCCACATTTCATTAATGTTGCTAATTTTGAGGTTTTGTTAGTTGCTAGGTTTTGTGGCTGTATTTTCATGTTTAGTGACCTGTCATCTGTGTGCCTCAGACAGCAGTCTACAGTTGTCGAAATAATGTAGGCACTTTTTGGAAGTCATATTTTGCACTGAAATATTCCTTGCTGCAGCTAAAGTGGGGTGTGGCATGCGGTTTTGCAGCTTCTTTTTGCCACGGAGACTTTTGCAATGGGCATAAACATGCCGGCACGCACAGTTGTGTTTGACTCAGTACGCAAGTTTGACGGCATGGGTATGAGAACTCTGCTGCCTGCCGAATACATACAGATGGCAGGGCGTGCTGGGCGACGAGGTCTTGACAAGACGGGCACCGTCATCATCATCTGCAAAGGAGTTGTGCCACCAGTGGCTACTCTGTGTGACATGATGCTAGGTAGGTACATGTTCTGTTGTTTCCTTCTTTCATGCATTATGAAGTTATCCATCATTTTAACCCTTTAATGCTCACAGGTGATCATTAAGAGTTATAATTTTCTACCATGTACATGGCACGAAAACCCGTCAAAAGAACAAACTCATTCAATGTTTGTTTTGTTGTACAATTTCGTAGCAACATGTCTTCACCCTCATTGTCCTGCTTGGGAAGCAGACCAATGTTACTCCGCTCGTGCACCAGCCACACACGACTGTGTGTTAGTGTACGTGTCTTTCAAGTCATTCATGCACGAACGGGTCAGTGAACAGTCCCGTAACCCAAATGAATCTTGCTAAGAGTAAACTCCTATATATGTGTTTATTGTGGTGAAATGTTTTGCTCCCCAAAAAGTAGAGCCTAATATAAACAAGCAAAAGTATTATCTCCCGTTTGCTCCTCATGAGTAGTTTTATTTAAGAGGACTGTGTACTGAAATATTTTCTGTGAGATTGTCGTTTGCGTGTAAATGTGTATCTCTGTAAATAAAAGTTCTAGAAATACGTACGACTTTTTGCCAAAAAGGATTAAAAACTGTTGTCTGTATTGCTATCTTTTCACTTTTATCACATTAAGTGTATTAGTGGAGAAAAAAAAAAAATTTTGTGAAAGTTGTCAAATAACACATTTCTAAAGCTTGCCTTTGCAGTTTCCTTTAGCTGCAAGAGAAAAGTATGATTATAAGCATGTAGTTTGATTTTTGTACTTTCATTCGCATGTAATAAAGTTCCGCTGTTACAAATCTAATTTGCACAGTACAGCATTACAACTGAAACACTGCATGCCTTGCGCATAGGAGCGATGAGGTGCTAGGAGTGCGTGTTAGTGTGGCCTTCGCTTCTGGACCTTGAACGCGGGTTACACTGTCCTTGTAATAAAGAGTGCCATACCACATGGTTAACGTAATGCTACGAACCATTAACTTCGAACATTCTAAATTAATGGCATAATTTTACAGTGTTTGTGTTATACTTGTTTCGTTTTAAAAGGGTGTAATTCTATTTTGCAGTTTCTGTTAAGATGTGAAATCAACGATCTTGGCTGTTCCAGAGTCCAAACTTAAATTCTCAGTTCACGTACTAAATTAATGTTTAATTCAATATTGTTTATTTGAAAGGTTATGTATGTGTAAAGTGTTTTGTATGTTTTTATTATGATTTCCTATTTGTTGTGCAAGCCTGTTCTGGCTTTTTCAAGTAAATTCACTTTTCCCGACATGCATAGCAACAGAGACAATGGACTTTATTGAATACATTTAATGTATCGGAATTGTTTGCTAAATTCTCGTGTTTTTTGCTGGTTTGAATTTAGGGATGGGATCCTTGATACCGCGATACCCTCGATACTTTATAGTATCGAGTATCGCGTGAGATTATCCGGAAGTATTGAATTTTAAAACCCATTTTCTCATGCCATAATTATGGTACAAGTGTACCATACCTTTCGAAATGTTTGTGCAGGATAATTTCAAAACAAATGTACCATAACTTTTGGACTGTGTACAATAATTTGAAAAGTGTACCATAACTTTTGGACTGTGTACAATAATTTGAAAAGTGTACCATAATTTAAGTACAAATGTACCACTGTATACCATATTTTATTCAGAGCATAGTATTCACACAGAACCTTGAGATATTTTTAGGCAATCCATACATACCTCAATTATGATTTTTGATATTTACTTTTATGGTACATAATTGAGGTACAATAAAAATGGGTTGAGAGTTGTGAGCAAGCGCAGATAGGCACGAGTGAGCAACTTGAGTAGTTACTGTACATCCAATACATACCACAATTATATGCTGCACTGAAATTTTTCATTTCATTCATTTTTATCCCATTAATCACTCTTGTGGTATACATTCAGGCACAATAAAAGAAAGTAGAAAGTTGCAAGCGAGCTCTGATAGGCACGAGCGAGCAAATTGAGTAGTTATTGTACATCCCACACATACCTTAATTATTTGATGCAACTGCATTATTAAATATTCAAAAAATAAATGCAATAATTATCTGATACACCTGTCGCGGCTTAGTCTGCATATTTCACAGGCTAGGCCATGTTGGGTGTATCGGATAATTATGATATTTATTTATCATTACAGTAATTTTCTTGAAGTCACAAAATAAAATTAAAAAACTCCAAAATCACAAAATAAGTGTGTACTGAGCTATAATTTTTCTCAAAGTTTGATTACAGCTTTTACTATGGAAACGTGATTCTATAGAATCGAAGGAGACAGTTTTGGTTTATCATTGGTTAAGGACATTTGGGTTACAAGCCATCCACCATTTGTTTCCAGTGTATTGTGGGTTTTTATATAGTTTTGGTGTGTGTCAACTACACTAGTAAAATAAGCAATTTTCTTGGCCAAGTTGTTTTGTGTTCATGACGATTTTAATTTGTTACTGAGAAAAGTATCGGTATAGAGTATTGTGAGAATGTTTTGGTATCGAAAATGGTATCAAGTAACATGAAAATGTATCTACCCATCCCTAGTTTAATTGCCTTTTATATGTAAGCTTTGACGCGTGCCGCTTCTACATCTATTCTGATACGATTACAACTCATCACCTAGAGCTGGAAGATATGCAACCCGGCTGGCATGCCCCCCCCCCCCCCCCCCCCCCGCACGCTCGAAGCCTACAAGCTGCTTAGACTCGGACAATTCTGAGTACACCCTACGAGACACAAAGCAGAATCGCTGACAGGAGGATTCTCACTCCACCCAGGGCTGGAAGACATCACACCTCCCCCCCCCCCCCCCCCGCCCCGCACTGGCAGCCTACAAGCTTCCACTATGTAAGTCCGGATGCTGCTGAGCAGCTCGCCAGTCATTCTTTCGCATCTCTAGCAACCGCCCATAGCACTACTAGTGCTCGGGAGCTTTGGAGAAGTTTAATACCTACAAGTATGCCTTCGCTGCAACCTACTACGTATGTCGACGACCAGTCAACCCGACGACATACGAACATAAACATTTTTCTTTTAATTTCACTTTGTCTCCTCTAGACACCTTTATTTAGCAGTTTAACTTAAACTCACTATTTTTGTCTAGAACCAGCTTTTCCCTTTTTACTTAGAACCAGATCACCTACACCTGAAACCACTCAGTTATCTTCAACTATCCTCGACTTGGTAGGAGGTAGCACAGGTCACATGTTTATAGAGCTTTCAATAAACACACATTGCTCTCAAACTTTCTGTTTTTATTTCCAGGGTATTTATTTGTATCCACAGTTGAAGGTAGATTATTCTGTGCACTGTCAACGGAAACTGGGAATTTTATTAAACCCAATCAACACATACATATTAGACAGCTACCTGTTTCTTCCCAGCTAAACATCAGCACTGTCAGTGCTCGTGGGGGAGAAACAATGATGCCACAACTACTAGCAACACCTTCACACTAGGAGGCATGACAGACTCGGATTGCTTCGCACGATTCGCACTAGTTAGTGCGTGGTGACAGTGACCTGCAATGTTGCCAGGTATCGTAGTGTGAACGCACAACCAGTAGAGGCTTGGCGGTCCACACAGCTCCATGTCCCTGATCAGCCCGCCTACGGTGGGGGATCAATGGGGGGATTTATCGAACTCGAGCCGGCAAGTCACTATTGGGTTACACTGTTAGTCTTTCTTTTTCAGTGCAGTGCATGAATTATAGAGCTGGTACCCTATGCCTCACGAGAGGAGGAGTTGTAAGAAATGCAGGGAACAATACCTGACTCACCCTGCTCTCAGACCGAGGATAGCATCACCCCATCCTACGCAGGATAGGAAGGGGGAATGGGACCGTGGTGCCAAACTGAGATGATGAGCAGTCGCACCTGCTCCATTTCTGTTAATTGAGTTTCCACCATGTGTCCGCATCAACACCAAGTGTCACCCAGTTGTCAACGGACTCCTGACCGGTACTGAAGTACGCCTAGGCTGGGACAATCTCATCTTCTGGTCAAAAGAAGCTGGTCTGTGGAACATCCGTTCCGGCATCGACATAATTCGTCTTGCCTAAAGCCATACCTACCTCAACTACCTAACTAGAAGTAAGAGCGTATCAGAACTAGCCAACACTCCTTGCCTCATTCCAGCTAGCTAAGCCGCTTTTGGTCTAGCGGGTAAAATCTTCAACTAACGTGGCCAGTCTGTCTGATCTGACACGTGTCAACTTGCTTAAGTTTATGTATTTTGGTTTTTTCCTCGTGGTGTTGGCAGGAGATCTCCATTAGGTAACTGCATCACCATACCACAATCTTTAGTCTAGACTAGTAGGCAGAAGAGGTTAGACATGTGTCGCGCGTGCCGCGGGAGCTTCAGCATTTTGCATCAATTATGTTAGCTGAAATAGTAACACTTTTAATAACCGGAACCATTTATTTTTTTTTGCTCCTCCTGTGTATTCATTCTCCTCTCCATCAGACTCACGGCCCCGGAGAGCGTAACCACTTTAAGTTTGCCGCGTGCTGTTCTGTACTTTGTTCCGTGTCGGCCTATGGAAGGACTAGTATACCATGGCCGCGTAATTCAAGGGATCCAGTGTATTATTTTGTATGTGAGATCACTCAATATACATAGTTCAAACTGACCTTGTCTTATTTTATTTCTTAATATTTAACGTAACCTCGGGATCTGGCCCTCCAGAATAACCTACATACTTAGATTGTGTACTGCAACAGTGTGCTAAATGAACTCATGGCTTGATGTATTCGCTAGTGTGTGCTGCGAGGGGATCGCCACATGGCTGTCGATCTGCGACTGCCCTGAGATATTGTCTCCACATGCTCGTCCATGCTTTAAATGAGCTGGCTCCCTGGGAAAAACTTTTAACATCTTTACTAAATTTATCGCCATGCATCAGTGTTTCTTTCAAATCCTGCATACCTCGCCCTTTGCTAGCAGCCAGGCCACATTAAACTCATAATACTTTGGGCAAAATCAAAGTTGTCCATCGTAAGAGTATTTGATGGCTTGTTAATCCATCGATTCGCCATTCCAATAGTTTAAGTTAAGTGAATTAAGGTTGTGAATAAAGGTGCCAGTTTTAAAACAAATTAAACAAATTGAGGAAATTTCCACTGAGATTTATTGCTGATGATGCTGTGTCAGTTGAAAAGAAAAAATAAATAGTAAACACCTGATGGCAGTTGTTATAGGTGCCTGACTTAACTGAAACTGTAACTCTTAAAAATAAATTTTTTTAAACATGCTAATTATAACAAAACTACCACTTCCAAAATATCTTGACGTATGTTGTCTTGCAACAATGGTATTCTACGAACTTCAGCTCATCAGTAAGTATAGCTGTGCATCTGAATACAATGGAGTTTATATTGTTGACCGCCACGAGACATGAAGACTTTACTGTTCGCGGCGGCACGAATGGATGTTCCAGCCAGCGACGTTTGTTATTCACTGGCCCACCGAGACTATGCAACAAGGCACCGAGTTCCACCGCATGCTGCTAGATGGCTACACCAGTACTGCTTCGCCATCTTCCCATCTCTAAACTGGCTGGTGACGTCACAGTCTCCAAGCGGCCACCCCTCGAGCACGAGCTTGCCAACCAATGAGAGAAAAGGAAGCGCCCAGCAGAGTATAAATAGAGGGACACTACGCTCACTCAGGATCAGTCTTCAGTTTTCCACTGCACCAGTTGCCGGATACACTGACCAGCCTGCATCACTACAGCTAACTTAGCTCACCCCAGCTCCATGCTGTACCTACCCTTCCTTCACCACATTCAAGCCGAAGGAAAAACTCCTATCCTTGGTCTCTATCACTAGAGATATCTGTAATGCTGCTACTGGCGAAGGGTTGGTACTGACAGAGGAATTTGGTGGATATGGCTGTTGGGCAAACACTCCAGTTGATGTTAAGAGGAGGGTAATCCTGCCACCACCCACTTTCTTAATTGTTAATACAATTAAAGGTAATGGGGACAGATCACTGAGATGTTGTAGTAAAGTTTATACGTCTGTTGCCAAGGCAACCGATGGCCTAAGGCTTTCTTAGGAGGAAGTTGAGGTACGTGGAGGATGCAGACCCAGGACCAGTATTTACATTAGTCTCTCTTGTTTTAGCACATCACAATAATTTCATGATAATCCCTATAGTTACTCAATTACATTGTTCGGAGCAACCTAGCGAATCAAGCTCCTGGGATGACAGGTTACTTGTGAACTTGATCACACATTCGTTTCACATTTGGAAACGCAGTGTATTATCAGCCAACCACACACTTGCTTGGACTCTTCATTATTCACCTTTAATTTATATATTCCATTTGGAATTAATTCTCACTTTTTTGCCAAAATACTGTTCTCTTAACTTAAATAAAATATGTTTATTCTAGATACTCTATACTAGATACTCAATACTAACTACTGTCGTGAAGGATCTCTTACAAATGAAGTTTTCACCATCACCTCACTGAACTCTCATTGAAATTAAATTAGTACGTCGTATTCTTTGGCCACTGGCATCACTTTTCCTAAATTTAATAGAGTGGCTTATGTATCACCATTATGATTCAGATTGACAACTAATGTAATTAATCAAGGTTTACTAGTTTCCAATAAAATTGTTAAATGCACTTTCCAGCATGTTTTATTTAGTTAATTTCTCTCTCTGCACCACAGCATTTCCTTTACATGAATTTATTTTTCAAATAAAATACATCTAACCAACAAGAAATAGTATCTCGTTTAATTCACAAGAGCCTTGGAAATCTAGCAGGTACCATTTAATGGTAGACTAATGTGTCCACTCCTACATTACAAAATTAAGTAACCATTTTAAACACAAACCTGATAAATATTAAAGCAATATTCGCGATGACATGTTCTCTGAATCAATCTCAACATTACTCAGTCGTTAGGATGCAATGTAACTGAATATACAACATACCAACTCAGAAGTGCATATGACAGGAACACTTGAACACTTGATGGCTTCCCCCTAACGTATGATGAATTAAAAATAATAACAATTCTCTCGTTCATATCTTCACCCATGCCATTGGTAAGCCTATTACTGTAGTTCCGCACAATTCAACCTAAACACTTTACGTTGGCGCTCTTCTGCAATGTACAAACAGATAGCGGTCCACCCTCCACGAGAACCAGGCAATCAGTCCTTGATTCATCCGCCCAGGCGGATAATACCCAACCAAGCCCCCCCCCCCCCCCCCCTTGTGATCCTTGCCCCCATGCTGCTTTCTTGGCCCACGCCACACCCGGCTGCATGTGCCAACCAATCAAAATAACACCTGCATCCCTTTACTATTAAGAGTGTTCAGCCAGTCAGTTTTTCCTCGAGGCCGCCCTCATAACCGAAAGGCATAAATCCTTACAAAATGTGTACAAATTCCATCAAGAATACTTCCTAGGGTGACCTCAAGACCTCCAACAATTTAATAACAAGTTCCACAAAATCAAACATTAATTACGTTGACCCATGCCACACTGCTGCGCAGCGCGCCTGCGCACCCTACGGATTGACATTGCCGTATCAGTGAGCACTGAGAACATTTTGGACAAGGCTAAAGTGGCACATATTTATTCCAGTGGCTGCAGGGTTGATTCCATGCGTTGGACAACTACAGACACTACAATTAATGTCTCGTAAATGTTAACCCAAATTCGCTGTCTCAGATAAGTTAAAAAAAGAATTAGCAAATATTAATTTTTTTTGCAAAGTTTTGTATTTTTGCTTTTACAACCTATACATTTTTTAGACAGATGTCAGTCTATAAATACCTTAAAATTTGTTTAGCATTATAGTACAATGGCAAGTGGATTAGTTGACAGCATGTTGATAAAAAATACAGCCTCCACTTGATGCACCAGTTGATGGCAAAAGGATACATAAACGAAAAGTAAACATTTGGCCCTACTTTCGTTGAACTATCAACATCTTGCCAAGGTATACGAGACAGAGTAGATAATGCTTTGTCATACATCAGGGCCAATAGAAATCTATATCTGCTTTATGTTATTGGCAGTAGCGGAATATAGTCTCAGCAGCAAATGTTGTCTCCCAGACGTAAGGAAGCTTTCCAATTGGGCGGTATGTTGTACTGGTACAGTGCATGCCATTCAGTCCACTTCATGTGCAATGTCCCAGATATAGAACCATGTGACTGAAAGGGTTAATGCAAGAGCATCAAGGTGGGCGGTTCAACATCGTCCAGGCGGCATACAAACGCAGCGGATCATGGTAACGTCCTTCTAACAGCAGTATGTATGAAATGTGACTGCTTTTACTATCATGATGGTCTTAGGGGGCGCTCCATAGGCAGACTATACATATATGGTCAAACAACTGCCTGTTTGGCACTTCAAATTGTTGCTCAGTTTGCATTTGTAGGTATTCTCTAGACCAATGTAGTATATATTGAACTCTTCTCTAGTTACACATACACATGCGCCCACACACACACACACACACACATCCGATTTGCTGTGTATTTGGATGTATGATATTAAAGCATGTAGGATAAGGCTATAACTGTCGCATATTAATTTTTGCACACTGAGTTTTCTACGTGTATAGGAGAGCTGCAAATTTCTCATTTCTTTCATAGGACCATAAATGTAATGTGCAGGTCAGCCAACACGATTGCAGTCAAAGTTCCGTCTCACATATTCAATGATCCTGAACTTGCTGCGAGTACAGAAGATATCGGTGGAAGGCATGATGTCACGTTCCTTCAAGGAGCTGAATCACCAACACAGTCAGGGGAAATACAATAAGCAGCTGAAAGCTGTGGAAGAGGAAATGGACCGCATCAGCAGCTCTTCCCAGCCTTTGGCTAACTACGACCAACTCCTAGAGTTCTACTGTACCACCTCAGAGTTCCTCAACCTGTGGTCAGATGTGAGGGTATGTAGCACTTCATTGATGTTTGCCTTTACACGTGTGATTAAACATACCTTGTATCATGTTCGTAAGTCACTGTGTGTGGCTGATGGAGTCAGGTCTGACGTCAGTTAGGCCTGCACAGTAAGACAATGGTGTGTCAGGGAGAGAACCTCAATAGCTTTAAATTGCAGTTATGTATTAGCATTCAACACCTTGCATTAATTTGGTGCTGAAAAAAATGTACTAGGTATTGGTAGGAGGGCCCCACTTTTACCGTAAATAAAACGAGCTGATTTAGTCATTAAAATTTCACCATTTCATCAAAAAAAAATTTCATTTTGTCAATATAATTTTACAGTAAAAAATGCATGTTTTATTATTAGAACATGACTGTTGTTTTTGTAACAATTTCACTCAAACTGAATGGAATTTGTTATTCATTCTTTTAATCAGTATATATTTAAGTGGAAAACATAAAAAATATTTAATGATAAGGATGAAAGGACAACTAGAGTGCACTTGTCATAAAACACACATTGTCATGTCACAGTAATTTTTGTGCGATAAATATTGCACTTTATCGAGACATTTAAAACTGCCTAAAAACAATCACTAGCATTTGAGTTTTAAAAGATATTTTTACATCGTCCACATACAGCTTTTGTTCATTTGTAGATAACAATATATTAATTAAATCCAGTTCATTTCAGTATTAATCAAACACAAATTCACAGTCTAAATACAAAATACTAGTAAATGTTTTATTATTTATAAAATTAATGTATTTCTTACATGTAGTACAACAAAGAAGTGGCAGAAACCTATTTGTTTTTGTTTTCTTGATAGTATAACAAGTACACATTCGCTGTAAATGCAGTTGTCTTTTTATTTTTTATATTCTTTATCTCTAAATCACCGTGCATACGACGCAGCAGTCTTTAAGCACGTGGCTTTTTCCGCCCACTCACAGTTTTGCACTTTGGTCAGTTTATAAAACAAGGGGAAAAAACTCCACTTACAATTTCCTGGGCAAAATCTAATAAACAGCAACACTTTTTGACATTTTGACTGGTTTTGGTTGTAAGTGGCCGACTACAATCACCATTTTTGCTTGGTTGTTTCAAATGCAGTATTTGCTAGCTGTCAAGCACATAATCACAAAGCACAGGGTCAAGACGGCAGTGTTTAAAAATAATACTGCCCAAATATTTAGTGCATAATTATTACATTCTACAAAAAAAGTATTCATCTGTGGTATTTAAATATACTGATGTGTGATGCTCTCGGGCTCAGGATAAGGTGACATTACAGTAGAAGTAGTGACTTTAGTTGTGCAGGCCAAATGCACTGGTTTAAGGTGGCTGGTGGCAAAATGACTGTTGCACAGGGGCTCAACCTGCATGAAGTGTGACCATGTTGATTTCCTGCTAGCCACGAAGTCTATGACTGGCTTGGCTATTGGTCGGGTGGTATGACCTGAGTTCTGTGGCTTACACCAATGCTGGGGCGGCTGGGTGGTGCTGCTGGCTTGCTGGACAAGGAATGGCTGCTGGCAGAGGCGGACTGGCCCTACAGGCTGCTGTGGCTGGAACTGCTACTGCTGGTGGTCGGTGGTTGACTGGGGTAGCGGCAGATGCTGAACCAGGTACAGGCCAGTCTAGGGGCATCTTCTCTCAACAACTTATGGTGGCGGCGATGGGGTGTGGTGTCCCTGGTACCTTCCATGGAACGAAAAACAGAGAAGGGGAGGGAGTTGGTGGGTGAAACCCCACCATCTTACGTGCGGCCTGAGGAGCTCGTTCCCAGGTGTTGTCTTGGCCAAGTGCTTTATCAGTCTTGGTGCAGCCCCACGTATCTTTTTAGGTAGTGGTAGCCTTCCTTTCCTTCAAGTCTTTTCCAACCTGTTTGGTAAACGGTATAAGAATGCAAAATCAAGCAGAGCAGGCAACATATTGGTCACTGGCTAATAGTGTTTTGCCGTCGCGGCAGCCGAGCCGATGCTGAGCCCAACCGTTACTCCAGCCGCCAACACAAACGGTGCAGTGGTTGGAGAGCGGGTTTTATCAGAGTTGTTCCAACGACCAACAACGGGTGATAGTCCTATAGTGGACAGGCCCAACCCAGAGCCAATCAAATACTCCCTCCAGCAACTCACATGCTGGATTTGATAGAGTATAAGTTGGTATAGTAGTCTCTCTTCTTTAGGGATGTATGACAAGTGGTTGTGGCTCTACCGTTCGATGCACGGGGTGCACTGAACGGGTGGCCGTCGAACATGTGTGTGGTTTCTGACATACGAGTCCCTGAAGGGGAGCTTGCACTTGCAGTCTTACACTAGGCGGACAAATATATAATTCAAATCCCGGTCTCCTGCTACACTCTTTTGGGGCGTGATGTCTACTAGGAATCATGATGTACCTAAGGAAATGAAAAATCAGTGTAAGTGCAATCAGAGGTGCAGTCGTAAATTTAGCAATCCGGGAACGCTCCTATATAAATATCAGACGGCAATGTAAGGATAATGATATCTTGCGCATGGGGAGGGGGGGGGGAGTAGGCTTAGGTTTAGGTGCTCTTTCAGTGATAGAAGGGTGTAGGGAGGGGGGGGGGGGTTCGTGTAGAGAATAAGACCTAGTGGCCATCATTATTTAACAGATATTTGAGTTGATTATGTAAGAAGGCGATTACATTTTAAATTTCCGACTTTCCGAGGAGCCCAAATAATAATACCCGAGTGTTGTGAAATAACAACATTACACAAGTAATAGTTAAGATTTTACAAAGCACACGTAATATAAGATTGGTTAGAAATAAACTACAAAATTACACTTATTCTTAAAATACCCTCAGCTCTGAAAAAATACACTCAGCCTAAAAAAAACACTCGGCTAAAATAAACATTTACCTTTACAAAAATGCACTTAGTCTTTAAAAATACTCACTTTGTTTTAAAACAAATACACTCAGAATTTTTGAAAGTACACTAAGCCTCAAATAATATTCTTAGCCTTAAAACTGTACTCAAAATTAGCAAGGTTATACGTGGCAAGCACTTCATAAAAGTCCAAAACTACGTTAATATTTAGTAATTAAATATTATTACATTTTACAATAGCACAAATTTTATTTCTGTTATAATTTTCCTGTTATTAACACTTTTTTTTAAACCATGAAAATTATATAAATGTTACCACTTTTCAGTTACTTTCAAAATGCAACTGAAACTGAAACAATGTGTTATCTAAACTGTAAAATCATTTATAGAATATTCGCTTCCAGACAGGCCCAAATAAAAAGTAAAAATGCTTAAAAATGTACAAATAATGTACAAAAAATTTTCTGATATATTGTATTCATCATTCTTGAATCTTTGTTTTGGTTGTGCTTCGCGCGTCCGCGAATCATCAGCTTACCGATGTTTCCGTAACCAGCTAGTGGCACATGGCTCAGTATTTCACTCGCAGTGTAAGACCATAGAGTTTTACAAACATAAGGGATGACACATTCGGCTGAACTACATGGTATCAGTTTTATGCAGTTGAACGAAAGATTCAGTTCTTTGGAAACACGAGAACTGTCCTCAGGATAGTCATGGTACCCGTTTTTAATCTTTGAGGCAGTTAATTTGAATCTTCGGCACAGGTGCTCAATTTCAATTTCTCCGAAGCCGGGAGGTTTCTCTGAGGGCCACTGGTCACGTTCAAGCACTTCCAGTTCCTTCAACAGTGTGTCATATTCTTCCTGTTTCGAATTTGTATGTACAGACCCAGACGTAGACTGGCTCATTACTGGAAATTGTGGTAAACAACCGCCATTTCAAATTGTTCGTAACACTCGTCAGAAGTTGTGGGTTGATGGCTGATATCTTGATGTTTTCAAATAAGGGTAATTCCACAAAAATTACCTTCCTTAATAGCAACTCTTGCTTCTAGACATTTAGTCCCTGGTTTTTCTTTAAGGTTGTCTATAAAAATGATACTCTCCTAATTAGTTTGTCAGCATAGGCAACTGTCGTGTTTCTGTTCTGTAAACTTTCCGAGAGCAATGCAATTTCCGCTAGAGTATCATACATAATTGGCAAGCCCATTAAAAATCGAGATAATGATAATCGTCTAATTAATCCACTGTGCATTGCTCGATCAGTTGGACTTTTACTTTTGTCAAATTTTAATGCGGGAAAATGATTATACAAGGAGGCAAAATTGTGCCAGACCACTGACACTGTCCTAAATGAACTGGCAACCCATCTTGTACTTAATACTTTTCCTATTTTCTTCACCTGTTGGTCTAATTGTGCAGCACACTCAGCTAGTTGGTGCTGGTTCTTGGGCGAGTTATTGGAAAGGGTGTACAACTTATCCATAAATATTTTTAAATTATTCACACCACTTACCTTCTCTACTGCATCGCTCAACGTCAACTCTAACCTATGATTCATACAGTGCCACAAAACAATATTTGTATAGTTTGTTACTAATTTCTTTGCAACGCCTGAATTTTTCCCCAACATTACACTTGCGCCATCACTTGCAAATGCAACCAAATGCTCTTTGAGGTAGTCGTCATGAAAACCATGTTTTTTCAAGCAATTCAACAAATGTTCAAACACTATTTCAGATTTTTGATCAAGTAGTTCAATAAGGTCCAAAAACAGAAAATATGGGGGAAGTTCTTTGCTGACTTCACACTTCATATAAACAATCAAAGTAGATGTAGCACCTAAGCTTGTGGATTCGTCAATATTAACCAACATTTTTCCTGAAACTTCTAAAATCTGTCTTATAATTTTACTTTTAATTTCTTTCGAAATGTGGTCAGTAATTTCTACAGTGCTGTATCTTGAATGCAGTCCAATGCCAATGCCCACACCATTTAATTGTTCCAGTTCTGAAAGTCCAAAATGATCAGAATAAAGTCTGTCATTTTTTGCAATGTAGTATGCTGACTTAAATATTGCTTTTGTTGACACACTGAGGGATGCATTCATTGAATCACACACATTTTCCAGAGTCTGTGTTTTTCCCTTCGCAATTATTTTCTCAGCAGTTGTGTGAGCAGTTGACTGTTTATGCTCGAAAATCTATTTTTGAAGACACGTGAGCTGGGTGACATGGATGACCCATTATATGTGACATTGGAAAAATGCCACTCCTTTGAGATAGCAATGAGTTCATTTTTAAATGCACCCAGACAAGAAACCTCGCTACATAATTTACAACCAAATTTTCCATTTTTACAGTCTATCCACGGAAATGCACATCTCTTCAGTTCACACAAAGGTCCACCGAGATTACAAATTCATTTGGTTGAGACTGTAAATAATTGTAACTAACCTGTTTAAAGTGTTGTGAGGGCTCGAGTCCGAATAGTGATGCTGGGTATTGTGTTTATATGAGACATTCAACACGTGTTGTTTTTGAACTTGGCGCGTACAGAGCACCACGACTTCAGTTTTCCTGGTGGCCGCTAGGAGCGGCGAAGCATTAGTACAAGATGGCGGCAGGTGTGGCCAAACACGTGGTGTTCGTTACAGTTTATCAAACCTTAAATGTGTAAGTTTCAAGTCGAAACATTTGGTTCTCCAGGCTGGATTAAGATCGTCGTCTTTTGCTGTGTTTACGCGAGTATCTTCATTTGGAATGGTTTGTTCGTGTTGTTATCGTAGTGTTACTCTAACCTCTTTGTCTCGCCTGCACTGGCTTTGTTCACCAACACACAGCACTGGACGTGAGTGATCAAAATTCTGCAGTACGAGAGACGTTTTTCATAAACTAGATGTTCAAGTAGTGGAAGCTGGTGCATTCTGTTGTTTCGATTTACCGAGGCTAGTAATATTAAAAGTGACTGAGTGCTTGGTGACCGGATCTATGGGCGCATTAAACACACTGCGCTATTGGATTTAGCTGTGGATTGAAGTTTTGTGATTCAAGAAGTAGCGTGTCACCATGGCTGACAAGGCCGCAGCATTAGAGCGACGCATGGAACGTGCGGAAAATAGGTTACGGTGGGCCGCCGAACTCGCCAAAAAGGTTTCCACAAATGCCACCAAACGGCAGCTGTTTTCTGCTACCTGCCATGATTTAGCCCCGATACGCTCAGAATCTGAAGATGATCATCTGGTCTACGAATTAACAAGTAAGGATAAGACGGACTTCGATGCTGAGATGCAGTCAGTAAGGCTAGATCGTTTTGATGACTTATTCTATGAAATGATTGCAATTTGCGACTCCTTAGAACCTAGGAAGGAGTCTACCAAGCCTGCATGCTGTTCTTGGTCAGCCACTTCATCCCCGCGTATCCCCGCCATTGAACTGCCGCACTTCAGCGGTAATCCTACCGATTGGACAAGCTTTTCCAACCTATTCAGTGTCTTGATATGGGACAATCCCAATCTCATTAATGTGGAGCGATTGTCGTATCTCAAATCATCCCTGTCTGCATGTGCACTGTCTGTAATTCAAGCATTGCCCCTTACTGAAAAGAACTATGAAGTGGCTTGGAAATTATTGAACAAACGGTATAATAACAATTGACTTATTGTGTCTTTTCACATAGATGCTATCATGCATGCTCCCTCAATATCACAGTATTCTTCAACATCAGTAAATTGGTTACTGTCAGTCTTAGATGAACATATTGGTGCACTGCATGTATTAGATGTTAATGTAGACAAGTGGAACCCATTGCTTCTCCATATCATCGAGACAACGTTGAATCCATTTTTGCGCAACTAATGGGAACTTTACATAAATGACAAAATAGCTGAGCTGCCAAAGCCGACAGAGTTTTTAACATTTCTAGAAGGGCACCGCTGGGTCTCAGAATTGCAACTAGCTACTGCATTACAACATAAGTCAAGGTCAACTATTCCACCACAAAAACCCTAGTGCGCTATTCCCAGTCACAGTCATTTGCTGTGAACACTGTGACCAATGGGAATGTTAAGTGTGCTGTCTGCAGTGATGATCATGAAGTGTATATATTTCCCCGATTCTTAGAGGCATCTCCTCAAGAACAGCAGAAGCTAGTTAAGTCTGCCTAGCTTTGTTTTAATTGTTTACGTGGTTCCCACTAGTCCAGGGCATGTCGGTCAAATATTAACTGTCGTACCTGTAGTTCCCGACATTACACATACTACACTTTGCTGAAGCCTCATCTACAGAGAGCAGTGAGGAATCAACAGTGCCTGGTTCTCACACCCTGATATCTCAAGGTCCTGACAGAGACATCCCACCAACAGTACTCCTGTCTACTGCCATGGTGAAGATTCCAAGTGGTAATGGTAATTCACAGACAGTGTGTGCTCTACTCGATTCGGCCAGTCAGTCAAGTTTTATTACCGAGGATTGTGTGTGTGAAAAGGCTTGGACTAAGGTGCAGAGGAACATCATTACCAGTGTACGGTGTTTCTCAAGTGCCCATGTACACTGTGAAAGGGGTAATAGATTGCCTGTTAACTTCAGTTGTTCAAGATTGCCCTCAACTTGCACTCACTGCATTTGTTTTGCAAAAATCACTAGTTTACCACAAATTGAGACAAATTCATGGGCCCACCTGGCCCAGCTTAAGCTCGCTGACCCACATTATGCCAATCCTGGGCCTGTTGATTTATTGATAGGTAAAGATCTGCCAGTGGCCGTCGACTCAGTCTTTGGGTGGGTAGTTATGGGGAGGGTGCCTGCCTCTGCACTTTCGAAGAACTGTGTTTCACTTCATGCATGCTCACGTACATTAGATTAAGCAGTCCGACAATTGTGGGAGACTGAGGAAGTTGCAGTGCCTGCAAGGCCTACCTCATATGACTTACGATGCAAACAAGTTTTTACTGCAACTTGCCGAAGGGATGAAACAGGTTGGTACAGCATGGCTCTACCCTTCAAGGATCCCCAGCCTCACTTCAGAGAAACAAGAGTGCAAGCCCTTCATCGGTTCCATAACCTTGAACATAAGCTAAATCGTGATCCTAGCCTGAGGGCTTCTTACGCATTGTTCATGATGGATTACTTAGCGCAGGATCACATGTCCCCAATACCTATCTCGGAGCTTAAGAGACCTGCATTTTATATACTACACCATGGCGTCCTGAAGCCAGATAGCAGTACCACAAAATTGCATGTAGTATTTGACCCCTCAGCAAGAGATACTATCGGAGTGTCGCTAAATGACTCGTTGCTCACTGGTCCACAGCTACAAGTGAACATCATGGACATTCTCCTCCGCTTCAGTAGTCATACTGCTGCCTTCACAGCCGATATAAGGCAAATGTATAGTCAGATCCAAGTTCACGAAGAGTTTTGAGATTTCCAATGCATTTTGTGGAGACCTTCAGACCAAGATCCAGTAGGTGACTATCGACTCAATACTGTAACGTACGGTGTTTCATCCCCACCCTTTATCTCCAGTCAAACACTGCACCGACTGGCTGCTGATGAGGGAACATTTTCCTCATGCTGCTTCAGTGCTATTAAGATTTTTATGTAGATGACCTTGTGTCAGGTGTACCGATGACACAAGCAGCTTTGTCATTACAGAAGACTTAATTTATCTTTTAAGGGTGGGTGGATTCCACCTGCGGAAGTTTGCCAGCAATGACTAGTCTTTACTCTCCTGGCTCCCTGCAGACATGGTCCAAGGTAATGAGGCACTAGCTTGACAGTAATTGTGGTCTTCCAACAGTAAAAATATTAGGCCTCCAGTGGTAGGCTGAAGTCGACACCTTCTCATACAAGGTTCAGCCAACTTCTACCATCTTTACCAAACAAAGTTTATTATCAGACTTAGCGTGGATATTCGATCCTCTTGGGTGGTTGTCACCCATTGTTTTGCTGGCAAAATACATCATACATCTGTGGATCCGCAATATTGACTGGGATGACCCACCCTCCAGCAGATATATTATCCGCTTGGAAACGCTTTCAGAAGGAGATTCCAGGTGTGGCAAGCATTGCTTTTCCTAGACTGGTACCTGTAAACCTGCAGAATGTAGATCTTCAGATCCACTGGTTTTCCGACAGTTCGGAACGTGGATACACAGCTGTTGTCTACCTGTGAATCACCTTACCAGATGGTCCAGTAACTGTTCATTTAATGATTGGCAAGTCGAAGGTGGCTCCCACCAAGCAAGTATCTCTACCTCGTCTAGAGCTATGTGGAGCTCTATTGTTTACCCGTACCATGCACAAAATACAAGATAACCTCAGTTCCCATGGTCACATCTCCCAAACCTTTGCCTGGACTGATTCAATGACTGTTCTTCACTGGTCAATGGCTCTCCACAGGGCTGGAAAACATTTGTTGCTAATCGGGTCAGCCAAATCCAGGATCTTATTCCATCAGAACACTGGAATCATGTGCCATCAGAAAACAATCTGGCTAACTGCGCTTCTTGAGGTATCTTTCCCAGTAGTTTACTGTACATCCATTGTGGTGGACAAGCCCACCATGGCTGTGTGAGTCGCCAGAACACTGGCCTCAAACTTACCCGACAAGGAGTCACACTGACGAAGCGCTTGTAGGACAACGGGTTGTCACACTCCACGCTATTGGAATTCCTACTGACACTTCACTGTTGCACTGATTCTTGTCTCTGAGTAAGATAAAACTATCACTGCCTACTGTCTGTGATTTGTGTGAAGTCTGCATGTAAAGGAACCTATTGTTGGTCCTCCTTGCCCTGAGGAACTCGATGATGCCTTTATGGTATGGATTAAGATTGCACAATTCGAAGCCTTTGCCGCATATATAAGGGTACTGCAGGCAAGCCAACCATACAGGAACCCACTATCCAAGTTGTCTCCCTTTGTAGATCCTTCTGGAATTGTTAGGGTGGGCGGACATTTACATTTGTATAATTTGCCATATGATCAGATGCATCCAATATTACTACTAAAGCACCATCGTCTCACAGAGCTCTTGTTCGACCACCTTCATGAACACCTGTTGCACTGTGGGCCAACGTTCCTGCAGTCAGTTCTACAACAAGAATTTTGGATCATGGGTGCTCGCAACCTCATTTGACATAGACTTAAGCAGTGTGTTCCTTGCTTCAAGGTACATCCTACCCCATTGGAGCCACCTATGGGCTATCTCCCAGCTGACCGTGTTTGGCAGTCAAAGCCATTTTTCTAGGTGGATGTCGGTTATGCAGGACCCTTCAAGATTACATTATCGCGGTTGAGGAAGGCACGAGTCCTTGATGCATATGTGTGCTTATTTGTTTGTTTTGCCACTGAGGCCTTTCTGGGTGGCATTCCGTCGTTTTCTCTCTCATTGTGGTCAATGTACTGAGATCTATAGTGACTGTGGTACCAACTTTGTTGGTGCCAATCGATACTTGGCGGAATTGAGGACGTTAATGATTGACAAGGGCATGCAGGATGTGTTGGTACAGGCTCTGATCGAACACCAAGTGACATGGCATTTTAACCCTTCTTCAACCCCTCATTTTGGAGGATTATGGGAGGCTGGAGTCAAGTCGGCCAAATCCTTGCTCATAAAGTTTGTGGGTTTGCAAACACTCACATATGACAAACTGTATACTGTTATGACACATGTGGAGGCAACCCTCAACTCTCTGACACTGTGCACTCTCTCCATAGACCCCAACTCCCTGACGGCATTGACTCCAAGCCAATTTCTGGTGTTGGGACCCCCAGGTATGCTGCCTGAGCCAGATTTATCTCACATCTCACTCAACAGACTCTCGTGTTAGCAACTTATCCAGCAAATCCACCAATCCTTTTGGAGGCGGTGGCATCAAGAATACCTCCATCATCTCCAGCAACGACCCAAGAGCTGTGGTGTCCAAGAGAACCTCACTATTGGCACATTGGTGCTAGTTAAGGATGACAACTTACCCCCTCTTTGTTGGAAACTAAGGTGAGTACTGAAGACTTTTCCAGCCTCAGACTCCGTTGTCAGAGTGGCAGAGGTGAAGACTCACCAGGGAGTCCTCAAGCACCCTGTGATCAAGTTGTGCCCACTACCATCTCAATAAATCATCAAATTTACATTTTGGTGGGCGGGATGTTGAGACTGTAAATAATTGTAAACAGCCTGTTTAAAGTGTTGTGAGGGCTTGAGTCCAAATAGTGACACAAAGTATAGTATTTATATGAGACATTCAACATGTGTTGTTTTTGAACTTGTCGCCTACAGAGCACCACGACTTCAGTTCTCCTGGTAGCCGCTAGGAGCGGCGAGGCATCAGTACAAGATGGCGGCTGGTGTGGCCGGACGTGTGGCATTCATTACAGTTTATCAAACCTTAAATGTGTAAGTTTCAAGTCGAAACATTTAATTGTTGTACGAATCCAGATTGGATGAACTCTGCAAACTGTCACTGAATCTTTCTGTACCATTATTCTGTACGCATTCATCGTTTTTTGAAACTGACAATGTAAAGTTTTCGGTAGCCTTACCTTCACTCAATGTAGGCACTGAAGCACTGGGATTGTCGTGTTCGCCTGGTTCACCATCTTCTGACGTTGAGATATTGGAATAGGAAAAGAAGGAAGTTTCTGCTTACGGGATTCCATTGTGTAAATACATTACAGTCTTCAACTTTCTAATCACAATTAACTAGCATTCACTGGCAATTCATAGTCACAGACACACAGACTACTCGTCAGTCATCGGTACATATTACAATAATTAAAAACCGACATTTGTAAAGTTAAAGTTTTTGTGAACGTTATATAATGTAGGCCGCCATGCCCTGCATTAAATATTAGTGAGTGACAAACGACAGTGACAACTACGCGCTATGCCGCACGAGCCGGACTGACGTGATATCTGTTTGCGCATCACCGCAGGCCATCTAACCTACACACCTCCGCCTCTCCGGCAGTTCTCCCCCTCCTACCGCATTCCAGGAAAGTTGATGCTACATCCTCCCCTCTTTCTGCTAAACACCAGCCTGTCTGCATCTGACCTTGTCATGGGCTTAGAAAGAACAGAGACAATAAAAACGAGGAAAGGAAAATAAAACATTACCTTTACCATAAACAACGTGCATTTCTCAAATTATAGATAAAAGACGGAAGTGACAGCTTTAATAGCTTAATACAATTTGTGGCTGTCACATGGAGAAACAGGAAACGTGAGGGAAGACAGTTCCAGTTTTTTTATGTTTTTGGAAATAGAGGAAAAAGAACAAAAATCTTACAAAGCAGTACCGGAACGCCGTTCGGTGCATTCCAGCTCCACTACACTCTTGGATGTGATGCCCTTCTCTAAGGGCTTATACACAGCTCTTAAAGAACCAATCCACAAGAAAGCAAGACAAGAGCTATTTAAAGATTTCATTTTGAAAAGATAAACACATGACTTCCTTGGCATAACTTGTATAATTTATCAATCCAGTCACCCAAGAATAATGAACACTAATACTATGCTTAAATATCATATGGGCTCAAAATAATTATACATGTTACCATTTTAAATGTGAAATACAAATGCCCATTAAAAACTCCAACTTGGTTACAATATAATTCCACATGCATGTGGTTCTTGGAAACAATTGCAATCTAAAACTTGTGTTTTTTTGTGCCACCTAACAAGAAATCCATGTGACTTGGTACTCCCACTCAAATTTACTGGTGTCCTCATAAGAGAATTAATAATTCCTGTATATTAAAATGCCCTCATTTAAAACATGACTTTTACATGGTATTTTCATATTTTGGCATATTTTTTTTAGACATATTTCTAAAATATTGAACTCTATCTGAAAAAAAAAAAATATATATATATATATATATATATAGTGTTTCCTTATTTGTAGGGCGTGCTCAGTATGTCTCAATACTGACATTTTCTATAGAGTCAGACATTACAAAAGTCCAAAAAGACTCAAATGACTCTAAATTTTCCATCTGTTACACATTAAAAGTTTCGGCTGTCATAAAAACATGGATGATAATTATTTACTCAGCCGATTATTTCAATACAGAAATTTTCTGACTTTCTTTTCTGAAAAAACCTAATTATATATACCTGTCATGACGTAAAAGACATCCTGACAATGGCCAGGCGGGCCAGAAATATAATTAATTTATGACATAATTGAAAGTACTTAACTGTGAACTGAACGTCCAGGAGTGCCTGTCTCTGCCCACACAACAAAGCTTCTGGCGTTATATACTGAAATTCTATCCCTCCCGAAGGGGCCGCATGGCTGAGCAGTTAGTCTGCTCGCCTCACACCAAGGTGATCTGGGTTCAATCCCCAGCAGGGACACTCCGGACTTTTGCATGTGGGAATCGTGCTGAACAATGCAGTTAGTCAGTGGGTTATCTCGGAGATCTACAGTTTCCCCCGCCTTTTCATTCTGGCGCTGCTCCGTACTCACCTAAATTACCCTCATCGGCTCTCAAGACCTCAATGTTAAGAGCCGCCCAAATCTCTTCACTCACTCTACCCCTCCCAAGGAGGAAGCATCGAGAGTCCGGCCAATCAGGGCCTATGGAACCTTCCATAAGATTCGGTCATATTCTAAATTATTGGTGAACAGCCACTTCCAGCACCACCATTCCAGCCACGTGTTTTAAACATCCGGCCACGTGTTTTAAACATCCGGCCACGCTTACGCTGCGACTACAGTGCTGTCTGCTGTAAATGAGTCTAACTATCACCTTCACTCGGCCACCAGTCTGGCTTGAGTGTGTGAAGCCGCCGCAGGCTGTGTCTGACTGCCGGGAGACACTTTGCTGCTGCACGTACTTCGACCTACCAAGGCAGGTTTTTCATCGTAAATCATCACGTGCATGAACAGTTCAGGAATGAAAGAGTCACCAAGCAAGTTATTGAATCATTTTAGGTATCAACACACACATTAACTTTTCAGGGAATAGTTTGTTTATGCTCGTTGTAGGTCACGTGCCGAACACATAGTCTTCCACGTCGTGCGGGCGTTGAAGCGTGCAGGCAAAACTGGAGCAGAGAAATGTAGTTTTATGAAGCACGTACCTCAATCCTCCCCATCCGAAGCGATGCTCTCAGTGAAGAACCTAAGGAGATGTCGGAAACTCAATCGAATTTGGCCAGAATTTGCAGCAGGCCCCGGTCTACCAACATCCGGAAAAAGTACACCAAGAGGATGAGAATCCTTTACCAATGCAGCCTCCAACTCCACAGTCTGGACCACACCGGAACAAATCCAAAAGACAAATGCAAGCATCAAAGTGCCAACCAACTCCCATAACACCATTAATTAAATATTTTCCTCCCCATAACTCCTCAAAAAGGGAGTATCCTGAAATGTTACACAGATGGTTGCTCTGCTTTGAATATAATTGACAGAAAGTTTCTGTATAATACAATTCTACAATAAAATACCCTCTTAAATTATAGATGCTCGTGAAACACTATAATATAATGAGCATGGGTTACACCTTACAATCTACATGAAAATGAAAACCCTAATGAAATGAGCATGAAACTTGAGAGAACGGCTACTTCTGGATGTTCCTCCCAAAATACAAACATTACTAAAAATCACACTCATTCAAGATAAATAACAAGATGATTACAAAATCCAAGAAATTCTAAAAATCTAAACTTAACCTAAACCCTAACAATCCCAAGTCAGTGGTTTTAGGAATCCTGTTCCTCTATCAAGAGTGCTTACTTTAACCTGTGAAATATTTGCCTTTGTAAGGCTTCCAGGACTACTAACATCCTCTACCAACAAAGTTGCAGGCATAAGAAACCGATTAATTCTGAAAGGACCAGAATACTTAGGTGCTAATTTTGAGCTAAACTGAACTGCCACTTTGATAATCTTTCCTAGAATGTTATATTCTAGGATATTTCTTAAAATTTTTAGAAACCTCATCCCAAACTTCCTTAAGGTCTTTTTGATCAATGCTATCCCTATAAAACTCATGGAGTCCCCAGGAATTTTCAACAGATGAAACAACTTCCTCCCGAAAAATACCTCTGAAGGCACTTTCTTCATTGCACTACTTTGACAGTATTAAATGCCAATTAAATCTGATACAAAACATGGTCCCAGTCCTTGTGTGTACCAGTTATGTATGCCCTTAAGGCGACTTTCAAATTCCAGTTATAACCTTTTACCAGATTGGCCTGTGGATAATAAGGGGTAGTTTGTACCAATTTAATTCCCCATGAAAATGCTAGTTTTTCATTTCAGTGTAAACAAAGTAGGTGGTATTACCAGTCACCGATTGTACGGGTGACCCGAAAATACGGAAGAGTCATTGACTAAACATTATACAAATTTCTACAGGTTTTATAGTTCTTATTGGAAAAAGAAATACAAATTTACTGAAATTTAAAATAGCTTATACCAACATTTCAAGTCATGTTAGTAGTTATTTCAGTAACATTTTCGTAATAAACATAGGCAAATGTACAAACAAAAATTTTCATTATTATTGGCAATGGACATTTGACAAGCACTGAATATTCAGTGAACTTCAAATTTCCAATTCACTTAGATTTACATGAAGTAGATTTGTTACCTAAATTGAAAATAAAAATTTAATTTTTCCTCATCACTTCAGTATACAGGATTATTAAAAAAAGGATTGTGCATGGATAAATCATCTTTACTTTTGCACCATCCTTTATGAATAATCCAGTATTAAACATTTTTTGTCTACAATTTTTTTTATTATATAAATAGTTATCATGGTAGTTTCCTTTCTCATTTCCTATTTTATGCTGTACCAATAAAATATTCCCACCTATTTTTTGTGATTTATATACCACAGATATTTGCAACACTACAAAATTTAATAAGCAAATTAATTAAATAAGTTAAAAATATTTTTAATATACCCTTCATGTAATCAAAAAAGAGCATTTTTTGATTCACATCCAAGCGGCCATCTGTGCTTACCAGACATGTCACAATTAGATTTTCTTTTATATGTCTGCTGCGTACTTGATGAAAGCTGATTAATTATTAAGTCAGGTATAGGTTTCCTTTGTTTTAATTTCATTTTTCTCCTCTAGTGATAACTGAGGAAAAGAAATAGCTTGTAAACCCACCACATTAATTTTGTTCATGTTAAATTCAATTAAAATATAGTGAAAATAGCATAGCTACAAACTTCTAAATGCTTCACTTCACACCTGACCTAGTGACCGGCTTGATGACAGCAAAGTAATACAAATGCGTGCGCCAGTTGTTCGTCCCACAACTGCCTGTTAGCTGGCAGCTGTGCAGCTTATGTGCATGTTGTAAGAACTCCCTTTCCTCCTGGATACTAAATAACTCTAAACTTTGTATCCTTCCTTACTCTGGCTCTCAATACTCATTTCACCTTAAGTGGAGGTAAGTGGTGTCTGGGGGTTTGTTTCACTGGTAGCTGAGTGATGGATGGAATTATAAAAATATATATTTAATAAAACAACATTTAGTTAAACACAAGTTACAACAGTTACTGATACACAAAGGGACAACAATTACTTAAAACTCACAATACGCTTACTTAGTCTTGAACTGCAAGCTACATTACATTACTGAAACAATATGGTAAGTTCTGATATTCAACCACGCAGCTAATCCCAGTCCTTGCCAATGATAATTAATACAATATGGGATTGGGGACGATGTCGCGATACAGGCATTGGTCCTTACCGCTACACAATTTATGCTCACCCTTATCTTCTTCTCAGTTGGCCTCGGAATCCCTCCACCCAAGGGTATGTAGATACTCCCGTCTTCAGCCTGAATCACACACTACTCTCATCGAAGTCTTGCAGTCAGCTGGGGGGGGGGGGGGGGTAGCGCCGGCCTCTAGGCCTTTTATATAGCCGGGTGAACTGTGGCATGTCACCCAGCCTAGTGCTGTACAAGCAACATAAACACGCGTTGCTCACTCGAGAAGATCGGCCTACGATTGTTGGCTGAGTAGACACAATCATAATAAAGTTTTTTTTAAATTAAGAGCAGCTGCAACATTAAAATTTGTTTACTGTAATGCACATGTAATTCAGTAGGTTGGTGGCGGGGGGAAGGGGCAGCCCTACAGCGCCAACCACCATTGCCTATACCTGGCACAGGACTTGTCGCCATTCAGTTAGCCTATTGGCGAGCAGTACCAAGCCGTTGCCACATGTATCACATGCTCATCCCGTCATATTACATATGCCATGATATCTCAACTGGAATAATATAAATTACAATTCTATACATAAAGAGGAACATCTGAATATAACAGAAATCAATGAAGAACGTATACAGTACAATCTATTTGGCAGTTTATAGCTGTTAAGAAGTTGTGTGGACAGATGAACAGATGAACTGCTAAGTTTTACTTTTGTAGTAAAAACATTTTGACACTTAAATTAATGTATTAATAATGTCTCATAAATGTATATGTAATCATTTTTATTTACTTACAGTTGCTTGTGGCATAGAAAAAACTATTTATCGTTGTGTTTTAGCAGTAATGGTAGCATAAACTCCTTTTTCCTGACCAAGCAGTTGTAATACCATTCTTTTCCATTACAATTTTCCACCCGTCATTTAATTTCTTCTAATAAAAATTGAAAGAATTTTGCATTGTAACTTGTTGAAGTCACATAACCTATTTTCTCATGCATAGCTGTCGTAATTGTTCCTTTATCATAAAATTCTAACGCCACCCTCTGAAAACAGTCTTTGTTAAATTCATCAAAATCTGTAACTCGTTTCCTGAAAAAATTTTATTTTCTAAGTCACACAAATATTGCTTTTGACATTGTTCCAGTTCTGCTTTTTCCTTCATTGCATGTCACTCACACTGTACATTTACCAACATCACACACTCATGCTGTCAAACTGTTAATTCGTTTAAATTTCATACTATCGTGAAATTATTTTTTTAATGGTAAAACAAGAACGCACTCTAAAGATTATAGGTTGAACTTGTTTGTTAACCATTTTTCTTTTACAACTACCGCTAGCACAAGGTTTACTTAGCACCATAATTTTAACAAAAATTTTACAAACTAGCAAATAAAGAACAGTGAAGATCGTGTAAAGCCCATTGTGATGCTGACCACTTGGGTTACAGGCTAGGGAAAACACCAATACTGTGTGTGGAGTGAGGCAGATGTTGTGCTACATATTATCTGTTTTGACTAAGCACAAGTCAAGACGATTATCGTCTGCATATAAAGTGACGCATGCAACATGCTACGCAGTGCAAATGCTCACTCTACGGGCGACTTCGCCTCATCCGAGCGCAGCCAGAGCTTGGGGCAAGTTACAACAGTGGCAACAATACTTAAACATATTGAGCAAGGAGACACTACAAGCTGGACAGCCAAATACATAACCGTAATTGACATGCTTAATTACAATATGCATTGCCCGCCCGGAATCACGCATGCATCACTGTGAATAAATAAAATATTTTTTGATAATCCACTACCCTTCGCTTAGCTACAGAAGTAGTTCCAACAAACCCCCAAGATGGCAGCACCCCTGTGGCCTTGTGACGTTACAACCCGTCAGCTTCAGGACGAGGTGATTTAATTTGTTGTTGCCTTCAAGCGGGGATATAAGAAATGAGTGTCGCTCCCGCTACGCTGATTACCTACCCCTGTGTTGGAAGGCTACATTACTCCCCATACCCCGAAGAACTGCTGATCAGAAGATTTTCAGTATATAAGGAAGTCCAGCAGCAGGGTCCAGCAGAGAGGCCGGACTCGCCAGCTGAAGAGGTTCGCAAGCTCTCCCCGGTCTGGAGAAGACTCTCTCTCCTCTCCTAGCCTGCAACACGGTTGAGCCCTGAGCTTGGAACATAACTCAACCTCCAGAAGTCTGCACAAGTCTTCAGCCCACATCCACAGACTGTGAAGACTTCAACTTCCCAGCAACTTGGACAAGGCTCGTCCACCACTGCCCCAACTGATCGTGAGGGCAGCATCTCTCTCCAGAGGTAATCCACTTCCTGCACCCACAACCCTTTACCTCAATCAACTTCCTTTGACTCCTGTGGTAGCAGGTGATTATGATTCTGGAAAAATTCTCGTTACGCTGTAAATTGTGTACCGTAGAATTTTTGGCATATTAATTATTTAATTATTATTTTCCCCAGGCTTGCCTTCGCCTGAGTTTCTCTGTACCAAGATTTTAATAATTATATTATTCATCTAACTAATTTGAGATTCTTTTGTAATTGATTTAGCCAGGACTTTTCGCTTTTCTTTCTTTTGGCATAATAAAAATTACATGAAACCTACGTCTCAGTTTACCATTATTTTTGCTGTAGTTCCTGTGTCACTTTTAATGCTTTGCTCTCTGGTACTTTATGCAGTGCTTAGTAAGATCAATAATTAAATCCTGCTGCAGTTTAGGTGTGCGGCACACCAAACTCAACAGAAGATATGAGCTTGAAGAAAGCTTTAGTCTGAAAATGATACGCCGAAGCTCCTGGGTTTCTGGTGTTCCCGAATCTACCTCCAGTGAAGTCCCAATACCAAACTGTTGTTTGAACGTCAGGGCCTTGGGTGTGCCTGCAGAAGCCTCGCCCCTAAGACTGAACGTACGCAAAACGGATTACTGGACAAGTCAACTGTACAATAAGAAAGTTGACTTACAGTGTTGTCAACGATGCAGAGACCGTTTTGCGTTAGAAAGAGCACTTAATGGCAATGCCACAAATGCACTGCCCACTACAGTAGTTTCACAGTCTACAGAAATTGCTCCACGTCCATGACCAGACTCGCCCATATACTTCCCCGAGGGAGATCAGCAACACCAAGAAAGGTCGACATCCCTGGTAGTCAGTGTGACCCCCACTCAGGTAGTCCCCGATAAAGCCCCTGTTTATTCCAGCATTGTAAAGTTAGCTTCAGGTAAGCTCATTCGAGTCCGGAACCTGCAGGAGGTGGCTCTTCCCAATTTTTGCACAATCAAATTGGCCTCAGGCAAGACGGTCCGGAGATCGACTCCCGCCACACATAGCCCCTAAACCCCGCGTTTTGGCATCACCCGCAGATTACATCCCAACATGCCATCCAACCAGGTCAATGTGTATTAATCCAGTTTCTCTAGACAGGTCATCCAGATCTACATCCACCTCCGCAATCACCTAAATTAGTGCTCACCGCATTTCATCCCAGGACAACTGGCATCCTGACTTTTGGCAACCATAGTAGTGAGGCGGATATAACTCCCTGGGTGGGAAACTATCTTGTTCCACCTCACTCTAGAGTTTGACTCCCCTCTTCTTCAACATGTTAGAGAGGGTGTTCAGCACCCTAACCTTTATTCCCCAAATCCAGAGGAAGCGCGGGTGTCAAAAGCAAGGCAGAAACATTTACTTATATCTATGAAATATGGTTTCCTCTCAGGGAAGAATGAATGATATTCTTTATTCAGAAAAATATTTGTTAGTTTAGGCATGTTCCATAACAATGTAAAACAATAACGGGTAAGGATTAAGACTTTGGATTTTCACCTACTTGTTCAGCGAAATGATCCTCTTGCAAAAAGCAATTGAATTTGAATCAAATCTTTCACAAATTTTTGAGTACATCTGAGAAACATTTTATTTGATTCTCTGTGGCCACTGTAACTTTGCGAATTAGGCAACAGAGCACAACCGTGATAGGCTATGGGCACCAGCTAGTGAGAGGAGCATGGCAAATACACTGTCTTTGAGCGGCCAAAAAGTTCTGTGCCGGGTTTAGGATATTAACAGTTTTGTACAACTTCAAGCAAATGCACCCCTACGTAAATTTTGGTGAGATAATTAAAAACATAATTGTTTATGACAACCCTCCCTAATTATCTTTAATTTCTTCTCCTATATAGATGCTAACAGGGAATGATATGCTTACCAAGGCAGTAATTTATGAAGCAAATTTTAAATTAGATGTACCATCATGTTTAATTATCATACTTGTATGACACGTGTATGGACAAATCAAGAAACTGTGGTTGAGAATTTTTCCAGTGGCTGCATTGCATTGCAGTTCTAACAATATTTTATGTTTATTTGCACTATCTTCCCACTTTTTAAAAATCATCTCACATATGAAGTATTTGTTTGTTTCCTAAATATGTTGTGTATCTCAAGTGTTTTATTCTTATGTTACCACAAAAGTGTCTTATTTTTGGTGGAATTGAACTTTTAACCTACCTATATTTTATCTATAAACTATAATATTTCATGTATAATTAACAGGATGTGAATAAAAACTGAAAATAGGTGTGTTGGTAATGCCTAAAAGGAAATAGTTCTCATACAAAATATAGAACAGTGTGGTGGGTTGTCTCTCTGGTATAATTTCTTAGACATGGTTAAGCTTTGTTTGCTTGAGGTGGAAGAATAGCCTTAAACTAGAACTTGAGCAATGCTTCAGAATAGTTGGAAGTAAGCGTGAATTGATATACCCAGAATATTGTTTGTCTCTGGAAGTGTAAACTACTTAACTTTCCGTATCTATCCTGTGCTGTGTCGTGAGGGACTTAGGGGACCCACTTCCTGAAGGGTTGTGGGGGTTGCAGACTTCTTCAAGGTCTGCAGGGTGGAGATTATCTGGAAGGCGATGGCAATGGAGCTGATAAGCTTCTGGGTTGTCTGGAAGACTAAGAGCAGTCACAGAGCTCCAGCACACGAGGTGTTAGAGTAAGCTGCCAGGGCTATGTGGATGTCAGAAGAGCCGATGAACAATTAGCTGGCTTGCCCTTGTCTAGGGCTGCAGGGTTGGAGTCAAGACATTAAAGGAGGCGGAGTCAAGGGTTGTCTACTGTGGCATTTGCTGCTGGTTGGAGTGCGACAAGCGCTCAGCTTCTGGCTCAATCATTATTCTGAGGGGGTGTTAGTGTTTTCTTGGACTGAAGTGTTGCAATACAATACAGCCGCTCTGGTAGATATTATACTTGGTTCGGATGCCGTCCGGTGTGCCAAGGAGATACACACAGACGAAACAAATTCATGGTTGCATAATTCCGGAGAGCATCACGCATCAATACTGTATGTAAATGTAAGACATGTTTGAATAATAATAGGTTGGTGAAATCGCAGAAACAGAAGAGAGAGAGTGTCGGAGAAAGAAGGGCCGCGTGGAGAGGGGGGGCGTGAGGAGGGAGAGAGAAGGGGGCTAAAGAGGGAGAAATGAAGAGCAGTAAGTGGTGGGGGTGGGGAAGGGGAGAAGTAGAGAGGTGTGTGTAAGGAATATGGGAGTGAGACTGTGACAGAATTATGAGACAAGTGTGTTGGCACAGCTGCTACATGTTACCATATGATGCATTGTGTGTGTGTGTGTCAGAGTGTGGTGCTGAAGCAGCCACGAACAGCGAAGGAGCTAGTCCCCGGCAAGGTGCTGCTGGTGTCTCACCAAGAGCATTTTAACAAGCTGGCCGTCCTACTGAAGGTGAATGTTGTTCGCAAGGACGAGTTCACCTACCAGGTACTTGTGCTGACCAACCACTCTGCTCCGCAAGACGGTGACGAAATCCACCTTTCTCTCAAGAACAAGCCTGACGAGAAGGACCGTATGCAAAAGAACGAGCTCTGGTACAAGATGATGAGCTTTGCCACTGGTGGCACCATCTTTGTTCCTGATGGTGTACCAGACCACACTGTACTGACGGTTGAACATGAAGATATATTTGAGATATCAAATCACTCCATTAAATTGAACACAACTGTCGTGTATGATGATTGGATGCAACGTCAGAATCCACGTTTCAGGTATGTAGTGTAACCTTACTGCTTTGTGATGTGAGTAGTGAATAGAGTAGATACAGAATACAGAAATATGGTTAAATCTGATTAAGTAGCTCAAAACTTAAATATTTTAATCAGAGCAGTTGTTTTGAATACAGCAGCAGCTGTCCTATTGAAGTTGCCTTAAAAATGCAATTCAGAATGCAAATGAATAAGAGTCCATGTAACCTTTCAAGTCCGTGTAAATTTGTGGTCTCATGTAAATCAAAAGTTATTATTTTAATACTATTTTATTCAAATTTCATTAAGTTATATTGTAATAAGTCTGGTAAAGAAAAATTTAATTAGATTTTTTTATGAAGTGTTTTATATAGTTTCAGATTGTCTGCATGTATCAGTGCCTAACACTGGTTCGTGTCTTCAGAGATTTCATGTAAAAGCAATGTTTAAAAATCATGTTAAAAGAGTGCTATTTAGCGACATTGGAAAAAAAAAATGAATGAAATATCACACATCTGTTTCAGCTACAAACATAATGGTATTAAAATATTGGGTGTGTGTTCCAATAAACTTGTCAATACGTTTAAGAAAGCCACAACATTGTGATATAATACTGCTATTTTTATATTAGAACAATCAATTTCACAATTTCCCAGGTCCTTAAAACATTAATAACTATCATAGTATCTCTTAAACAGCTTATTGTAAGGAAATTTCTTGTGTCATAACTGTCAGAAATGAAAAAGTAAACATGAAAAACCACTAATTTTCATCATAAATATTGTGAATACAGTGGACTTTTGTTGTTCCGAAAACATGTACCGATAAACCATATCCACAGTTAATTTTCAGTGGCGTCAGAGAAACTCCTATATAAATAATGATAAAGCTAATCGCTTGTATCATTTATTAAATGTTACATCAATCAAAATATATTTTGGTCCCGTTGTCTAAGATTTCCCGCAATGATCATTTTTAAGCTGGCTGTTTATGCAAATGTCTAGTAACTGGGTGTGAAATACGTTACGCGCACCACCGTTTATCACTGGTCTGTGGCACGTTGTCTGTCTTCCCAACTCATCTGCAGTGTGGTGTGAGTCTGGCTTGCTACGTCCCCTTACACATTTGGCGAGACAGGAAGTGGTTACCTAACAATCAGCGTGACGACCTAGCGTCCTCTTTCTCACCCCTCTTTTTCTCTTATCCTTCCTTCCACCTCTTACATGCCTTCGAGAGGGAAAGTTGTTGCTTAGCAAAAGAAAAAGTACGTCCTCTTTATCTGCCATAACCACTTTACAGCCAGGCCGAGTGCAAGTAAAGTGCACCTGGTGAGCGTAAAAATTAGGGCTGGACAGATACCGATACCCATACATCAGCCGATTTACCCAAAATCGGTATCTGTTACAATTGGCCATGGTCCAGCCAATTCGTTTCATCAACCCTAATGATGTAACATATTTTTGACCATGAGAACTGAATTTCACCCATTTCGGTACACATATAGTACTAAGTAAGGACACTTGACTTTTATAGTTTTCGACCACGCCAGGCACTTATTTTCAAACAGCGACCACTTTAAAATTTAGGGTGATATGTCATCTCGGAAACTATTCAACCTATTTATACCAAATTTTATATGCTGACGGCACAAAGTGTCAGCATTGAATTCAGTGGTGAATATTGTTATAGGTCCCCCATTTTGGAAAACAGTGGCACATGAAAAAACAAAGCTTTTACATTATATCTCTAAAACTACCCAACCAATTTCTACCAAATTTGGCAATCCAGTAGCGCTATGGTAGGCCATGTAAACTTATAAACTTTGAGAGGGTTAGACATATATTTTCAAACAGCGTCCATATAAACATTTAAGTAGAGCTGGACTGATACTGATACATTGGCCAATAAACCCAAAATCTATATCAGTTATAATCGGCCATGGTTCAGCCAAATCATTTCACCAACGCAAATTATTTAATCATCATGGAAATTACTGCACTTGGTTGTCTTGCAGGGCATGTTTTCATTAACAAAGAATTATATTTTTGCTACCGAAAAACTATTTTCTTATTTTTACTTTTGTCCTTTAGTAACAGGTGATTTGAAATTAAAACGGAAACTTATACAGCTGGCTTTGGTGTTGGTACATATTTAACTCAATATAAGCCATACCTGGTGAAATTCGTAAAATAAAATGTAATTAAAATTATAATACTGGTATCTGCTTTTGAGGTGGTTAAAATTAATTTGTAAAAAAAAAAACTTTTAATGCTCTAATAGTTATTGTCGTACATTTTCTATCACATAAACATCAAGTGTATATTGATCTATCGCTGCCACATTGTATATTGATATTTCTTCTGCAGCATGACACAATTCATAAATCAATTAGTAGCAATTGACGCCGTCAGGTGAGACACGAAACGAACATTGACACAATAAACTTACGGTAGATGGGTGCCAGCGGTGTTTCCCAGTCACCGCACTGTTGAGACTCAGGGTTCTCAGGGATGTTGTGGGTTCTGTGTATCTGTCTCACCCGAGCATACTTACAAAACACTTTTCATTACTAAACATTTTATCACTGAAAATGGCGAGAGGTTGCTGTCACTACAAAGAAAGACTTTAAACACTGTGAGACTTGCTTTTATTATGTCACTCGTACAAATTCGTGCCAAGGTTAACTTTATGCATGAATTCGGATGTGTCTAGCTAACTCCGTTCAGGTGCTCCTCAGCCTGCAATTAATCTAGCGCACTACTAGATGGATGACTTCTCTGTGGTATTAGAAAACACAATCTTCACAAAGAAAGGGGTTGACAGCTGCCAAGGTATACTGCCGCTTTTTCTTGACTACAGAGTGCAGAGAATTATGAAATGAACAAACACGTGTGATTATTAGGCATCACTAACACGGACTCGTTGTGGCTCGCCTTGCCGCACGTGGTTAGTGTGGTGACGGCCTATACACAAAGCTGGCTAGGACGGAAATAATATCACTGTAAAAATTACATAAATGGCACAAATACATATGAAATAAGATGGGACATGAAATGGATGGTCACAATAAACATGCAGATGCATGAAAGCAAGCTTAGATGGCGCGGATGCCGCTGGATATGATTCGTAGTGGATCACATGGTACAGGTGAAATTTCAAAATTTCTCCGTAAAAACGCAAATTGTGGTCAGATAAATTTTTACGATTGATGGGGAAAATATTCTCCTGTAGACTGAGGCATTTATAGGCTTTTAGCATGCCTATTGGGGGGGAAAATCAAACTTAAACAAGACAGCATGGTCATACATACAAAGCATCAATCACGTGAAAAAACATGGAACCCTGAATGAAACAATACATAGAACCCTGAAATAAATTATGGTGCACATAATATTACACAAATAAGCCCTCAAAGTGCATGGATGGCACCGATATTGACTTGGCGGTTCTTAACCACGTGATCGCAAATGATGTGGCTGGAACATAATTAAACATGAAAATTACCCTTAAATACACACACAAAAACAAAGCCCTTAAAATTGCACACTGCCATTAAACAGAAATTATATTGAAATGCCTTTAGCATAGGCGGATGGCACCTGATTCAAAGTTGTGCGGGACGCGTGGTCTCGCCGACATTTTCTCCTCCACCTCGTTTACAATGAAATAGCCACAAGGGCATAAATGATTAAGAAAAGCAGAAGCATAATGCTGGGGAATGTCTGGCAAAACGTACACAAAGCATAGGGTAACCGGCATACTAAAAGTGAACTATTTAATTCTACATCAGTGCAAAAAGTTTGAGGTGCATACGTGACAGCGCCTTACCTCGCCAGCTCTCCTTGATGGACTACCCAAAGGCAGGGGTCTCACAGACATACCATGGCTGCCTACGGGGTTCATACAAGCGGAAGTGCTATGCACACAGAGTAAAACTTTTATATTTTTTAATAAATGGCGCATAACTAATTTAAATATTGATTTACATTTTATATTTAAATTTTGAATTTTCTGTTTGCATTAAATGTCTTTTATGACGGTGTACACTCCAGAATAATAATGTTCTTAGTCTTTGCACAGCACACATTTTAAACTCATAACCAAACATTTTGCAATAATATGAAACATACATTTTAAACATTTAGTCACTTGAGAACCTGAAAATAAAATAAGAGACATAATTCACATTTCAAATAAATATTCCGTTACTGGACAGTTCAGGTTACGGCCTCCTTGCGCATGTGCATGCCCATGTTTCACGTGAGTGGTGAGCGCCGTCATGTTCTTAACGCTGCTAGCTGTTAGCCGGCATCACAATATTTATCGTTTTATTTGCGAATCTGATTTGAATGAGCCAAATCGCTATGGTGCAGAATCATAATGGGCAGAATCATAAAATCCATTATATTTATAAACAAACATTTCTAACCATAAATGTTAGCAATATGAAGAAAGGAAATAGTACGCATATATAAAGCAGATAACTGCAATTTACGCACTGAACATTTGCACTGTATGTAAAAACACTGCCTTCTTTACTCATCTTCTGTGTTTTGTGGTTAGGTTTATAACAAATACAGCATTTGCAGCTACTGGGCGAGGTTGATGATTCTAGCCCGGCTGATTACATTGCATTACCAGTTAAGAATGCAAAATATAGTAAACATTGAATGGAAAGGAAGAGACACGTGCTTAAATACTGCCATGTAGTATGCACAGTGATTTGTAGTGTATATATTATAAGGAATTGTATGTAACATTTTTGTATTTATTGACGTGTTTTTCCACATCCTGGAGACTTTGTGCTAATTTTAAAGTTACTCAGACACAATATTAATAATTACAAATGAAATGATTTGTATCGGCACTATCTGCGGGATTGCCCACAAAGTATCAGTAATATCGGTAAATTGGGGCTTGGACCCACCTCCAGTAGAAATGTTATCAAAATTTGTAGTTGCTCAAAATAGTTGCACCTCTCATCACTTGTATGTCAAAGCAATTGGTTTCTCCTGGAAATGTTACGCAATACATTTTAACAAGGAATTATTATTATTTGCAAAGATATTTTGTTTTGTTATTAAAGGTGGTTTTTTTCCCCCTAAAGTTGATGTTTCATTGTATTTGGCGTAAAATTAACATGATTTAAAAAAAATATTCATTTCACGCAATGGACAGCATTTTCAATAAAATGATGTGCCTAGAAGCATTTACTTGACCTACCCATGTCGTCAAAAATTGTTTGATCATCGAGCGACTTGTATTACTGTGGTGATAGGTTATCACAGATTTGTTTTAAAGTTTGTTTTGAAAGTCATTCAGTCTGTTTGTTTATTTTATATATGTCAATATTGATGGACATTTTTTCTTTATTTTCTTCATGCTTCATGTTAAAAGTAAACAAAGGCCCCAGAAATTAAATATATTTTGATAGTAATATTTTGTAACACCTCTCATTTATTGTAAAATCGCAAAACTTAAATTTTTATTATATTTTCATATAATTTGCAGTTTGATAAAAAATTTATTTATATATATATTACAATAAATGAGAGGTGTTAGAAAATATTACTATCAAAATATATTTAATTTATATATATATATATATATATATATATATATATATATATATATATATATATATATATATATATATATAAAGTAATTTGGAACTGAATCTAAATACTCTTTGTATGATAAGAAAGATAACACGACTTGACCTCGTTGCTGCAATTTAAATTACATAAATTACAATGCTTAAAGGTAGTCCAAGGAGAACTGACCTATGTACAATGAATTTTCACATTTAGATGTCACTAAATTCCCGCTTATCGGATGGTGTGGGTGTACGAACCACATACATCTAAGTCTTTCCAAGGAGCCATCATGTTTCGCAGACCATCCTGAAACAGCCCGCAATGTCTACGTCAGGAATTGCTTGTCCGCCTACGTAACTTAGCTACTATTTATAGCGGGGAAAGAGTATTAGCATCAGGACATCCACAAGCTTGTAAAGAAGAGGCATATGGCAGAAATGTATGGTTTTATGAGTGTGTCAAGAAACGATGCCAACTTCAATCTGGAGGACATGGTGAGACACATTTTCAGATGGACGAGGACTGCGAGGTAAAACCCGGGGATGAGAGTCCTGCTTCATATTCTTCTGACCGTCTCTTTTAAAACCATCACAAGGCAAGTAAAATTTCTTAACATTTGTGAACTGATTTGGAAACTTATGCTCCTTAATCCTTCGTGCAACACCTCACTTAAAATTTAATGGAGAGCAATGATTTTATCCCAGTGGCCTGTTCCTGTCAAGTGTTCTTAACTGAGCTCAGCAAATTCATGCAATGTTTAATGCGTGCAATATACAAGATTAGCATGAGTTAGTCCTACAGATGCTCTCTTTGATGACTATTTTTAATGGCTATGTCACAAGAGGTGATTAGACATTCATTAAATGAATGAATTAACGAAAATATTCCAAGATTCAGTCAGTAAGTTTTTTACACACACGGATCTGTGCCTATTTATCATTTTGTTTTATTCTGAAAATAATTAAGGGTTTAAGCAATGTTGAATAATGTGCTACTTTAAAATGTCTATGCTTCTGAATATTTGTTCTTGTTTGAAAGGTAATTATGGAATATGAGTGTTTTTCTTATGTGTTCTTGTTGATTTCTTATTAGTAAATTGGTACATGCATGATTTAATCAATTGTAGCATCTTTCTTGTTTTATGCATCTAGAGTTCTCTCATGCAAATTATATGAGACTAGGTTATTGTGTTTCCTGTCTTTCCAGTTCAGCAATTAAAAGCATAAAAGAGAATTGCTGGGAAGTACATCCTAATTATGTGCTAAACTGATGTGATTTCATGCATATGTTTGATACTGCGCAAATTATTTTAGTTTGTTAAATGTGCAGTTTTAATACTGTCACACTTTCTGAAGGTGAGAGATTGTCTAGTTGTTCAGGGTTCTTCTACATATTCATGTTACGCAAACCGTGTCATTTGGCGTGGCGTCATTGACCTTCCCCTCCCAGCCTGACACCGGCGCTTAGCAGTAGGAAGCCACAAGCCACATACTCCGTCCATTTATTAGTTCTTCTTATCCAGATAGCTCTCCAAACTAATTAACCCTTCTAAGTATTTCTGTTAAAGGGGAATTGTATCATTTATCTGCTATCTGGTACCAAACTAGTAGCATTCATCTACCCCATACCCCAACCCTTCTAAAGACCCCTCCCTACCAGCATTACCAAGGGTAAAGTTTATTTTCAGTAACTTCCTCTGGGAAAATCAGAGGATTTATATTAATTTATTACAATAGACATACTTATTATGAATAAACTGATATCATGTAAGGGTCTATTCGACACCTGTTGTCGTCTAATAGTGGATAAACATTCAGCTCGAGTGCAGTGTAATTCGCAATAGGCGTAAGTGTATGAAAAAATCAGAAGATATGGTTTTGAATGATTAATTATTAAAGACAGTAAATAAAAAAAATTTAATCATCTTATTTATCCACTTCTATCGAAATTGCAAGTTTTTTGCAGTGAAATATAATTAATACTTTAAAAGACAGACATTTGCCATGCACACAAGGTGTCTCCAACATGTACTACCATATTTACCCAAAAGGAAGACTACCCTGAATCTAAGATGACCCCTTCCTAAAAAAAATATTTTTGAGGAAAAAATATTTAAACCTGAATTCAAGACTACACCTGTGAAGTGCTGAAAAAAATTATTTAGGTTGAAGTATTTTTGCATGAATTTATGACAAACCCTTCAAGAAAAAATGCTATTATATGAATAATATGATATATTTGATTTACTTTTAAAGAAAAGCTAATCACAATGAAATAGGTGTGTGTAACCTAACTGTATGGTAGCAACATTTTTCTTATGCTGTAAAACTTTTGTGGGTATTATATACCTATTCGTGACTTGGTTCATTTTGCTTCCCAGCAAAGCGCTTCCTCTTTATGTAGGAAGATATCAGATAAGGGACCCTTGTCAAAATAGACAGGTACAGTCTCAGCACTACAATAATAGGTACAACCATAGGAGACATGGTATTTAAGCATGAAAAGCCTTTGTCAAATCGCCTAGGTTTTGAAATGAAGACGATTCCCGAATTATAGACGACCCCTCATTTTTTATATTACTTTTCTGTCGAAAAACCTTGTCTTCCTTTTGGATAAATATGGAATGTAGTGGCATGGAAGGGTATGGTTAAACTCCTCCCGCCGCTTCCCCCTCGCCAACAACTGCTGTGAACATACTGCCCTATCAATCATTTCTCTGCACTGTCTCAGCTGATCGAGTGCATGGTGGATATTCAAAATTTTACTTGCATTCTGTGTCATATTATTTTCACTTTCAGAGGTTTGAAAGTTTTAGGTTGGCTTGCATCATGTTAGCCATATTTTAAAGGTCCTGAGTGCGTGGCGAGCAAGGGGCAGGTTGAGATTGCTGGATGGAAGGGGTAACCACTCGTATATATGGCCGAGATGTGCCTTGGTGCCTGTCCGGCTCAAGCAATCTCCGCTGAGAGGGTGGGTCCACTCATTCTTGGGCAGAAGCATCAAAGTGGGTGGGCTGCCGGCCTCCAGATGGCAAGCTAACACATTGGCTTGAGGTTCATCCATCAAATCAACAGTAGGCTTGAAAAGTGACAGCGCTCAGTGTCACTTCAAGTCTAGGGAAGAGCGCCAGAGGTGGAGGCTCTAAATGGTCAAAAGACTGCACTCGTGGTGTGTAATAGTTGAACATAGATCAAGGTGAATTGTGCTCATAAATATCACGCTACTATTTTAATAACTCATTTGGATCACATTTTGTAAAGACGTGAAAAATCAATTTTAAACAGCCTTCATTATTTTGATATTCCAAATAAGATTGATTTTATCATTGAAAGCTAAATATTTTTACTTCTCTACAACAGAAATTAAATGCTTGATTAATAATATTTACTATTTTTACAACTTGCAAAGCTGACCCATTTTGATTTTTTCTTAATTTGTTTCGTTGGAATTTGTTTTTTGGTCTAACCCCAATGGTTCTCTATAATAAGCATTGAACTGTCTTTCTTAACTTTGAACTGAGTTTAATAATAAATACATATTTCACTTAAATAATGCAGCTGTATATAATTTTTTTAAAACCACTTTGAGAATTTTATGTCTTTTTTTCAGCAGAAAAAGGTAATGTTTTGATTAATAGAATACGTTGATGTACCATGGGTGACATGTTGTACCTATTAAACCTTCGCCTTAGTTGCACCCCTGCTGTTGTCAGCAACATTGCTTCTCTCACCGCTACAAAGGATGTTTCTACTCTCTGTCTCGTATAACTTGGCAAAATCTCGACAGTCAGTGAGTAGCAACTTGGCGTACACAAAACAAATAACATGCCATTTACAAAATCCTGTATCATCTGATGCATGAACAAATGAAAACTAATATTACATTGGCTATTCTGACTGCACTGCCAACACACATCAGACAAGCAGAAAATATACAAATAAGAAAGAGTTCCTAGATTAATTAATACATTTTATTTTATGTGGACACAAAACAACTGTTGTTAGTATTACAAACTAAACTCCATGCTAAAGTAGTAATGTATAGGTGTTCAAATGAAATACAAATTAAAAAGGTCCACATACAATTGAAACACAATTTCAAACATTGGGAGTTATCTTTTCTTCAAATCCCCATACACCATGCCATCCATATGTGCTTTACATAAATTCTAAAAGCCTACAGAAATATTACAGGATGTTGTTGAATTATTTTTCTAATAATTTGATGAAATGTATTTCAAACTTGTGTAGTTTTGAGCCAGTAATAGTGGAAAATTGAACTGTTAAAATGATGGGATGAAGAGGTCAACGTGCTGCTACCAGTTGATGAACACTTTTGGCTCGCAACACGCTCTGCTACGTCAACTGTTAGCAGGCTCCCGAAACACTACCAGCCAGGAAAAAAAGCTTCCATTTGTAAAATAACAAATTTATGAACAGATACCAATGGTTTTTATTTTTCTGCGAAACCTGTATAATTTTAAAGTAACATATTTATTTCCGCGTACAGCGATTTTGATTACTAGTAATTTCTATTGGGCTGGTAAGCGTTACGCCTATGTTCATTAACACACCATGTTCTTCTTTTCTCGCTGATGCGTGGCTCTATCGGGATCAGTCTGAGTGACGTCACAGTCGAAGCAGGTTTTATTGTGCAGGCCCGTCACATGGGTTAAGGCAGCTGGTTCTCAACTTACTGATTCACAGGGGCCCAACCAGTGTGAAGAGTAGACCGAGTTGTCTGTCGGTTTGGTACAAAAACAAGATTTGGCTTGACGATGTGCTAGGTGTTGTGACCGATGAGCTGCTGGTTTACCTGCGTCAACACTGAGACGGCTGGGCTGTGCTGTTGGTCCAGCAGTTGAGTGGTGGCATCTAACAGAGCCGGTGGACCCCCAAATGCTGCTACTGCTGGAGCAGTTGGCTCTTGTCCAGTCCGGGCTGTGGTGGCATCGCACGTTGAACCACGGGCAGGCTAGGCCCAAGGGCACATTCTCTCCACGGCACAGAACGGCAACGGCTGGGTGCGGCATCCTCAGCGTCTTCTGGGGTACTACAAAAATAGATTGGGAGGGAGCTGGAGTGTGAAGCCCCATTAACTTGCTGGCAGCCCGAGTTCATTCCCAGGGGTTATTTTGGCAGAATGCCTTATCAGACTGGGTGTAGCCCCAGGTAGTTTTGTAAGTTGCATTGGCCTTCCTCTAATGCAAATCTTTACTACCCTTTTAGGTGAAAGGCAGGGGGAGGGGGTTGTAAAGACCTGCCTCAGGAGAGGGGAGCAGGCAACGACTGGTCCCTGGCTAAAGTGTTCTGCCGCAGCAGCAGCTGAGCCAACGCAGAGCTTAAGCTTTACTCCAACTGGCAACACAAATACTGCAGTGGTTGGAGAGCGGGTTTTCTCTGTGTCATTCCAACAACAACTGTGAGTGTAGGTCCTAGGGCAGACAGGCCCAACCATAACAGGTCAAACACTCCCTCCGGCAACTCACATGGTGTAGTGCACAGTAGAGGTGGGCGAAGCTTCGTAAATTCAAATTCGAATTGAATATTTTTAGTATTCGACTTCGTATTCAAAATCAAATTTTTTACTTTGAACTTCAGAACTAAAAAAGTGATTTCGGGCAACATAAATTATTTATTATTATTGGGCAAAAAAAAACCAAAAGAAGACCATATGGCCTTAATAACATCAAAAATTTTATTCGACATGCCACACAGGGGCTAGTAAATCATGAAAACATAACCTCAACTCGACATAATGCCCACATATTAGTCCAAACTGCATTTCTGTGTAAAATAATTGTCAGTATCTAATTTTACTCTCAAGATAGAAAAACTGAATTATCAGGAGGAAAAAACTTTTTATAGTATGAATACTGCATTATCTTTCCAAACTTAATTCGGCACTGCAGAGTTTAATTGGTATTAATATATGTTTATTTCCCTCATGTCCAACAACGTGTTAATGCATTATGGTATGATAAATAGGAGATTCAACTGCAAGTTTTACAGACTTAACCGCTGTGAAATTGCACCCAATATGATTCAAATCTCAGTAGTGTAATTATGTAATTTAAAAAAATGGGAAATTGTTAATAACTACACTTCACACACACCATTCTGAGTGGCCGTCGAATACCCGTATAGCTAACAGTGACAAAGATGGAGATCAAACAAAATTCAAATAAACTTGACACTCCACAACGTTAACACATAATTTTATAATGTATACTAGTGATGGGTCGTTTGCAAATGAATTGTTCAAAATGAACGACTTGCTGTCGAGAGTGACACGTGAGTTCCTCTTCTATAGAGAGTCGAATTATTCAGGAATGATGATAACTACTGCTCGCTCGGTGATTCTCTCCACTTAGCATAAAAGGCGACAGCTCATCGGCTCTGAAGAGATAATAAAACTGCCAGTTTAGCATTTAGCAATTGCGTTCAAAATGCCTATATATTGTGACATCAAAATAGTTTGGGAAGAGTAAGTAAATATTGTTCACTGTGTGGTCTAGAATTTTCTACAAATTTCAATTCTAGAAGACTTTTTTTCACTGTAGTAATGATGTTATAATTAATGTACAATATAATTGTGCTATATTTAACATTTTGAATGAATTAACAAACAATAAAAATTTTACAAAACTAATTATAGTACCTTTAAACTGTGTAGAAAATGCCATGTATTATGCAATTGCATGTTTTTGCATCAGCGCAGTAATGTGAGCCACTCTTCAAATCTATACTCTCGTCGACTCTTTGAAACCTGATTGACTCGCAAATGAAATGACTCTCTTGCATTTGGATGACTCTTCTGAACAACTCTCCACCAAGAGCAAGAGCGAGTGATCTAACTCTTTGGAATGAACTGGTTGTCACATCACTAATGTGTACATATTAACAGTGTGCGGGATCCCAAACATTGGGAAAAATTTCAGGAATATGCAACAATTTTCTCATCTGGCGGGAAATTTGTCCAGATATCTTGGGGAAAAATTTATGTTCACATCTGTAGGTTGTTCCAGCCAAAATAGAAGTCTGGTTTCGTGCGAGAAACTTTGGACTGACTCTTTACATATGCAATTATGATTTGATGAATCAAATCTTGTTGAGATTTCAAAGTTCATAACATAAGCTAAAAAAAATTTTGGCTATCATATATTATGTAACTTTAAAACTATGTGTTATTGGTGAAAATGAACTGAAACTGTTTGTAAACTTGCTTTATTGTGAAGTTATGGTGAACTGTGCATACTGAATTTATCTTATATGCTAGCGACATTTATAAACAGCAAGTATCAATTGCTGGTTGAGGTGAGACATGGATATATATATATATATATATAAAACCTAAAAACTCACATAAAAATAAGCTATTGTACCATGAATTATTAATGCGACTCCAAATGTTTACCTATTTTACTGAGATCCCGTAATGATCAGTCCTCATCATAGACCTGGTTACCAGCAGTGTTGCTGCTTCCCTAGTGTTGAAAACCCGCTTTGTTCACCCCTCATCATAGGCCTTGTTACCAGCTGTAACTGGGGTTCAAAACCCGTTATGATCGACCCCAAACTGCCGACCTGGTTACCAGTGGAGTTGCTGCTTCCCTGGGGATTAAAACCCGCAATGATCACCTGTCATCTTGGACCTATTTACCAGCTGTTACCTTGCTTTTGTGGGATTCAAAACACGCTATGATCAACACATATTGTAGTCCTGGTTACCAGTTGTATTGTTGCTTCCCTGAGGTTCAAAACCCACTATGTTCAACTCTCACCATATACCTGGTTACAAACAGTATCACAGATTTCCTGGGATTCAAAACCTGCTATTACCACCCCTCACCGTAGATCTGGTTTCCAGCAGTATTGCTTCATCCCTGATGTTTAAACCGCCTATGATCACCCCTCGCCACATACCTGGTTACCAGCAGTATTCCTGCTGCTTTGGGGATCAATACCTACTATGATTGCTTCTTATTGTAGACCTGTTTACCTGCGGTATTGCTGCTTCCCTGTGGTTCAAAACCAGACATGATCACCTGTCACCGTAGACCTAGTTGTTACCAGCGGTATTGCTGATTCCCTGGAGTTCAAAACCCGTTGTGTTCTCCCCTCACCATATACCTGGTTACCAGTGGTATTGCTGCTTCTCAGGGGTTCAAAACCTGATATAATCATCTATCATCACAGGCATGTTTACCAGCGGTTTTGCTGTTTTTCTGTGGTTCAAAACTTCTCTCCGTTGACCTGGTTACAAATGGTGTAGCTGCTTCCCCGGAGGTTTAAAACCTGCTATGATCACCCTTACTGTATAGTGGTTACCAGTGGTATTGCTGATTCGCTGGAGTTCAAAACCCATTATGATCATCCTCACCATAGAGCTGGCTACCAGCTTTAGTGCTGCTTCCTTTGGAGTTCAAAAACAGGTATTAACACCCCTCACCATAGACATGGTTAGTAGCGATATTGCTGCTTCCCTAGTGTTCAAAACCCACTAGGATCACCCCTCATGGTAGACTTGGTTACCAGCCATATTGTGGCTTCCCAGGGGTTATAAACCTTCTATGATTACCCCTCATCGTAGACCTGGTTACCAGCAGTATTGCGGCTTCTCTGGGTTTCAAAACTTGCTATGTTGACCCCTGACCATATACCTTGTTACCAGCTGTAGTGCTGTTTCACTGGGATTCAAAACTTTCTATAATCACCCCTCACCAATGACCCCAGCAGTGTTGCTGCTTCTGTTGTGTTCAAATCATACTACGATCACCCTTCACCATAGACCTTGTTACCAGCTAAATTGCTGCTGCTTTGCAGTTCATAACCTACTATGATTACCTCAAACTGTAGACATGGTTACCAGCAGTATTGCTTCTTTCCTGTGGTTTTAAACCCACTATGATCATAAGTAATCTTAGACCTGGTTACCAGCTGTAATGGTTCTGCCTGGGGTTCAAAACCCACTATGATCACCCCGCACCAATGACGTGGTTACCAGCAGTGTTGTCTTTTCCCTGGGGTTCTGAATCCACTATGATCACCCCTCACCATAGACATGGTTTCCTAATGGTATTGTTGTTTTTCTGGAGTTCAAAACCATTTATTATCACCTCTCATCGTAGACCTGGTTAACAGCGATTTAACTCTTTCTTATGGTTCAAAACCTACTATAATTACCTATTAATGTAGACTTGGTTTCCAGCGGTATTGCTGCTGTCTTGGGATTGAAATCTCATCATGATCACCGCTCAACGTAGACCTTGTATACAGTGATATTGCCGCTGCCCTGGGATTTAAAACCTACTATGATTATTTCTAACGTAGACCTGGTACCAGCTGTAATGCTGCTTCCCTGTGGTTAAAATCCAGCTATGATCACCCCTCACCTTAGACCTTTTTGCCAGTGGTATTGCTGCTTCCCAAGGTTCAAATCACACTAGCATCGCCCCTAACCGTCGATCTGTTTATCAGCGCAGTTTCGTCCCTGGGGATTAAAACCAGCAATGACAACCCCTCATCATGGACCTGTGTACCAGCTATGGTGCTGCTTTCCTGGGTTTCAAAACCTGCTATGATCAATCTGTATTGTAGTCCTGGTAACCAGAGGTATTGTTGCTTCACTAGGGTACAAAACCCACTATGATCACCCCTCACCATGGACATGGTTAATAGCAGTATTGCTGCTTCCCTAGTGTTCAAAACCCACTAGTATCACCCCTCACCGTAGATCTGGTTACCAGCCATATTGCGTCTCCCAGGGGTTAGAAACCTTCTTTGATCACCCCTCACCGTAGATAGTGTTACCAGCGGTATTGCTGATGCTCTGTGTGTGAAACCTACAATTATCTCTTACTGTACACCTGTTTACCAGCGGAATTGCTGCTTCCCTGTAGTTAAATACCTGCTATGATCAGCCCTCACCATAAACCTGGTTACCAGTGGTGTTGCTTCTGCCCTGGGTTTCAATCCCTGCTATGATCACCCTTCATCGTAGACCTGGTTACCAGCGGTATTGCTGCTTCTCTGGCGTTCAAAACCTGCTTTTTTCACCACTCACCATAAACCTTGTCACCAGCTGTACTGCTGCTTTGCTGGGATTCAAAACCCGCTTTGATAAACCCTCACCATTGACCTGGTTTCCAGCGGTATCGCTGCTTCCCTGGGGTTCAAAACCCGTTATGTTCTCCCCTCACCGTATACCTAGTTACCAGTGGTATTGCTGCTTCTCTTTGTGTTCAAAACCTGATATAATCATCTGTCACCATAGGCATGTTTACCAGCGGTTTTGCTGTTTCTCTGGGGTTCAACACTCCTCTCCCTTGACCTGGTTACAAATGGTGTAGCTGCTTCCTTAGGGTTAATATCCTGCTATGATCACCCCTCGCCGTAGACCTGGTAAACAGTGGTGTTGCTGCTTCCCTGGGGTTCAGAACCCACTGCGAACACCCCTCACCGTAGATCTGGTTACCAGACGTAGTGATGTTGTCTTGGGATACAAAACCCGTTATGATCACCCTTCATCATAGACCTGGTTACTAGCAATATTGCTGCTTACCTGGGGTTGATGAAAGCATGCTTTCTTCACCCCTCACTGTAGACCTTGTTACCAGCTGTAGTAATGCTTCCCTGGGGTTCAGAACCCGCTATGATCATCCCTCACCGTAGACCTTGGTTACGAGTGCAGACTTGCCAACTTTTACGATTTTTCCGTAAAATGTACGGAAATTGTGCCCTTTTTACGATATTACGAAAAGCCTTGATTTCTTCCAAATTCCGATACAGAACAAAATTTTTGAGTGAATATTTACTAGAGATGGGTTGTTTCATTCTTCGATACCTTGATATCGGGAAGTATAAAAAATATTGAGTATTGCATCGTGCATATCGATACATTTGTCCGATGCGTAAAATGTTATATTATTGACACATGAATGGCTTTGTCTGCCATTTTCCAATTGTCTCGCTGAAACAGTGTTTTCGTTTTGCAGTTGAGTTGACTAGCTTCAGAAAGCCTGTGAAATGTCATTTTTATTTAATGAATCAGCTAATTAAGTTGAATTGATGGCAGAGAAACGTGTAGTGAGAATTGTAACAGAACAACATGTATTCAGGATTTGTAAATAGGTATTACAATAAGTAAGTCAGCGTGTATTGTAAATAATGAATTTTCAAACGATTATTAAAATGTTTGAAATGTACGTGGCCTAGAAACCATTATTTCAGCTCTGTTTTGCCGTGTAAAAGTGGGCCTAACACGTTTATTGTATAGAAAATTAACTTTGCCAAAAATATTTACGTCTCAAGTGTGTTTAATTTTCTAATTGTAACTACATATTTATCGTGTTTTCTTTTGGTAAGGTTAAAACTTGACAGGTTATATAATAATTTGAGGCAATGACGTATTTTGTATTCAGCGGATGTGAGCAAAAATACAAAATGACAAAATCAGTGTAATTTTGGTTTTTACTTAAAAAACATGCAAATGCTTAAATAAAATGATTTTTAAAAACAAATAAGCATAAGCCAAACTGTACATAAAATACACGAGGCATGTTTTAAAAAGCAGTAAGTGCTGTGCTTTGTTTATATATTCCGCAACTACATTTTTAAAAAGTTGTTATTGCATAGTTTTTTATTTTCTTATTTAATAACATCATTGTAGCATTACAGTGATAATTGTAGAAATATTACGTCCATTTTAAGCATTAAATTTAGATAAAAATATATTTCACTTTCAATGTAATAATGCATTGCCGCGAGTGCTAAACAAGTGACTGTCAACAACATCACAGTTGATGCCGACCAAATGAACTTTACAAAATAATGTAAATTTTTTACTCTTCCATTCAAACAATGTGTGAACAAAAATGATAGTCTCGTAAGAAGAGTTGCAAATCGACGACGTCTCATTAAAGTCGTTAAACTAAAGTCTCTCCCAACCCCATCCAATCCACTGTTAATAAAAAATTAACGGAGTCCCAGCAGTATGACTTTACCGTAACTGAAACAAGGTAGGTTGGAATAGTAACCTACATTGATCACAGCATTTGTTTACACTCATTGGCTTTCTTCATAGACAGAGCAGCTGTTTAACAAGGATATATTGTGGCCACGCTACATTTCGAACAGTTAAAATTTAGTGGTCTTGTGTTTGGTATTTTGAATGCAATACATATTTCAATTTTTTATGTGCCATTTGTGTTCACAACCAGTATTTCATATTTATTTTACATGTTTTGTGTGTGTACAATATGTGAAAATGACTAAACACAAAACAAACAGAATAATGAGTCTTACTTCAGGAAGCGGTAGAATTTCTATTGTTGTTTTTCATCCAACGATAAACAATTTCCACATTTCCTCTATCTGACTTATTCCAGATAAAAAAAAAAAGAATGCTTGATTTTCTAAATAAAAATTTGTAAGATTTCTTAGTTTGAAAATTGTCATGTGAGTATATGCAAATTTTTTATATACAAGTTTGTTTTAAATGTCATTTTTTAATTTAAATCATTGCAGAATATGGATTTTGTGTATTACAAAGTGAATTCTCAATACTTTTATGGTAAGCGAATTAATACTACAAATATGAAAATAAATATGGCATGGAAGTTATCTTAAATTAATGCAAATTCAGCCGAGGCAAGGAATAAGAATAATTTTGCTTTGCATGTCATACTAATCAAACACATTTTGTTGATGTATAAGTCTTGTCTAGGAGAAATCATAGTTTCTGGCCTTAAACACTGAACAAATGTTAGATTACATTAAATTTTCATTGTGAAATTATAGAAATTTTATTACTTGAAATTACGTGTGAATGATAAGAAAATTAGTGTTTGTGAAATTGCAGCGGGTAGTTTACCTGTGTTTTAATGGTTTGTATCCATTGTACTGATTTGAAACTTTAAAAGTTGGCAAGTCTGCCAGCGGTATTGCTGCTTCCCTCAGGTTCATATCACACTTAACTGTCGATCTGGTTATCACTGGAGTTGCTTCCCTGAGGATTAAAACCCGCAGTGACCACCCCTCATCGTGGATCTGTGCACCAGCTATGGAGCTGCTTGCGTGGAATTCAAAATCTGCTATGATTAAACCTGTATTGTAATCCTGGTAACCAGTGGTATTGCTGCTTCCCTTAGGTACAAAACCCACTGTGATCACCCCTCACAGTATACCTGGTTACCGGATGTAGTGTTGCTGACCTGGTGTTCAAAACCCGTTATGATCAGCCCTCATCGTAGACCTGGTTACAAGCGGTTTTGCTGCTTCCCTGGGGTTCACAACCCATTAGAGTCATTCCTCACCTTTGACCTAGTTACCGGCAGTATTGCTGCTTCCCTGGTGTTGAAAACCCGCTTTGTTCACCCCTCACGGTAGACCTTGTTACCATCTGCAGTGCTGCTTCCCTGGGGTTCGAATCCCGCTATGATCACCCCTCATTGTAGACCTGTGTAGCAACTATAATGCTTCTTCCCTGGGGTTCAAAACACACCCTGATCACCCCTCGTAGTAGACCTGGTTACCAGCGGTATTGCTTCTTCCCTGGGGTTCAAAACCCCCTATGCTCACCCTTATTGTAGACATGGTTACCAGCAGTATTGCTTCTTCCCTGATGTTTAAAACCCACTATTATCACCACTCACCATAGACCTGGTTACCAACTATGTGCTGCTTCCCTGGAATTTAAAACCTGCTATGCTCACCCCTATCATATACATAGTTACCAGTGATATTGCCTCTTCCCTGGATTTTAAAACCTACAAGTTACCAACTGTTGCGCTGCTTCCTTGATTTTCTAAACCCGTTATGATCCCCTATCATAGTAGACCTGGTTACCAGTGGTACATTGCGGCTTCCCTTGTGTTCAATACCCACTATGATCGCACTCAACATAGACCTGGTTTTCAGCAGTGTTGCTGCTTCCCTGGGGTTAAAAATCCGTTATGTTCTCCCCTTACGGTATACCTGGTTACCAGTGGTATTGCTGCTTCTCTGGGGTTCAAAACCTGATATGATCACATGTCACCGTAGGCCTGTTTACCAGCGGTTTTGCTGATTCTCTGGGGTTCAAAACTCCTCTCCTTTGACCTGGTTACCAGTGGTGTAGCTGCTTCCCTGGGGTTATTAATCTGCTATGAACACCCCTCACTGTAGATCTGTTTACCAGTTGTAATGCTGCTTCCCTGGGATTGTAAACCCACTATGATCATCTTTCATAGTAATCCTGATTACCAGCGGTATATTGCTGCTTTCCTGACGTTCAAAACCCGCTATGATCACCTCTCACTGTAGACCTGGGTACCAGCTGTAGAGCTGCTTCTCTGGGTTTCAAATCCCGCTATGATTACCCTTCATTGTAGACCTGGTTACCATTGGTATTGCAGTTTCCCTGTGGTTTCAAAACTCACTTTCATCACCCTCACTGTACACCTGGCTACCAGCAGTGTTGCTGCTTTCCTTTATTTCAAAACACTCTGTTACCACCCCTCACTGTAGACCTGGTTACCAGCTATAGTGCTTCCTCCCCAAGGAGTTTTAAAACCCACTATGATCACTTTGACCGTATAGCTGGTTACCAGTGATATTGCTGATTCCCTGGGGTTCAAAACCTACCATGATCACCTCTCACCATAGATCTGGTTACCAGCGTGGTTGCTGCTTCCCTTTGGTATGAATCCTGCTATGATCACCCCTAATCATAGCCCTAGTTACCAGTTGTAGTGCTTCTTCCCTGAGGTTCTAATTATGCTATGATCACCCAGCATCTTATACCTGGTTACCAACAGTGTTGCCTTTTCCCTGGGGTATGATTACCCCTCACTATAGACCTGGTTACCAGTGCTACTACTGTTTCTCTGGAGTTCAAAACCTGCTACTATCAATACCTCCTTGTAGGCCTGGTTACCAGTGGTATTGTAGCTTCACTGGGGTTAAAAACCTGCTTTGTATACTTCGTTACCAGCTGTAGTGCTGCTTTGCTGGGATTCAAACCTCATATAATCACCCCTCACCAATGACGTCTTTACCAGTGGTGTTGCTGCTACTGTTGTGTTCAAAACCCACTACGATCACCCCTCACCAAAGACCGTGTTACCAACTTAATTGCTGCTGCCCTGGGGTTCAAAACCTTTTACGATTACCTCTTACCATAGACATGGTTACCAGCAGTATTGCGTCTTCGCTGGGGTTTGAAAAACCGTTATGATCTCTGCTCATGTTGACCTGGTTACGAGCAATATTGCCTCTTTCCTTAGGTTCAAAACTTGCTGTGATCACCCCTCACCATAGACCTGGTTAACAGTTGTGTTGAGGCTTCCCTGGGGTTCAAAACCCACTGTGATAACCTCTTACTGTAGTGTGTGTTACCAGCGATATTGCCGCTACCCTGTAGTGTAAAACCAACTACGATTACCTCTTACCGTAGACCTGATTACTAGCGGTATAGCTGCTCACCTGAGGGTCAAAACTGACATGGATCACCCCTCACTGTACACCTGGTTACCAGTGGTATTCCTGCTTCCCTGGGGATCAATACCTGCTATGATCAGCCCTCACCATAGACCAGTTTACCAGTGGTATTACAGATTCCCTGTTGTTTAAAACTTGCTATGATCACCTGTCACCATAGACCTAAAACCGCTATTATAACTCCTCACCATAGACCTGGTTACTAGAGATATTGCTGTATCCCCGGGGTTTCAATATCCACTATGATCGCCCCTCATCATAGACCTGATTACCAGCAGTATTGCTGCTTCCCTGGTGTTCAAACCCCGCTAGGATCACCTGTCACCGTTGACCTGGTCACCAGCGGTGTTGCTGCTTCCCTGGGGTTCAAAACCTACTATAATTACCTGTTTCTGTAGACTTGGTTACCAGCGGTATTACTGCTGTCATGTGATTGAAAACCCATCATGATCACACCTCAACGTAGACCTGGTATACAGCGGTATGGCTGCTGCCCTAGGTTTCAAAACCTTCTGTGATTACTCCTGATGTAGACCTGGTTATCAGCTGTATTGCTGCTTCCCTGGGGTTCAAAACCCGTTATGTTCACCCCTTATCACAGACATGGTTACCAGTGATATTTCTGCTTCCCGAAGGTTCAAATTACCACTAGGATTTTCCCTCACCATAGAACTGGTTACCAGCCATAATGCTGCTTCCCTGGGATTCAAAACCCGTTATGATCAACATGTATTGTAGTCCTGGTTTCCAGTGGTATTGTTGCTTCTCTTGGGTTCAAAACCCACTATGATCACCCCTCACAGTATACCTAGTTACCAGATGTAGTGTTGCTGTCCTGGGGTTCAAAACCCGCTATGATCACCCCTCACAGTAGACCTGGTTACCTGCGGTATATAGCACCTTCCCTTTTTTTTAATACCGGCTATGAATACCCATCACCGAGACCTGGTCACCAGTGTTGTTACTGCTTGCCTGGGGTTCAATACCCACTATGATCCCCCCTCAACGTAGACCTGGTTACCAGCGGTAGTGCTTCTTTTCCTGGGATTCTAAACCCGCTATGATCACCTTTCATAGTAGACCTGGTTACCAGCGGTATATTGCATCTTCCCTTGGGTTCGAAACCCACTATGATTACCCCTCACAGTATACCTGGTTACCAGATGTAGTGATGCTGTCCTGGGATATAAAACCCGTTATGATCACCCCTCATCATAGATCTGGTTACCAACTGTAGTGCTTCTTCCTTGGGGTTCAATTCCTGCTATGATCACTCTGCACCTCAGACCTGGATACCAGTGGTTTTTGTCTTTTCCTTAGGTTCAAAACCCACTATGATTACCTCTCACTGTAGACCTGGTTACCAGTGCTATTACTGTTTCTCTGGGGTTCAAAACCCGCTATGATCACTAGACCTGGTTACCAGTGGTATTGTTGCTTCACTGGGGTTCAAAACCCACTATGATCACCATTCACCAAGGTTACCAGATTTAGTGCTGCTAGCCTGGGATTGAAAACCCATTATGATCATCCCTTATCGTGGACCTGTTAAACAGCAGTATTGCTGCTTCCTTGGTGTTCAAAACTCACTAGGATCGCCCCTCATCGTAGTCCTGGTCACCAGAGGTATTGCGGATTCCCAGCCGTTCAAAACTTGCTGTGATCACCCCTCATCGTAGACCTGGTTACCAGCTGTAGTGCTGCTTCTCTGGGGTTCAAATCCCACTATGATCACCTCTCAAGTTGACCTGGTTACCAGCGGTATTGCTGCTTTCCTAAAGTTCAAAACGTGCTATGAACACCCCTCACCGTAGACCTGGTTAGCAGCGGTGCTGCTGCTTCCCTGGGGTTCAAAACCCACTTTCATCACCCCTCACCATAGACAGTGTTACCAGCTTTATAGCTACTGCCTGAGGATTCAAAACCTACTACGATTGCCTTTTACCGTAAACCTGGTTACCAGCAGTATAGCTGCTTCCCTGAGGGTCAAAACTTACTAGAATCACCCCTCACCATAGACCTTGTTACCAACGATATTGCTGCTTCCCTGAGGTTCAATACCTGCTATGATCAGCCCTCACCATAGACCTGTTACCAGGGGTGTTGCTTCTGCCCTGGGGTTTAAACCCTGCTATGATCACCCCTCAGCATAGACCTGATTACCAGTGGTATTGCTGCTTCCTTGGGGTTCAATCCAGCTTTTTTCACCACTCACCATAAACCTTGTTACCAGCTGTACTGCTGCTTCGCTGGGATTCAATACCTGCAATTATAACCCCTCATCATTGATTTTGTTACATGCGGTGTTGCGTCGTTCCTGGGGTTCAAAACCCACTACAATCACCCCTCACCACAGACAGCGTTACCAGCGGTATATTTGCTGCCTTGGTGTTCAAAACCTATTATGATTACCTTTTACCATAGACCTGGTTACCAGTGGTATTGCTGCTTCCCTGGGGTTCAAAACAGTAGATGTATAATGTGAATCCTGGCGCAGCACAATTTTTCCAATAATTTTAGCCAAAAATGCAAGAAAAAATAGCATCAACTTTTACTTGCTATTTGTAACAATAGTACAATAAAAAAATTAAAAACTTAAAATCTTAAATTTAAAAAAATAATGAAAATCAAGTAAATTGAAACTAAAAACAATCAAAATTTATTGTTTTCATGCTGCTTTTTCACATTTGTAAATACGTCAATTTTTTGTTAGTAAAAACAAGCAATTTTCATAGAAAATCCAGCAAATTTAAGCTAAAAACGTATTAAAAGATAGAAATTAATATTATTTATAAATTTTAAGACCTCTCTTAATCATACATAGATTTTCCTTTTTTAATTTCTTTTAAGCCTTTATATGTTATAAAATTTTGTATCTCATTTATTAACTTTAAAGCATTTTTATCAAATGTTCTTACATAGGGATCTGGTAAAGTAATTTTAAACTTTTAATCAAGAATACAACTAATATTTTTTTCCAAACTTAGAATCATAAATTTGAAAATCTGTAGCAACATACTATTTTTTTTTTATAGGTCCTGTATTTTAGTCAACTCAAATGAGTTGTTAAACTTGGCGCATAGTGATTCCATTTTTATGTTTATTTAAAAGGGAAAAGATTTTAAAAATTAAAGAATTTTTTTTATATTACTATGATTATTTTTATTAGTATTATTTTATTGTTTTTAATATTTCTAATAATTTTTTTTATTTAAACATTTTTTCCTTTTAAATGAAAATGGAATTTCTGCGCCCCAAGGAAACGGAAAATAATACCACATCTAAGCAATGTAAAAAGTTTGGCGAAGTATTAAACACAGAAAATTTACTTTAATGAATACGTAAAAGATAAGCTTTATAACATCTGTAAAAAATGCTGCATTGAAAAGGGTACAAAGCATTATGAATTAAATAAAGAGAAGGTATTGTGTGATTGTGGAAAATATGTTTATAATACATTTCTCAAAACTCAAAAAATTCTAAATTACACAGTACAGCACTAGATAATTTAAATGAAACTCAATACTATAATTATCCAACAAAAACATGTAAAGTGTGTAATGAGAATAATTCTATAAAACTATTTTATCTTCATAAAAATATTAAGGACAAAACAATAATAAATTGGAAAGCTTGTTATAATGAATATATGGGGAAAGACATGAAGGAATATAATTATAGTAAGAAGTTAATTAATAAATATTGCTTTTGATATTAATATTAGCTAAAACTTTGTGTTATTTGTTTAAAAAAGCAAGATACCAAATAGCCTATAATAATTAAATTTGTTTTCTTCTAAATACGACTATCAAAAATGGAGGTGAACAAATCTTGCAGTTGAGTTGGGTGAGAAGACAGTGTGAGAGCTAAGAATTATAGGTAGATATTAAAAAAATTAATATAGCTATAATCTAAGGAGCGATGATTTAATTTAGACATTGGTATACACTACGGAAAGATGATTTAATTTCAGCTATTATACCATTTAGTATATACGAACAAAGAAAAAGTTGCAAATTTACCATTTTTTAATGCTAACATCAATTAATTATATTCAAAAGACAGAAAGAATTTGAAAAAAAGTATTTCTTTTCTCTAATAATCTATTTGTAAAACAACAGAAAAAGGATTTAAAAGAATCATTCCCATTTTATAATAATTTATTTGAAAAGGTTAGAAATAAAAGTAAGTGGGTAATAGAAGGGATAACAAGGCATATTTTTACAAATTTATCTTTGGCTGGCACAAATATCAATAAATTATATCCCAAAGATAAAAAAGAATTAACAGAAATTTTTCCATTCTATAATAATTTGTTTGTTAACAAAAGAAGTAGAAGAACAAAAAAAAACTACAGAGCTAATAAAGCTTTTAAAGGTAGGTCATCGACATATAACATTGAAAATAACTTTAATTCAGTACAGCCTAATCACTTTTTAAGATTATTAAAAAATACGGTATTTGAGATAATACACAATAATCTTAAAACATTTAGAGGGTTGAAAACCAGCATTAAATTATATACCAAGTGTCGCATGCAGGAAAATAATTGAGTAGAATTATTTCCATTTCAATAATTTAATCATAGAATATTAAAAGAAGGATAATTTACAAAGATTTATTCAATCATAACAGAGAAATTACTTATGCAATTATCTGAATTTCAAAAAAGAAGTTCTGGTTGGGCTTTAGGTAGAATAATCGGAATACAATTAGCAATAAATAAGTATAATCCACTAAATGGAGCATCATATATTGATCTACCAGAATTTACTAGGAATAAAAAAAAATGCATTAATGTGAAGAATTGTGATCAAAAATGTTTTCTTTGGGCAGTAAAATCTGTATTGTTTACAGTAGAAAAAGATCCACAAAGAGTATCTAAATATAAAAATGTGGGGCTTAATATTGATGAAGTAATAGATAAATATGAATATCCTATTATAATTGATGATATACCCAAAATAGAAAATCATATTGATACATCTATAAATGTATACTCTATTGAAGATGAGTCTACAGAATATCCACTAAATCTTACAAAATATAAAAACGAAAAACATATGAATTTACTTTATTTCAAAGATGATAAAAATTTGCATTATTGTTGGATAAAATTATCTAAACTGCTTTCCGCACAAAAAAAAATCATAAAAGTAAAACTTATATATGTGTCTTCAATAATTTTATTCTTAAGAGAATTTAAATAAACATACAGAAGACTGCTCTAAAAATGAAGCAGTAAAAATCACTTTACCTCCAAAAGGAGAACAAATAAAATTTAAAAACTACTAACATACAATGAGGGTTCCTTTCACAATATATGCTGATTTTGAATCAATTTTAAAGAAAATATCAACAGTTGAGCCAAATCGAAGAGAATTAAGTAAATTTAACCTTATCAAAAAATATACAATTTTAACAGAGGATGATATTTATAATGGTCTTTATAAGGAGATACTGAAAGAAAGGTTTAATCTTACTAAAGAACAAATAAATAACATTGATTTAAAGCTAAACGACGAATCATGTACTATGAAATATCAATTACACGAAGCATCTGGTTTTTGCTATTATATTGTATCTAATCATAGTGATTATAAACCACCAATAGTATATCGAGGCCCAAATGCACATAAAGTTTTTATACAATCAAATAAAAGGAAAGTAGAAATTGGGGGAATGTATTCAAAAATTGAACCAATGCATCCACTAACCTAAGAAGAAAAAATATTATTTAGGAACTCAGATGAATGTACTGTGTGTGGATATGAATATACAGAGAACAGTAAAAAAGTACACCATTATGATCATATAAATGGAAAATTGATTAATCCTGTATGTAATGATTGTAATCTACAATTAAAATACCCAATTACATTACAATTTATTCTCATAATTTAGCAGGCTATGATGCACATTTATTTATTAAAGAGCTAGGATATGATTTAAAAAAATTGATGTAATTGCAAATAATGAAGAAAAGTTTATTGCTTTTGGGAAAAACAGAAAATTTAAAAATGAAATTTATACGCACATTTAAATTGATGGCCAGTAGTTTAGCAAAATTATCATCGAATTTAAGTAGTGATCAACTGAAACACACTCAAAAACATTTTCCAAAAGATCAATTAGATTTAGTTATTAGAAAGGGTGTTTACCCATATGATTATATCGATAGTTGGAAGAATTTTTTAAAAACTGAGCTTCCACCAAAAAGTGAATTTTATAACAAATTAAACAATAGTGAGATAAGTGAGGATGAATACGAACATGCAAAACTTTTATTGAACCAATTTAATATTTAAAATCTTGGTGAATAACATGATTTATATTTAAAAAGTGACGTATTGCTACTAGCAGATATATTTGGATATTTCAGAAATACGTGTATAAATGTGTATGATTTATATCCTGCATGGTAGTTTACTGCACCAGGATTATCTTGGGATGCAATGTTAAAAATGACATCACCCACTAGAATTATTACATAACTATGATATGATTTTAATGATTGAAAAAGGAATTATAAACTGAATATCGCAATGTTGTAAGTGATATGTTAAAGCCAATAACAAATATTTAAAAGATTTTATTCATCCAAATAAAGAGTACAACTATTTATCATATCTCGATGCTAACAATTTATATGGTTGGGCAATGTCTTAATATTTATCATATGGTGATTTCAACTGGGTTTATTATACATTATCTGATTTAGATTATTGGAGTGAAAAAATATTATATTTAGAGGATGATTCTGAGTGTGGTTATATGTTAGAAGTTGATTTAGAGTACCTGCAAGAACTACATAATTTACATATAGATCTACCATTTTGTCCAGAAAATAAGATTGTTTCAGGAACAAATCAATCTAAATTATTAACAACTTACATAAAAAATAAACGTATGTAATACACTATCGTAATTTAAAATAGTGTCTTAATAATGGTTTAAAACTGACTAAAATACATAAAATATTGATGTTTGATCAGTCCAATTGGCCGAAAAAATATATATGGATTTGAATACAGAGATGAGAACTAATGCTAAAAATGACTTCGAAAAATATTTTTATAAACTGATGAACAATTCTGTGTTTGGTAAAACAATGGAAAATATAAGAAACAGAGTTAATATAAAACTAGTATCAGATACAGAAAAATGTGAAAAATTAGTTGCAAAACCAAATTTCAAAAGAAGTTCTATATTTAATAAGAATCTTGCGGCCCGACATATGAATAAAACTAATGTAAAATTTAATAAACCAATTTATGTTGGCATGTCAATTTTAGACATATCAAAAGCATTAATGTGATTTTTCATTATAATGTAAAAAATCAAAATATGGCGATAACATTGAATTATGTTATCAAGATACTGATTCTTACATTTATAACATAAAAACTGAAGATTTTTACGAAGATATGAAGTTGATGATAGAAGAATTTGATACAAGTGATTATTCAAATGACAATATTTATAACATGTCTCAAATAAATAAAAACGTTTTAGGAAAAATTAAAGATGAATGTAATGGTAAAATAATGAAAGAATTTGTTGGTTTACAATTAAAAATGTATGCATATAGAGTTGATAAAGAAAATAAAAAATCTCAAGGAGTAAAGAAATGTGTTGTTAACAAGTGAATAACATTTAAGGACTATGAGAATTGTTTAATAGAATTTAGAACAATGAATTTAACAAGAAGTGAAAAGCATGAAATATATACAGTAGAAGTTAATAAAATTGCATTAAGTCCTTATGATAACAAAAGAATTATATTAGATAATAAAATAGATACATTACCATATGGCTATCAAAATAAATTATTATTTATTAATTTTTATATTATATATTTTGTAGATATTAAAGGCATTCAAGGGGCACCTTTATACTTCTTTAGTTTCCAAAAAAATATCAATATCAGCACCGTCAAAATCAATCAGTTTACCATTTTCCTCTATAATTTCTAAAACAATATGATTAAAATGTGCATTATTAATTTTATAAAAAAATGAGATATGCAGGCTCATAAATAATAGATCTCTAAACCCGTACACTGTTTTTGGTGGAAAACTGGTTATTATATCTGTTTCTAAATGGCTTGATTCATCATGCTTGATAAACATTCCATATACCAAATTACAGTGAACATTTATTGTTTTAAATGGGTAAAAATTTGGTAAATTAGCACCTACAGCAATTTTGTCTTTTTCAATAAGCATATTTCTTTCAAAACCAAGCATATCAGATAATCGATCATCAAATTTAATATTGTACATAGATGTAACAGATATTCTATTTTTTACATTATCTGCTGTTAATTCAATGTTGTTTGTTGAGAATGGTTCAATTGAATTTATAGTTTCTTTTAACGATTCAATATTGTATTGACTTCTAGGAATAGTTATAACTTAATTTCTATCAACAACAGGACTCATGTGTTGAATTGTTGTTATAGTATTGTTTATATCTCGTGTTAAAAATTTTGTATGAAAACTAACCAAGGCAAACAATTTATCACTATGATCATAATGAAGTTTCTTCTTTAATATAGAACTATTGTTTGTTAATTCAAGTACTTTATTATCCATTTGTTACAAAAATTATCTTATTAAATGAAGAAAGTTGAATGGGGTGTCAGTGTTTTAATTCATGAAGATAATTCCGAAATTAAAAATAATGGTGAATTATTGCCTGATAATATGAGGGCAATAATAGTAGGTCCAAGCAATAGTGGAAAAACTAATTTGATGATAAATGTTAGTTATAATGTAGGATGGATAAATTTTATTTATAATGTAGGATGGATAAATTTTAATAAATTGTATGTTTGTTAAAAATGTTTAAATCAACCAAAATATTTTGAGTTACAAAAGGATTTTACGATGTTATCCAAAAAGCTTAAAGTTAAAGAAAAATTGGCATACTTTTTTAATAATGATGATGAAATTACTCCTTTAGATCAATGTGAAAATGATTCTCTAGTTATATTTGATAATGTTATTTTTGACATTCAAGATATAATTCGCGATTATTTCACTAGAGGACGACATCAAAATTTAGATGTATTTTATTTAGCCCAAACATTTTCAAAAATACCTAAACAATTTGTAAGAGATAATACACATTTTTTTGTGTATATTTAGACAAGGTGATACTAATTTAAAGCACATCTATAATGATTTTGTTGGTAAAGATATGACTTATGAAAAATTTAGAGAGATTTGTGCAAAATGTTGGGACGAATATTATGGTTTTATTACTATATATTTGAGTAGAAAAATAAAATACGGAAAGTATAGAAATAAAATTAAAGACCATAACTTGCATCTAGATATCTGTTAAAAATTGTTATGTTTTAAATTTGTTCATTATGTTTTACATTCATGATGTTTTGCGTTTGTTCATTGTGTTTTACTTTCGTTATAGGGTCCCTGGCATGGTGTAACAGCCCATTAACCTTTTATAATTTTGTATTATAAATAATTTAATTCATATTTAATTTTTCATTTCCTTTATAAATTGTGTTCTTTTAAATAACACACAGAAACACTCATCTACTGTACACTTGCCAAAATGAAGTCAATTCTAGACATAAATAATAACAAACTTATTTACTCTGGTAAACAAGTTTTCCTGATTATTGATGAGAATAATAATCCTTGGTTTAGAGGAACAGATGTAACTAGACTTTTGGAATAAGCAAAATCAAGAAATGCATTCATTATATGTATATTGTTGATGATGATAAAAAATAAATTTACTGATCTTAAAGGCGTCCCTGCTGAAAGGGATACCTTTAAACATACAAGCAAATGCTATATTTATCAATGACTTGGCTCTGTAAAAGTTAATATTTAGATCAGGCATGCTTCTAGCTGAAAATTTTAATTAAATTAAAAGACATCAAATTAAAACAATTAGAGCATATAAATAAAATGAACAAAATTGAAGTTAATAATGAAAAAAATATTAATAAAATTTAAAATAAACACATGGAAAAATTAACAGAAACAGTTGATATGGCTTTTGGTATAATAGATCGCAGAAGCAATGAAATTAGAGAAATGGTCCCACATGTTGTACTACAAACACGAAATCCAAATTTATGTCCAACTTTTGTTTTTGTAAGATTATTTTATGATAATTGTGAATATAAATACTATGTAATTAGAACTCAAAGAAGACATGTTCAAAGACAATTGTATATAATTGAAGATAGGCATCCAAATTACGAAGAATTATTGAGATTTGATTATATTTCAAATTCTATCAGTTTATATTAAAGAATGAAAGAAACATTGAATGATCACATTGAGTGTTTTCGCAACTATTTTAATATTGTTGGAAATAATTATACACAATAAAAACTTATTAATGATATTAATCATCTTCGTTGAATTGAGTAAGAAGTTCATTATTATATTTAAATTTACAAAACAGCTGTTTTATTAATTCAAGAGTTTTGAGAATTATCAATACATAACCATTTTACAAAAATTTTATCATATTTTGTTTTTAAGACTTTTTCGGCCAAATATTCATTGGGATAGTCTTGTTTTCATAATTTCATGTTCATAAAAAGTACCCATTATTTCTTCTCTTTTAGTATCTTTTAATTTGTAAGCAAGCACACCATAATTCAAAACTTTACAAATAGTAAACACATATGATGATATTAAAGTTTTTTCATTGTTTTTATTAACTTCAATTGGCTTCATGCAGATAGTTCTCTGATTTGTATTGTTGTATTCTTTCACTAATTCATCTAATATATTGACCCACTTATAATTTCCATTGAAAGCAAATCTCCTCCACGTGTTATTTTTCACTGTGCGATTAAATCTTTCAACAACACTTGCTTTCAATTCACTAAAAGAAAAATAATGATTGATATTATATTTTTGAGTAAGTTCTTTAAATATTTTATTATAAAATTCAGACCCATCCACGCTTATAATATTACACAAATTTATTTTAATTAATAAAGATTCTAAAGCAATTGCTACCATTTTAGCTGTTTTATCTTTAATAGCTACAGCAAATGCGAATTTTGAAAACATCAATAATTGTCACAATATATTTGTATCCATTGTTTATATGTGATATTCCTTTCAAATCACCAGTATTATTCTCTACAAGATCAATTTGCCATAAATCATCAATACCATACGAAATTACTTTTATGCTTAGAAAATTTCTTCTTGCAGGCTTATATAATTAATTGATTATTCCTACTCTTGCATTCTGACAATTTTTTTAAAATGTTTATTTATTATAATTACATATTGAACATATACTTTTCTGAACTAGTCATCCATTTTTAATATTTTCAGCTTTTATATAGTTATTTTTGATCTCCTTACACTTCAAGCACCAAGTGTTCTTCATTTAATAGTAAAAAAAATAAAATAAATCTTTATATTTTATGAATAGTTCTATTACTGTCTTAAAATCATCAACGTATTTAGGTATTCTTTTTTTATTATTTTAAAAGTTAAAGTAGCGCCTTGAAAGATTGAAAGGCTCACTGTGATCTTTTTGTAGCCCCCCTGAATAACAACTAGATCATTATGTGAAGTAAACTTAGTAATAACTATTTTATAAACAGTACAATCCATCAAAAAATAAAGAAAACTTGATTATTATCTAAGTGAAAAATATTATTAGTTTTATTCCACTTTGCAGATAAAGCAAATATATAAGATTGGTTTAAATTTTGTAATTTAACATCTAATTCTTTATCGGAAACATCTTTACTTTTTCCAACTTTCAACTCAACAAGTTTATCATAATAAGTCGAAACTGTTTGGCTTAAATTTTATAATTTATCAGCGATTTCTTTATCAACAGTTTGTTTGCTTTTTTCAACTTTCGAGTTAACAAGTGTATCACAGTAATTCAAAACTGATTGGTTTAAATTTTGCAATTTGTCAGTTATTTTTTTATTGAAATATCTTTTATTGGCAGCATCTTTTCCATCTACAGGATCAGCCATATTAGTAATTCTACAATTTTGAATAGAAAGATAGTCTGTTGTATAAATAATAACTTTACTAAGTTGATCTTGTAAAGCGGTAACAATGATATTGTATTTCGAATCTACATAAGTTTTTAAACCATAATCCGCTATTTCTTTATCAAATTTTTTTTTTTTTAGTGCATCATCTTCACCTATTGGATCAGACAGACTAGTATTGTATTGTGAGTATACATCTTTTTTTAGTGCCTGCTTTTGCATTATTTATTCGTTTTATATAATCAGCAATAGCATCACTGAATAGTAAATTTATATCTTCTTTTAAAGGCATAATCAGAAACAATAGTTTTATATTTTGAATTGACATCCTTTTTTAATGCATAATCTACTATATTTATATCAAAAAATCTTTTATTGGCAGCATCTTTATTATCTACAGGTTCATTTATATTAACAAGTCTATGTCCTAGAAAAGAAATATAAGATTTTATAAAATCAAAACCAGTGCTTAGTTTACTTTGTGAAGTAGAAACACTCTAATTGCATTTTGAATCTACATGCGTTTTTAAATCTTCAGTAATATTGTCAATGTCTTCATTTAAAGATTTCATCAATGGTTTTCCAAATATATCTGTCATTTAATAATACAGAAATTATATAGTGAAACTTAAAACCTTTAGAAAAAAGATGTAATACACTTAAACATAGATGTCCACAGATAACTGAATTAAAATTTTGAATTATGTCATAATTGTAATAAACATTGCAATTTTTAAAATAATTAATTAAGTTACTAGGAATATTGCCTCCAAATGAATCAAAATAGTAAACATCATTATTTTCTTTAAAATAGCAAACCCAATGAGTTCCAGGATTAGATGATATGTCAAAATTAACAACTGCACAATCATTTTTGTACATACTTTTAGGTAATTCATCAATCATATAAACATTTCTAAAAAAAATTTTATTTAATATTTTTACATATTTTTCAATATCTGTATTAGATAGTGGGTATACATTCAAATTTTTTTCGTCATCCCTTCTTTTTTGCAACTAAACCACATCCTGCTTTATTTTCCTTTGCCAAATTGTGTCTCTGTTGACCTTCTAATTCTTTTTTATTTTTTCTAGTTTGTTCAACAGAGTTGTAAATTCCACTAGCTCCTCCAGCTAAGGCACCAAGGGCCGGTTTCACCAACCCATCTTAAAATTGAAGCACTATTTAAACACTGAATATGCTGTGCCTAGCGCCTTGTACGGTTTCACCAACCTTAAGCTCTTCTTAAAATGTTTTAAGCACCTCTTAGTTTAGGGAGCCGAAACTGGATGCCTATCTCTTTAAGCTCTGCTTAAATCATTGTAAACAAATTAAAAGGAAAATGGCTGCTACTGAAAAAGTTGTGTTTTGATAACCCCAAATATGCTATAAAGTATTTAGTTTTATAATTTAAATTTTTTATAAATAGAAATAATAAATTGTGTATCAAAGTTATTTCGTTTGGGTTCAAGTCTGTATTTGCTGAAATAACGTACGATGATGGTCGGAAAAAAAAGCTTGTGGCAGGCTTATATTTGTTTATGTACATTTTGCATGTATTTTCGAGAGGCAAGCCCAATATATACGTAGGTAATTGAGTTTAAAGGCAGGTAGCTAATTGATAAAATGTGAATTTATTGAGTACGCATAAGCTACGGAAGTACCTATTTGAAATAAATGAAAAAAATGTTTGCCTTCATTACACTGCATGTATGTACGATATGTAGGCCTAAAAATATATGATTACTTTGATAGAATTTGAGACTGGTCATAATATAATGCATCTGCACCTACGTTTTACTACACATGACAAATTTGTAGTACAAGTTTTGCACATATTCGACTTCATTTTAAATTATAAAAGTTAACGAGGGCCCAATTAAAGATGTTAATACAGGTGTGACGTGATAATCATATTAATTCAAATTCGGGCACTGGGCGTTTCTAAATTGCACATGAATATTGTCAATGTTATTAATAACGAACTATCACAATTTCAGAAATTTCAATTCTGGTTAGTGATAAAAGCTAAACCGCATCTTTAAAACATAGCAGTTATGTCATACGTAAAATAAAAACAGTTCTATGAAAGTAGAAAAATTCAGGATGACCTTGTAGACTATAGTAAATGTAGGCCCAATGTTGTTTTTTGAGGGCAATACGATTTTTACACGGAATTTACATTACGTTTAGGGAATATTTAATCAGTACCTAAACAAGACAACAGTTTCATTTTAAAAATTCATCATTAACCTAAAGTATTATTTTTATGAAGCATTTAATATATAAAGCTTGAAGAAAGCTACTTAAATATATGTAACAATTCTAAAACATTACCAGAGTGGATAAAATATAAAACAATTAACATTCTCACTAGTAAAAAACAGCCCAGGCGTAATATAGATTATTGTAACTTTTGCTGCGAAAAATCACACTTCTTGGCACTGATAATTAATAAAAATGATCATAAAACATCACAGCATTGCAACACAAACTTCCGAGATAATAAATCAGCCTCGAAAAAATAAAAACTTATCCATTCACGAACGTAATTTTAACATAAATACATTTCAGTACGTGTAGTTAGTTGAACAAATCGAATACACATCTCTTTTTCGTATACGCAGTGACATTTGTTTTAATTGATTCCTATTATTCATCAGGCAAATGATAAAGCTTTAATCATTTGTTATAAAACAAATATTTGGTTAGGATTCTTAATGCTAATATCAAAAGTAAACATAACATTTCAGGGGGGATTTTTTTTCCTCCTCCTCCTTCTTCTTCTTCCTCATCTTGTTTCTTTAAGCAACGCCCAGCTAAGACGCGCTTTTAAAACAGTTTTATAATGGTGAAACACCTCGACATCCTTAAATGCCACTTAAGCTTAAGCATCGCTTTGCTGGAACTTAGTTTATTCCTTGTTGGTGAAACCGGCCCCAAGTGTACCTAAAGCAGCAAGTACAATAGGAATAATTCCTCCATGGTGTAAACCACTTCCAGATTTTTCTTTGGCCATCTTTTTGACTGTTGGTAGTGATAAAGTTAATTTGAAACTTTTACCTTCTTTAATTTTTTTTATTTTTTCTCTCAATTTGATCTTTTGTTAAAAAATTTATCTATACCCAAATCTTTTAATTCCTCAAAGTGAATATCGAAAGTTATATTTGTTATTTTCATTTATATATGTCTGTGTGTGTGTGTGTGTATGTGTGTGCGTGCATGTGTGTGTGTGTGTGTGTGCGTGCGTGTGTGTGTGTGTGCGTGCGTGTGTGTGTGTGTGCGCGCGCATGTGCACACACACATACATACATATATATATATATTAATTTCCCAAACTAATTTTCTTTTTGTAAACATTGTTGATGCAATAGCAGCAGAAGCAATTTTTTTCTCCAATAGGAGTGTTTTTATCTAACATAATTTCTTTTGCTTCTCTTTGTAAAATTTTACTAGCTTCATGTCTAGATTCGATATCTTTATGATCTCTATAAGCAATATCGTGAAATTTACACTCTTCATGTAATTTATTTATGCCATTGTCACCTCTTTCCAATCTTTCATTTTATTTTGTAAATGGACCACAGTAATTATAGCCTGGCAAATGCATTTTGGGCAGATTAAAATTGTTTAGTGCCCAATTTATTATACCCATGCCATGATGTTCAGAACTCCAAAATGTGTGTGGAATTACATCTAAAACTCTTATAAGATGGGGTATTCCTTCTGGATTATTAACAACAAAATTGGAAAATTTATTGTTTGACATATTCATTATGCTTACTTTTTCATTGTAATAATTGTAATTTCCAGCATTTTCTTCACCGTCAATAATCAACAATCTATCGATTAATTTTCTAACATCGTCCATCCAAATATGTTCTTTTCGCAAACTATTGTATTTTTTTATACCTTCCCCAGATCTAGGAGTTCTTATAGAAATTGGTCTTCCCGGTGTGTTTGGCGTTGATGTTGTTTGAGGTTTTATGTAATTATCATAAATAGGTTTAATTATATTTGTGTGCTTCCAGCTTTTATTCGAGTTTATTTTCTTATTATGATCAAATTTTTGGAATGCAACATTGGTTACTAAAACAATATCTGTGTAATTTTTGTAGTCATTATTTGTGAATTCTCCTTAAGAGCTTCTTCTTTTTCTTTTGTTATCAAATTAGAAAGTCCTTTTGTTAATTCATATTCTTTGCCTTCAACTTTTATTGTAAAATTTTTTAGCTCTACTTCTGTATCTCCAATGTAAAAATTATATCCATCTCCTCGTAAATCATACATTGCATTAATAACATTTATTCTTTTTGCAATTTCTTTTCCGAGATTTATAGTAGAAACACCTGCTATAGGTGGCAAATCTTTTAATGGTATAATACACATCTGCTCTTCCAAATTAGGATATTCTTGTTGCACAAATAATTCTCTTTCAAAAGGTGTTTCTTCTAGTGTCAGTGGATAATCTAAATTTTTTACTGCTACAGGAACTAGTTTTGTTATTAAATTTTTATTTTCTTCACTTGCTTTTTTTTTACTTTTTCTATTTTTTTGCCAATATTTCGTAATTCGTCAATTAATGGTTGCTCTTTTTATTTTTTTCATATTCTTTTTCATGATGCTTTTTATATTTCTTATATCTTTCAATGAGTAATTTTACACGAGAAACTCCCTTCGATTCTGCCATTTATATATAAATTTTTTACTTATAAATGAGTTATAAAAATATTGAGAGTTTTGAGAAACAGACTTTTCCTCCAACTGATCCAAATGTTTACAATAATAGAATCAAATTTGACATTCCTATAGGGGATGGCTTTTCTTTTCCAAATGACACTTATGTTTTTGAGCAATTTTGTGTATTAAAGAGAGATAAAGTTGGAGCTGAGGCAAACTATGATGAATCAGATAATATTGATGTTTGTTCAACCTTTTTTCCTTTCCAATTTTCTAGAGTATAAATTTCAAAACATGGAAATATTATTGAAGGTGTTGATAATCCCGGTATAACATCAATAATGATGAATGCTTTATTAAGATCACCAAGTGAACAAAATTATTTAGAATTTACTGATGTTCATAATCTATATTGAGATAAATCTGTTTCTAGTAATATAACAAAAGAGGTTAAAACTGTTTCTAGTAATAAAACAAATTAAATAATTTATCCCCTTAGATATGTTTGGTTTTGTTTGTGATGATAATGAAGTTTATTGGAAAGGTGGATATAAAATTACTTTTTTTCATCATTCATCTGATAACAGCTGTTTATTTCTTTATGAAACTTTTGATAAAGATGATAAAGTTACTAAACATCGTCCTGATCCTGGTAAAATTGTTATGGAAAAATTAGAAATTATGTGGCCTATTGTTGAATATTAATCTTAACACTGCCATTGCAGTTAAAGAAAAAATATACAAAGATCCAAAAATACCTATTAGTTTGATTATTGGCAATTTTTAGAAAAAGAAGATCCTAAAGGAACAACTGTTTTTGACTTTGATATAAAAGATCACTTTACAAATTTACAATTTGATATGCCCGATTTTGTAATTGTAGGATTTCAGTTTAATAGAAAAAAACTGTGCTGAACAGCATAAACACGCTGCTGTGTTTGATCATTGTAGTGTAATAAATATTTATGTTAAAAATGGTAGAAATGAAATTTTACCTAAAGAAAACTGGAATCGAGACATTGAAAATTTTGGTTTATCTTAAACAATTTCTTGCTTATAATGATTTTAGAAATTCAAAAACCAAACTAGACACCGGCTATAGAAATAATCAACTTTATTATAAACTAACTGTAAACTTTGATGGTGATATTGTTAAATTACTATTAATTTTGTGGGCGAAGGTCTTTTATATGTTATTGATTGTTCAAGGCCTTTATATGTTATTGATTGTTCATACAGAAAAACAACCGTAGTTAAATAAAAAAACAAACATAAAAATTAGTGTTGCTTTTAATAAAAAGATGGAAGAAGCAGGTATAATTTGTAATGTTGTTTTAATTAGTCAAAGGAATCTTACTTACGATTATTTGAAAGAAAGAATTACTGAAGATTTGTAAAATTTTAATATTATTAAATGGAGGAATCAACAAATTGTTCCAATAGTTTAATACAATATTTTAGACTCATAGTTAAGTGGTTACGTTTATAAGATTTTTATGAATGTTTAGAAATATAGATTAATTATTTGATCAAATAAAAAAATCATAATTGTAATTAAAATTTTCTCATAGTATCACTTGTGTAAAACATATATAATTTTAATATTATAAATGGATCAAATTATAGAACTTTTAGAACGTTGGGATATTGCATATGAAATTATAAAAACAGCAACTTCCATTGATAAAGAATTCGACATTGTTCGTTTCAAAATTGTTTTAAAAATCAATAAATATGATCTCAGATCAGATAAATTTTCTAATTTTAAAGACAATGTTTATGATTTGGATTGCTGTGATGGCTATGATTATGGTATCAGTAATGGCTATGCTTAAGATTTTTCTTTATTTTTAGACTTTAAAAAGTCTTATTGGATATATACTTTTGTTGGATAAATTGAATTTTATTAATTTGTAATGTTTCATATGTTTTCAGCATAAATTTGCTTGCTTTTAATCGTTCATCAAATTACAGATTTCAAGTTTTTAATTTTTTTTTTGTGCTTTTGGTGCATATTGCTTGTTTTTTATAGAATCAAAATTTCTGCACTGCCCTTTTGCAAAATATTGAAAAATTTGTGTGATTTTAGGCATACATAGTCTGATTTTCTATGAAAATGGCCTTTTTTTTTTTTTTTAAGTAAAAATTGACGATTAAAATAATGTGAAAAAGCAGCTTGAAAACAATAAATTTTGCTTGTTTTTAGCTTGAATTTGCTTGATTGTCATCGTTTTTTAAATTAAATTTCAGATTTTAAGTTTTTTATTTTTTTCTTGTACTTTTTTTTACAAATAGCAAGTAAAAGTTGATGCTATTTTTTCTTGTATTTTTGGCTAAAATTATTGGAAAAATCATGCCTGCGCCAGGATCCGCATTATACATCTAGTCAAAACCCACTAGGATCACCCCTCACCATAGACCTGGTTACCAGCGGTATTGCTGCTTCCATGGGGGTCAAAACCCGCCATGTTCAGCCCTCACCATAAAACTGGTTACCAGCGGTGTTGCTGCTGCCATGAAAACCAAAACCTGCTATGTTCACACCTCATCATAGACCTGGTTACCAGCGGTGCTGTTGCTTCCCAGGTGTTCAAAACCTGCTATGATGACCCGTCACCGTAGACCTGGTTATCAGCGGTGGTTCTGCTTCCCTGGGGTTCAAAACCCGCTATGATCAGCCCTCATCTTAGACCTGGTTACCGGCTGTATTGGTGCTTCTCTGGGCAGTCTGGAGAGAGAACGTAGAGGATGCAGATGGTTGGCTTTCTCTTCCCCCTTTTGGGGTAAGATAACTTCCCAACAGGGAATCATTTCTCTCCCTAGCTGAGTGCTGGGCTGCCAGCGGTAGTGCACATTTTTTGGGCACTACTGAGACAGGGTGCAGGGCTTGCCACTATTTCTTCCTGTATTCCTGGTTACCAGCAGCAGTACCGGCTCTTCTTAGGTCTTACTGTGGAGGTGTAGTGATGCCTTCCTCTGGACCGTGGTCCAAATCCAGGTATTAGTGCCCGAGAGAGGCACCATCTGACCTTTCTGTGTCCATTAAATCCACGTTCTGGCCCTGTTTGCTTCCAAAGCAGGTCATACTGCACTGTCATCTGGCTTCATTCGCCATCATCGTACTTGGAGGAAGAAATTGGAGCAACTCGCTGTTGCCCAGACTCAGCAAACTGAGGGGTACGGATCCATCTGTGAATTAGAGTACATCCCTTGTAAACATCATAAAATTTGGAAAACTGAATAAGGAATCAAGGAACAATATCTTTTTAAAGATGATTCATCCTGTGAGTTTATAAGTTTTGTCTAATACACTGATGAACGATTTCAGTGATGTGTACTATAAATTCTGTAAGCATAGCAGTAAACTATGTGTTTCTTGTTGGTAGTTTGCACACTTTGTTGACAATTGTTGTTTGAGAGGAGTGTGAACACTGTTTGCTGCAGGGATGCCCCTGTGGGCCCAACATGTACACAGGCTGTCCAGGAGCTCACAGAAATCACTCACAATGTTCATTCGGGGAATGTTAAACTGCAGTACGTGGCGCTCACCAAGAATTTCCACATAAAGAATGCTGACATTTTGAAGAAACTGGCACGTGTCAACGAGCTTAGACCAACACTTTATCAATTTCCCTGCACCAAAATTGCCAACTTTGAACAACAGGTCAGTCTCATGGTATTGTCGAGTATCCCATTAATACTGTGTTACCAAATCTTCCATTGCAGATTTTTGTGTCTGTTACCATTTTATATTCAACCAATGTATAGTTTAGAATATGTATGATGTAGTGTGAACTATGCATAAGAAGCACTGTTTTCAGTGTCAAATGTGAGGGAAGGTTATCCAGAACAATGCAGTTTCATGTGCCTATACTTTTTCAGCACATGTTCTTTTGTTTTATGTTTAAATGTATCTACATAATCATCATCATCACAGAAAGAAATAACAAGCTACAAAAGAATTAGTTTTTTTTTTAAGTTGTTATTAATATATTGGGATCTACAGTCAACTCAGATGTGTAAACTGATATGCATTGATGCATGATGCATTCCACATCTTTGATGCACACTCTACAAAATGACTTTGCCCCATCTTGAGCGCAATGCTTAACCCCTTTTGGCAAGTCATTAGCCAACACAGTACTGAAGAAGCGGGACTAGTGCTTACAGGGTATGATGGTGCATTGTCAGAAGAGACTACAGACATGTGATCCTAACTTCTACTGTTTGCCCAGAAATGTCATGACAACACCGCCAACGCAAGATTGTACTGTTTGACTGAGCCGCCGCTCCCTCCAACCTAGTCACGCTAGTTCTGCAGCACGGTGAGGGAGGGCAGCTCCCAGTCTACTTCCAGCAGCACCCAAAGATAAGGGATGATAGCGCCGCATCAGCACCTTTGAATTTTCAGCCCCTGCTGCTGAGGCTATCTTTCCCTGCACCCCTTACTTTCCAGCTCCTATACGAGATAAGTATAAATGGTCTAGCATGACCAGAAATCTTCAGTCTCTGATCCTCTCGTACAGTGCCGGAGGTAGTCATTGGGGTACGCGACCATTGGTACATCCGCAAATTGCACCGCTTGCAAGGGCTGGAACCTCTACCAGTAGAAGACATCGCAGACCAGAAGCCACCACTTCTTCAGCAGCCACTGACTCCCTGCTTCTGGGAGTCTAGACCCTCCAGAGGCTCCTGAAGACATCACTCCATTCCTTTCCACCCTCTGGTATAGACTACAGAACCCAGTACAGGTCACATTGACGTCCCTTCAGAACCTCCTCTTGTCCACTGGATGTTGCTGGCATTGCAGACGCTACTTTTCTGTAGTCGTCCCCCTTTCTGTTCCTTCTGAATAAACCACCAGTTAGGTAGGAAAGAGTTCTTAAATACTTGTTTTATAATGTTAAGTATTGTCTATTCCAGTTAGATTAATTACCAAAGTAACTGAAGCAATCCTCATTCTGTCCACCGCTCTTCACTCTCCTTGGGACCGGACAAAAGGAACACGGGTGCTGCTCTCATTGCAAGACTGGGATTACTCAGAAGAATACTATAGGAAATTGCAAACACTACTACAACCGCTACTCTCGTGCGGTTCGAGGAGATACAGAGAATTTAAGAAAGGTAGCTGCTGCCCCTAAAACTAGATTGCTTTGCGACCCTCAGTCAGAATTTGCATTTTGCACTTCTACCAAGCGAGACTGAGTTTTAACAGCCCACCCTATAGAGGGGCCTCAACCCTCCTTACTGCCAATAATACCTTTTTTCCCCCCTTTGATTAAGCTTGAAGACCCCACCCCATATTAGAACCCTTCTTAATGGATGAACAACCTCCCCTTGGTATCGCCAATCTCTGGTTGTGTGGTTCCATTCATCCACCTGCAGCTGTCAGCAGTATACCACAGAGCCAGAGTACAACACCGTCCATGAATTATCCAGGCGACCTCCAGCCCTCACCACAACAGGATAAGAGCCTCCAGCCAGCAACACCACTAATTCAGAAGATCAACAAACTTCTAGATAATTGTGTAAACAATGGTCAGCCGACTTGTAGTGCCACGACAGTGGCTTTGGACTTGTCCCGCTGAGACAGGCCACCAGACCTGTTCTTTACACTGGTAGTAAGCCAATCCACCATTAAAGTGCTCAACTTCGTGATTATGGCATTGCGTAATAAAACTGTTAAGGTGACTTAAGACGTCCACTTTCTCATTTAAACGCTGTGCGACAAAGGTCACCATAACATTTAACCCCAAAGGTCTTAGATCATTATTTAACGTGGCTAGCCCCTCTAAGTAATTGTTTCAATAATTTCCCCTGCCCTGGGCATGCATCATCACGTTTGCTACAAAATTTTTGCAGCCAAAAAGTTGTTGTCCATTGTTGCTGCCTGTCCATTTTTTATACTATAAGACAAGTGGAACATATTTTTAGTAGCATTGTTTGCTTGAGGGTGGTGTCGATTAAAATCTGATTGATTATAAGCGAATTTTCATTAAAAATGTGATTCTGTAATTGATGTCAGTATGTTTCAGTTTGAGGAAGTGTTCCATCGCAAACAACTTGCAGAAAAGATAGAAAAACTGAAGATCTTGCAATCGGACCAGAGCTTGTCACTGTACCCTGAGTACATGAACAGGGTGACGGTGTTGCAGTCGCTCAAGTACATCGACCGTAATAATGCAGGTATCCATCACCAGATATGCATGTTGTAGTATCACTCTTATATTGCATCCAGCTGTGTACCCTGTTCAATCCCAGTCCAGAGCGGGTTTGAAATTTTTGGATCGGGGAGGGGAGGATCTCATGTGGGTGTTCATAATATTTATAACTTCATCTACTTCAATTTAGGTTTAGTTCTTTTAAGAGCCCTTTTGAGGCTCGGATTCTCTGCCAATTTTGAGTGAGTGAAGAGATTTGAACGGCTTTTAACATCGAGGTCTGAAGAGCCATTGAGGGTGATTGAAGTGAGTAATGGAGCAGCACCGGAATGAGAAGGTGGGGGAAACAGGGGAGCCTCGAGAAAACCTGCCGACCAACGGCATCGTCCGACATGATTCCCACACACGAAAATCCAGTGTGACCTGGCCGGGATTGAACCCGGACCGCCTTGGTGGGAGGCGAGCAGGGTAACCACTCAGTCACCCTTGGCACCGCCATTTGAATTTTTTCACTATGTTGATAAAAGGTACGTATCCTTGGATCTGATGCATGATGCTTTTGTAACAATGGTGATTTGATGACTTTGATCATTTCCTACGCATGGCCTTGCATTTCAGTCATTGAAGTTTGCATTGCCGTTATTCCGACACGTGATGAGACTGTTCGGTTTACCATATAGTAATGGACGTTCTAGGTAGGGTAAATTGTATTATTCACCGGCACACCGTAACTATGCATCTAGAGCAGTGAGTACTTTTATCCACCGCTAGATAGATAGCATTCTTCGCTTGTCTGTTTCTCACTTTCTAGCCGGCCCCCGCCCGGTGATGTCATGTCTGAGAGCTATGGTTTTTCGCCACCCCCCGCTCTGCAACCACCCCTCGACTATGAGACGCCAGCCAGCCAGCACTGAGCAGCAGCCCAGTTTAGTGTAAAAGATAAAAGGGGAGTCGCCGCTCGACTCCAGACCAGTCTTCAGTCACCGGCTGCGCTAGCTGCTAGGAAACTGACCAGCCAGTACATCTACACCCACTGCGATAGCAGTGTTTCGCTCCTAGCTTTTACCCTCTTTCCTTCACTGCATTCTGTGCCAAAACTCCAATTCCTTAATGCCCCAACTCAGGACTTCTCCTGACACATCGTGCTTAGTCAACCTAGCTCTGTGCCAGTTTACACTGTTCCATCGTCTATTCACGAGACACTACGCCCCTCTTTGGGCAACAATAGGACTAGGTGGAAGTTTAGTTGAAAGTTGTTTTAACAGCACTACATTACCCCATCCCATTGTCAGTTCAGAACAGGTCACCTCTACCAGCTTTTATGGAGGTTAGCTTCCTGGCAGACGCTCTTGCCAACGTATGAGGGAGTTCATCATCACGGGTTATTTCCCTTATAAGGAAATACAATCCTGTAGACTAGCACCATTACGGGTGACTTCATTAAAGTAAGGGGATGCAGGTGATCTTGGGAATCTACTCAATTGAGCCAAAATACATTGTTGCTATGCACACGCATCTAATACGGCCACCCATTCTATCTGTCATAGATAGAATGGCAGAGCCCGCACAGGTACACTGTCCTTGGACCAGCTTGTTGGTTTGGTGCTCATTTCTTTTCCACCACACCTTTATGCCGGGAAACGAATGTTCCCTAAGCTAGGAAGACTCGGCCTAGACAACCCCATGCAGTGACCCTCGATGGTGAGGCCTGACTTGCAACATGCACTGCGCATCCATGCCAGGTGTTGGAATAAGGTGTCCACCCAGTCGACAGCCCACACGTGGTCTGACTCATTATCAAGTCACAAGGAACCTGCTTCTTCTCACCAACATGAAGGGACTTGAGTTCTCCCGATGACCTATGCCAAGCGCCGTGGGCTGAAGGAGCATGTGAAGCAAACCTTACTAGCCTCTGGACGTCTGCATGAGCTAACCCCTACCTTAGTAGCCTCTATTGCTCAGTTCAACCCAAGGGAACAAGCTTAAGCACTACGTCACTTGCAAGATCAAGTCACACCAGAGGTACCCCAGGATCTGTTTCCGGAACCAGTACATGTAGGCTCAGAAGTACACCCGTGACTGGCAGCCTATCTTAACCAGCCAGACCTACAGCCTACCAAAGCCATAGCCTACCTCATCCTGGCTGAACTAGTTCCAGTTCACTGACCAACAGTCAAGCCACACAGCACACCTGCCCCTGCTGCGCCACCACATACCGGCTTTGCACCCACTGCTGGCCCAACCCATAATCACATCTGCCGCCCAGGTATACCCATCAAGGCAGGAAATCTCAAGCTCAAGATAATGTTATCAGAACCAGACTTTGTGCCCTGCCGTAGAGCTACCAGGCCAGTCCTGTACAGTGGGCGTGCACCCTCACCTTGCCAGGACTAGATTCTACCAGCCAACCCCTGCCACATAGGTTGTGCCTGATTCAGCATCCAAACAAAAACCAGTCTCACTTAACGTAAGTCTACCATTCGACAGGACGTCACGCATCAGATCAAATTGCTTGTTCATATATTTTTGACTAGACTGAGTTTGAGTCGAGTGGAGTTTTATTGTAAGTTAAAGTGGAGTCCAATGTGTCAAGGGCATTGTCATTTACCCAGTCTAGCCTCGCCACAGCTCACCTTTACACCCAGGGTTGGCTCGGCCAGCTAATGCATCATGTTGGACTGCAACCTGCTTCGCACCACAGTGTGACTCTCTACCCCTTCAGCGTTCGGCTGCGGAGGGGAAACAAGCCGCCAGCTTCAGCCATCTATGCCGCCCTCTTTGTCTGCTACCTCTATACTACCCATGCACTCCCTATACTGGCCCTGTGCTCCAGGTATATTTAGAGCTAGCAGCCCGCAGTTCTAGGCTGTCTCTTGCAGCTCCACATCAGGGTTTTACTCTGTCCGAGCGCATAGTGACTTCATCAGCCATCACTGTGTCTCATGGCTCCATAGTAGGTCCTTACTTTACCTGACCATGCATCGAAGCCATAAGCTTTGCTTACAGTTAGCTAATCGTCGTTCATCAGCCTAGACCTCCAAGCTGCCTATCAGCTCACAAAAGCCTACCACGCTTTTCAGCTACCCAGTAGCTTCACACTTAAGAGTCACGAGTCTGAGTACTGTACGACTGGGGTTACTCTCACCCCCACGCCACTGTGTATACTAAGTCTGGGTGTTACTCTGGTTGGCATCCTATGATTGGCCCTTCAGGCCCTAGTCAGGATACAGGCTGGTTTATGTGTGTTTAGTGTTCAGGCAATAAACAGAGATAATCCAAACTTGGTTGAGTTATCACTCCCAAGGCTCTTTACTTCTCTACCTTGCTTTCACTATCTCCTGCTTTTTCCACAGAACCACTTACATTCTTCCAGGAAAAATCACGAGCTGAAACCACTTTCCTTAACCTCACCTTCAGGGAACTCTCATCTCTTTGTGAGTGCTTGGATGTATGGCGAAGTTCCGCCTTCCTGAGTAACACGAGAGTGGATGCCCATATCCTGCTGATGACATCTTCTGTCAAGTGTTTGGGTCTGCCGGCAAAGTTCCACCCGCAAAGTCATTTGCTAGAGACCAGTAGATCAGGCCTATCTACCCCATCCACCTGCCAACCTTTACTTCCTCTCAGGCTGTGCCTACTCCTATGGTACCACAGTATACTGAGGTGGACAGTGGGTGCACTGTCCACCTCAGTATACTGTGGTTCCATATGCCATGCCACAGGGCTGGGCAGGAGAATGCAGCCAAGCTTGGGCTAGCCCTGGGATGGAGGCCTGGAGAGTAGTGAACTGGGTGCCAACCAAATTTATACTTGGAAGAGGGAGGAAGCTGCTCGGCAGAGGGGTACTACCACCAGCTTTACCAGATAATACAAGAACCTGATTTGGCATGTCCCACGTGCTGTATCACCACTGTCTCTCACACCACCAAAGAAACCAGTAGCTCCAAAACACCCCTTAGCCGCCCTTAACTTGATACCTAGCTACACCCCATCACGAGTACCAACAAGACTTACACTCACCAGAGCTCCTCCTCGTGTCTAACACCAAGTGGTTGAGGTTCTGAAACCTGACATCTCCACCACTAATAGAAACCCCATCAAGTTGATGATACCTTTTTCCAGCCACCTGGCGGCGGGGGAAGCACTGATGCCGGCCAACACTAGAAGCACTTATTAGGTAGGGCATCAAGACTATAAGAAAATTTAGTCAAATATTTACAGTTCCATATATTTTAATTTCCTGCTTGCGATCCACAATACACCAGTGTGCATAAACAACTTAAGTTCGGTCTGACCCACCAGTATTAAAGGAATTTATTTTCAGTGCATCGTTTCAAACACCAAGTATTCAACGTGACATTTCTTAAAGAATCATGACACGTTAAATAAATTTTGCTAATTTTTATGTTAATTTTTTTTATTATAATTTACCATTTAATTTACATTTTTAAAAAATAGAATAAGAAAAATCTTTGAAAATTTTTTAACATGGAAGTATTCTCAGAGGCACTTGTGTTCAGTATTTCTTTGTTATAAACTTTAATCTTTAAAATTGACTGACAATATTGAGAAGGAACTTCTTAAATGTTGATTCCCCATTGAAACTCTGTGGCTGTAGGCTTAATATGCACAGACAGCCATTTATAAAATTTTAGATGTACATGTTTTGTTAGTGGCTTTCGCTAACACAGCATTGCTGTCACATTTATATTATTATGAATTAAATACATATAATTTATTGACAATATATACACTGCCAGACAATAAAATTAGTGTGCACAGAAGGATGCATTTGATGGTACTGAAACTTTATAGAGGTAGTGATGCAGATGATTAATACAGATGTTCTCAAAAACAGAGCAGCAAGACATTTACATATGGATATGAGGTACACCATCTGGTCATCTTTTATAGTGTGCTGCACTTCCTTGCACTGTGATACATGCTGCAACAAGGTCTGGCATGAAATCTAACATATGCTGTGATGCTTGATGCCTGGGTTAAGGTGGTGCGCATCACACATGAGCAAGAATTTCATTAGGTGTCAAGTCAGAGAGGCTGGTTCTGTGTAAGCCCTAGTGAGGTGGAGTTAGCTTTATCAGGCACTTGGTCCTAACACAGGGATGGACGGGTAGGCCGTCTGCTGGGTGCGGAATCATACGTTACACTGAGATCCTCTGGGTGGCTGGGGTAGGTGCTGGTAATGACTTACCTTGTTTAGGCCTTATACTGGATCAACTGGTGACTGGAAGCTGTTGCCGCCAGACTGCGCCCCTCCTAGGGCTCCTGCTATCTCCTCTGTTGTATCTACAGCTGGATGTCTGGGTGGGCAGCCAGATGCAGCGGGCTGGAACTGGTGTCGGTGTCACTCCCAAGGCCATCATTAGGCCTAGTCAATGACTAAATGTGGTGCTCCGATGTCGGCGTGACTTGAAAAGGATAGCTAGAACTGTGATATGATGCCTCAGCAGTTGACTGCCAGCTTGAGCTCACTCTCGGGGGGTTAGATGACTGAAGACTGATGGGTTTTGGTTACTTAGTAACTGGTCAGCCTCAGGGGCAGTGGCTGTACCACTGTCACTACACTTGATACCCCTTCTATGGGCAAAGGGCATTAGTGGAAGGTTCTAATGTGTTTCTCCGCAAAGCAGGAGCAGGCGATGGTTTCCCTAGCTAGAATGTAACCAGAGGTGATTAGGTCACTCCAACCGACAGATGGACGTGGTGGGTGGAGAGTGTGTTAACTGACTCTGGTGGCCTAACCACTTTGTTGTGTAGCCTTGCTAGTAGGGGGCACACTAGGTACTCTTCAGTACCCTGTCCACAGCATGGGTGACCTATGAATGTGCAGTGTCTGGTGACGTACGTGCTTTCCTTGTTTAGGGGATGGCCTGCAGTCCTACACTAGAGTTTGAAATCAGTTTAAAGTTGCAATCACCTGCCTCTCCCTTGATGGATGGTGCTTACCAAGATTGAAGGGGTTACGGTTTCATATTAGAATGTGTGCTACTAGAAAACGTGTTTATTCCACGCAGAATAAACACGGTGACCCATACTAACTCCTGCACTTTACCTTGGTTGCTACGTAAACTGCAGAAATTAAACTTAAAGACTTTTTAAGGGGACCTGTCAGAAATAATAAGAGCAGTCAACTAGGTAGCTATGAAAACAATTTACCATATCTGACGATAGTATTAGTCCTGAAGGGACTCGGGTGTCACTGCTAAAGTAGTAAGTGAGGTTAAGGGGGACGTAGACTCTTTGGAGATACCTGGTCGCTGGTATCTAGAAGAAGTCTGGTAGCTGGTGGTTCCTTGTGAGAAGGAGGGTGGGCAGAGGGCTTCAGTAAAAGTTGTGCTGAAGCAAACTGCTGAAAATTAACTCCTCTGCTGTGGCTCCTCAGGGAGGAGTGGTTGGCAGAGAGCGCCAGCTGTAGAAGGTGCTGGAGCAAGCTGCCTTGGAACAACTTCTTCTCCAGTGATTGGCAGAGCCCTAGCACCTTCATGTGCTGGGGCGAGCTGTCCATGAACAACTGTCTTCGGTGGGAGTGCGCAGCCTCGTATATATATCCATGTCCGGTGTGCCTCTCAGGTTTCGTCAGCCTTGCAGTAGCTGCGGTTACAACTTGCCTCTCTTTGTGGACAGCGTGGCCGTTCTGTGCTCTCATGGGGATGGCAAAAGTCTGCTCTAGTTTTCCCTGTTTTGCGGACGGCATTCGACACTCAGTTAGGGGAAACTTAAATGCCTCATTTTTCTTGGCTTTATAATAGAGGGCAATTAAACTACACATGTGTTTGGTATATGGGGTATTTGATGGGTCATTCGCAGTTTCCTTGGATATCCACGTGTCTGTAGATTGCAGGTCAGCTCTGGAGGCTATCTGTGTTTGGGTTTGATGCTCCTTTCAGGCTACATGACGTCGCACGTAAATGAGGTTGAGTCTGAAAAAAATCATACCAAATACGCATCACGCATCAGCTGGATTTTTTCCTGTGGCAGATGGGCCCACAAGTGTTGGACTTGATGTTCTAAAATCCTTAGTGCTGTGGCACAGTGACAGCTGGTGTTTCAACTGGCCCCACATATGCTCAATTGGGAACATGTCTGGGTAGCAGGCAGGCCCTCTGTAGTGTTTGGACATGACGGAGGTAGTCTTGGACAACCCATGACGTGTGCAGTCGCGCATTATCCAGCTGGAATATCACATCCGAAATCCTGGCCAGAAATGGGAGCAGATGGGGGTGTAGGATCTCGTCCACATACCACTGGGCCATTAATGTTCTACATAATACAACAAGAGTCGATAGACTGTCATAGGCTATAGTTCCCCAGACAATAATGCTTGCCATGGGGGAAGTGTGCTGCTTTATAGTAAGAATTGAGATTGTAGCTTTCACTAGGGCCCCTCCACTCCCAGGCGCAGTGATAATCAATCTCCATATTTAAGCGGTACTCATCACTAAACTCCGCTTATCACCAGTCTGTGGTATTTCACATTGCTCTCAGGCCTGGCAACACTGCAAATATAGCTGCCACTGTTGCAGAACTAATGGCAGCACATATAATAATGGGCACTGGAATCGCAGATTCGCCTCTGCAGGGAATCGGGAAATGGTTTGTGGGCACACAGGAGTCCCATCTCTAGCCAGTATCATGGAATGATTCGCCATGGGATTCCTTCATGTCTGGCACATGATCCATGTATCCTCTCGACTGGTAGTTAACCTTGTCTGTCCTGAGCCAGTTCCCCATGTGTGGGCACCTTCACATATCTGTTACTGCCAATAGTATTGGACAATTTGGTCCAAATGATCCACATGGTGTGATATACAGCATTACAACCACTGTGCAGTTTTCAGCCCGATTACAAATCCTTTCTCAAAGTTCATCAGTTGCGTAAAGAGACATCTTTGCCATCTTCCTGGCAATTGTCCTCATGCTGTATGCTTGCTTGATATTGTTGGGTGTTTCTCACGTTAATGTGGCTTTGACTACAATCACTGGTTGGTGCTTGCAGCGCCACTGCCGGGTGTGAGGTCAAATGCAAACACACTATCATGGGATCATGTGCATACCAATCTGTACACTCGCTATTTACATTGTTTCATGTTGTCACATTATTTCTTTGTGGTGCACTTTTTTCATTGTCTGGCAGTGTAAGTGAAAGTTTTGTTTAATCAAAAGTAGGATATTTTGATGTTAATAACAGTATTACATGTTTGGTTGTATATGATTTTCTTTAAAACACAGAAGGCATATTGAAATTTTTCAAAAGTTTGTTTCAAAAAGCGAGAAGATACCATGAATGTACTATAAACATTTGTGCATTTCATGTTCGTCCAGGCAGTATACTTGTGTGTTAGATGTGTCATACAGTACACCAATGCATGGGAAATTTAACATGGATCATGTTAAGAGAACAAGGTGGATTGGAATGGGTTATTAGAAAAGTAAATATAAGTTCTAAATAATTGTATTTATGTATATTTAAAAGAATAAAACAGAAAGCAAACAAAATAATTTCAGTATTCACGAGTGTTTTTCTAACACTTTGAACTCGTATGTTAATGCATGGAACTACTTCCACTTTATCGTTACCAACTTTACTGGATGCATGCAGATATATGTGCCCTTTAAAATGTATTACAAGGAAGGGACAGTGATGTTTTTCTAAGTTTGTTTTCAAAAGTGTTTAAATAACAGCAAACAGCGTATAGAAATGTAATGGCGTCGTATTTTGCCTTAAGTATATATGAAGATTGAGTTTCTTCGCATTGAGTATAATGAACGCAATTCAAGCTGAGGAGTTTTGAAGTTACCGACGTGACTTAACTCAAACTATTTGAGTCTCAGTCCATCTGTAGTTCAAAAATGATACTTCCAAAGTGTTTCGCTTACAGCAGGTCACCTGCAGTGTTGTGTCCAGCATATCAGTACTGCCTCATGTCATGACAGGGTCATCCCATTAGGATCATACAAACTGGTGATAATTTTTCTTTATGTATCCAAGCATATGACCTCTTGGGGGGATGGGGGGTAGTCTGTCGGGCGGTGGTAACACTCATTGTGTGGTGACCTTTCAAGGTGGGAGCCACAAATTACTGTTGTTCCTGAAAGGTGGTGTGAAACGAGACCCTAAGATTGAGTGGCAGTGGAGTGTGAGAGTGGAGGGAACTAGAGTAGCCTAAGAAAATACACCAATTACGTAAGAGCAATGATATCCTTTTCCTACAAGTGAAAATATGAAATTGAACCTGTTCATTCGTAGTGGAAAGTGAGTGGTTTGATCACTATGCCAATGTGGCTCCATTTTTTTTTAGAGTTAAAGCAAGCATGACTTGACACAAAATGGAAACCACAGTGATTGCTGCAAACACTGCTCTATCAAGTACCACACTTGTGACAGATTACAGCACCAGCCTTGTGTATCTTGCTCTATGTGGGGCATATGTGGTTAGTGGAGCTGTTATACATGTTTTATCTACAACTAGAACATCTGTGTCATCATAGTCATCTTTCCCATAATTGTATCGCCCATCATCGTCCTCACCATCATTGACCATACTAATTAATCATCTTTCACTATCATCTATAATTACCACCATCATTAATGATCATTTTTCATCACTCATCATCAATACATGCAAAAGGGATGACTGTCACAAGTGCATGCAGTAGCCCATGTTAGATGAAACACTACGTGGAAAGTTTCCAGGTGCCCAGGATAAATGATGCTGGTACTGCAAGAGTCAGACAGAAAGGATAGAAAGGTTGGAATAGACTGTAGAATTGGAAGGTCGGATGACATGAAGTTAAATCATGTACCAGAGAGTTGTTTTATTGTTTATAAAGTGCGATAGTAAGCTGCAAAAAATAAAATTCTAAAAAATCAAAAAAAGAGTTAGATTTATGTTGCAGTATGCATTCAAAATACAAATAATATTTGTTGATGTAAGGATTAGAAATAGACAAGCAGCAGCCAATCAGCAGCACAGTCCATTCACAAGGTACCATTGTGAGGGGTGAGGGGGAAACATGGGTACAGTGCGAATGATGCACATCGATGCTGTAAGTATAACTTGTACAGATTGTCTGTGTAGAGTGTAAGGAGTTGAATGAAGTTTAAGTTAAAGTTAGGCATGTGCATGGTGTTGTTGCAGTGCAGTTGAAGGGGAAGGTGGCATGTGACATTGGGAACCATGAGCTTATGATCACGGAGTTGGTGCTACACAACATCCTGCTGGACCTGCAGCCTGCAGAGATTGCCGCTCTTCTTTCCTGCCTCGTGTTCCAGCAGCGTACCACTGCTGTACAGACACTCACCAAGTCCCTCAAAGATGTGAGTGCCTTACCTTACTTGCTGCTTCGACTTCTGACACCCTCACACTCTGTCACACTAATGTCCCATAAAGCCATTAAATAGATTAAATATATTAGTCATCAAATTTCAGAAGACTTAATGTATTATATAGGAACATGTGACAGCACCTTTATGTACTGTGTTTACTTCAGTATACAGTAATGTTTTGTTCCAAATTTCACTTCCAAAAAATTGAGAGTCATTTTATTCTCACATACCAAATATTTTGAGGTCAGTGTGATTGCTTTAGTAGTGGCATTTAACATTACATTTTTTTGCCTAGATATGCATTTTGTTACGTTAAATTATGTCATCTTAAAAACATTTACAGACTGTCCTTTTTGTGTTTAAATAAACATATGGGTAGAAAAAGTGTAACTTTCTTAACTGCAAAGAATTTGGCTGTGTTAAACCCACCAAGAGAGAAAAATACTTGCTCAGTTACACGTCCACTTAATTTGTGAAGAAATAAATTTTTTCTGTTAACCAAAGTCAAAATGTGGCAGTTATCTTATTTTCATAATCATCCTATATTCTGGTAAATACAAAAACTCATTAAATACAGCGTTTAGTGTTTGTAGTAGTTGAGTTGACAGATTTGACTGCTTTTAACGATGTCTAAAGAGTCAATGAAAGTGAAATGAGGTGATAATGGAGCAGTGCCAGAATGCAAGGTACAGGGAGAAGCAGGAGATCCCTGAGAAAACCAGCCGGCCAGCAGCATTGTCCAGCACAATTCCCACTTGCGAAAATCCAGGCGTGACCCGGCCGGGGATTGAACCCTGTTCACCTTGTGGGAAGGTGAGCAGGCTAACCGCTCATCCACAGTGGCCCCATTGTTATTAGTATGTAACATGTACATTTTTCCTTGATACCCTCGTTTTACAACAATTGAAAATGAAAATCCTCATGTGGTTCCTGCCTGAGGCAGGGTCATGTATGGCTGGGAGGAGGCTGGCACTAATCGGGGCCTGCTGTCCTACCCGAGAGATAGACCTGTATGGATAAGGTATGAATGAGGTGTGACAAGATGGGACAGAAACACGGCATAATGAAGATTGGGGAGGAAACAGGAGGGCTCAGAGGAAAGCCCCACATCACTGTAGTGACCAGCACACTCCCCACATACAAACCCCCTCATCTGAAAATTTTCTGCCTGCTGGGGCCTGGTATTGAACCGGGGACCTTAGAAGTGGGAGGAGAGTGATTAACCAACTAAGCCAACCATGAATCTTTTCGACAATTACTGTACCAAACTAATGCTGTGCCTGCAGACTATTACTATTAAAGTATTAATTACCAAAAAATGTTATGACTGAATGAAAATAATATGTTTTGAACACCTGCCAAAATGTACCAAAAGAACCTGGTCCCATCATGGCAAATAGCTGATATGCGAACTTACTCATTACTTTGTCTAATTTAACTGTGAAATGTGTTTCAGGTAATAGTTTCACTGTAATAGGTATCTAACAAAATTAACAATTAATACTACCCAGATATGTTAGATGCTGTATTGTAATGCACTTCAAAGAATATTTTATAAAATTCTGGCAAAATATATTTTAAAAATAGCCGTTCTAAAAGTTAACACTAAAAAGGGGAATGTTTTGTAGGCATTGGGTAAGGGTCTGAAACATTTCACCAAATAATTTTAGTTTGTGGATATAATTTTGTTGTATGTATACGCATTAAATTTTGCTTTCAGACTTGAGCACAAAATAATTTGAATGATTTTTCATACTAAGCAATAAATGTTCAGCAGGATTATTGTAAACATCCCATACCTGTAACTACTCACATATAGAAGAAAAAAAATCTGTATTCCGATCAGTGAAAAGAATTTTGAGTAATGACTTGATGCATGACGTCCTGCATATTACTAAATCGACTTCTACTCATCACTGCAAACAAACTTGGAGCACTTGCAATGGAGTTTGACTTGCTGCCACTGCCAACGAGATGTCACAAATTGTTTTATCTACCTAAGGCAAAGGACGGACGCTCCATGCCAGATACAACTATGCGCCACCCGAGTCACTGAAGCCATGCATCAAGCTCAACCAAGTACAGCGGCGTACCGCTATATGCCACTACTAGTACAATCGCCGAGGCAGGAGCCTGGATCCAACACTCGCCACTGACATCACGCACCGAGGATCTATGCCATGCACTTTGCAGCTGCTACCCCATCTCCAGGACAACCCCCTATTTCAGCAGAACAAGGGGCACGCTGCTGAACAGTATAAATAGCAGGCCGCACCAAGGCTCTTGACCAGTCCAACCCTGAGACCCTGGATAGGAGTAAACACAACACTTAATTAATTTCCAATTCACTTCAGTTTAATTGCCCAGTCCAATATTGACAGTATAAAAATGGAAAAATATTTTATATATTTTAAATAAACTGCTTATTGTTTTATGAATATTTTTTAATGGAATTGAAATTAAAAATATAGTAATATTGATACAATTGTAGAGACTGAAGTAGAAAGATTTATATAAATCCACATTTATTTTTACAATGTTGGTGTTGATGTGAGCATTGCATTCTTGTATGGCCGTGCATTGTCTGTGATGTGAGCTAGTTTGTGTTTTAACAACGATTTGGCGTTGTGTACAGACACTTCACAGTGGCCGTTTATTTTTGGATGTAATTCTACATAATTTAGATATGAGTATTGAACACAGTTTTATTAAAATGGGTGGAATTGGAAGATTGAAATGTTGTGCTGAAAACTGTTCATGTGTAGTAGTGCCAACCTGTGAACACATATTTTTTTTTGTTTTGACATTGGCACATTTGCAGTGGGCAAGAAAATTAATGTTTCGCTGCTTTGCCTTGAGTGATGTCTCTGGTACTTTTATGCTCGTTGGATCAGTCTTCAAGCAATTGACATCCTGTTCCTTCACCGCCCTTCTGGTGCCGCGGGAACCATCAGCTCCCCAACCTTGATCTTCATCGCGTCCTAGTGGTGCCGAAGACACATATGCTCCTCAAGACTTCACAGCACACTCGAGGTGCCGAAGATCCTTCACCTCATGTCTTACGTTTACCGCAACACTGATACACGTACTAGTCCCTTCAGTACAACAGTAGTATAGTACATTCACAGTTTCTTCTGCATTTTTTAATCAAACCTTTGAAAAATCTCCCCATGCATGACATGCTTGGTTGTTCCCTAAATACGGCCTATATCACAAGCATTTTATACTTGTCTTCATAAAAGTTACATTTTTTCTGTTAAATTGAAATGTTATTCATATTTTATCTATAAATTATAATGCTGCATTAAAAAATAATTTGAATAAAAACAGTGAGAAAACATGTGTGTTGGTAGCGCCTAGTAAGAAATAGTTCTTATACAAAACAATGTTACAACAGAGTTCGCACGAATCCGGTGCGTTGTCCCTGTGGTGTAATCTTCCAGACTTAGTTAAGCTTAGTGTGCACGAGGTGGAGGAATATCCTGGAAGTAAAACTTACGCAGGGCTTCAGAAAAGGTCGAAGATACAGTGAATCAACTATAGTGTAGTTCAAGTCAGAGTTGTTTTCATAGCCACTTTTACTGCCTACCCTGTTAGCCTCGAAGCAGCTCGCCTTCACCTGTGTTCATGTAGCGTGTTAACTTCCATAAGTTCACGTGGATAGGAGGTAGTACATTAACCATCACTGTTTATTTCTGTTAAAAGAAATAAACACAGTTTAGCTCACTTAACGAATATCACTCCCATAGTCACTGTACCTCTCCTTGTAAACATCAGGCTCGTAAGAGGTACAGCAAGTGACCAGAGTTTTATTCTTTCCGGCAAAAAACCTCACACCAAAAACAATACAATCTTGGAAGGCCACCCATTCTCTGCACTCATGTAGTGAACGGTAGAGCCACAACACTAGGATACCGCTTCTTTATGGATTGGACTGCCAGTCTGGGGTTTGCTCTTTTCATCGCACCCTAGTGGTGCCGAGAAGGGTATTTCATCTGGGCCTGGGGGGACCAGTTTTTCTCTGACACTCACCACACCAAAGTTCGAATGCCACCCGTTCTCTGCACCTAGTGTAGTTAACGGTAGAGCTACAACACTAGGTACTCTGTCCTCTTAGGGTCGGCGTGTCAGCTTGGATGTTGCTCTTCTCATGGTGCACTGGTGGTGCCGAGAGGAATACTTCTTCAGGTCTAGGGAGACCAACTCTATCAGGACCTCACACCCATGGTGTCGGAGTTTGAGAGTCAGATACGGCATTGGCTGGCGGCTGCATATGCACACTAATTACACAACCTACATGTCAACTGCTCCACTTCTACGAGGTCCGATTGTAGAATTATCTTCCTTGTATCCTTTACCCATAGTGGTGGTGTTCATAAGAGGGCAAAACGGGCAAAGGCTGCCTCTAACTATCCATTGGATCTTAACCTCCTTCCTGCCGGGTTCGAGCATCTCAGTCCATGGGAGCAGACAGCAGAACTTTGCAGACTCTTAATACCAGTTTTGCCAACCTACAAGCCAGCTACATTCAAACCACCTGCCAAAACCGCAGAGAGAATTCACCCAGTATGTTCAGGCCTACCTCAGTGCCCAGACACCTCCGTGGGTTTCACCAACCTTTGGTTTTGTGTGATGCCACGAGAACCACATACCTCATCGACAACGAATCCAGCACAACTGCGCCAACCAGCACACCTACCTCAGGGGCAGCCCCAAGTGTGCAACCATTTGAACCTTAGTCGGCACAGCCGCAACTGCCGGCTGTACGTCGCCCAGATCTACCAGAGCGAGTGGTCTCACCAAAAAAATAGTGCTTGCAGAACCCAATTTTGTTCCCTGCCGGAAAGTGACTCGGCCAGTACTGTACACTGGCTGAGCCCCGTACAACACAGATTAGACAAACCTGCTGTCAGAGTGTGCCAGCCTACTGTCCACTTAAGTCACTTTGGCGACATGACGTGACACCTTTCGAAGTCCATCATGCGTCAAACTACTTGTTTTGTGTTACTAATCTGCAATTATAGGATTTTCATCTAAAATACCTAAATTGCTATTATAAATTCTTAATTAGCACCGTAGATACCGCATTTGCCATATGCTCTTTTATGTGATGAAAACAACTTATGAGAGTTATTATGAGAAAGTTACGCTTAAAAACCTTTAAGATTTCATTTTAGATGATTATCTGAGCTCTTGGAGTCATAATAACTACAAATTATTATTAACAATTAATGTACATTATTTGTTTTAACTCTTTTCTAAGCTAGTTTATAAAAAGTTTGGCTACCTTTATGAGCACACATGGCCATTACAGAAACTAGTGTAGAGCATTAGTAATTTTTTATCTGTAGGTGTAATCTACTAGAACTGAAATTACATAATTCAGTGTGGAACGTCTATCTGTTATTTTTCAGGTGACTGACAAAAAAATTCTGTATATGTGGACATTCAGTGGATGTAGAATTGACACTTAGATCAACTGAAAGCAAAAACATACCTTGAACCTGATGGTAACAACACTGATAGCTATATATGTATATGTTATGTGTTAAGTCTAACTAGTAGAAAACAAACACTTTATGTTGACTTGCCAACATTATAAAAGTATACTCAAATTCATACCAAGCAGTTGAGTCAATGCAACTGACTCCTTTAAAAACCTTGTTTAAAAAAAGGGCAGAGAAAATAGCTACTAACATAGCATAAGTAATATAGTTGTAGTTATCAGCCATTAAATTTAACATGAGAAATTAAACATGGATTTTCATTAACATTGCATTACAATTTTTAACTTTCCATTCATTTTTGATGGATATACTACATTTAAATGTTAACATTTTTCACAAGAAAATATTTAAGTTTGCTAGTGTTGTGGCAACCATGTGAGGCATGGCAAGTCGACATCTTGAAAAAATGGCACCAATATCACTCCAGGCTCTTAACAACCTAAACCTTTCTGTATAAATTGGTTTTCACTTTTGTTAGAAACTTTTCAGACATGCAATTTTTTTTTTTTTACTGACGACATGGTGTGTAATTTGAGATATGTGGTAAAGATTTTTTATTTCTTGTGAGAAAGGTACGCAAGTTTACTATAACTTGGCGATGAAAACAACTGTAGGTTCAAAATGGTAAATAATATAAATTAACCCGCAACCTGGACCTGGTTAAGCATCAAGCTTCTCCACACTACGAGCATGGGAGCTTGTTGCTCCATTTACAGGGTAAATTTAGTGTTTGGGGCTGTTCACCAAGATCTCTTATCACTTACTGCTCTGATCGTGGCAGATTGCATTGGGAGTTGGCTGAGTTGATGCCAAAGAAGGGGCAAATACAGCTGAGGTGCTGGTAGACTTAGTAACTAACTGATGGCTAAGGTAAGTACTCTGGCATTTAGTGGCAGCAACCATGGCGGGCCTGACTGGTTCAGGATAAGGTTTAGGTAGGTTTGGTGGCTGTGGTGAAATAGCTTCAGGGACTGAAAAACAGCCTATCCGATAGGCTGGATTGGAACTCGAGCTGCTGGTCCTCGGGAAAACTTGCCAAGTAGAGGTTGTGGTGATGCTGCTGCTGGATCACAGGCATGCAGCTTCCTCTCACAAACGAGAATTTAGCCTGTGCAGTAGCTTTCTTGTAAGCCTTTGTCCTACGTGCTCTGTGGTGGGGCATGGGGCAAGATGTACACTCAGGCTTAGGCAAGGTCATGTGGTAAAGCAAGGTGGCTGAAACTGTGCCTTCCAGAAAGCCGGATCACCTCTCTGGTACCAGTGCACAGGGATCAGTCGACTCCCCAATGGAGGGCAATCCTCCACCTGACGGTGGTGAGCCCCACTTCCAGAGCCCAGAGAAGTGGCATTATCGCTGGTAGCCAGGCGCTCAGCTGAAACAGGAACCTTTTCCAACTTGGGAGATGCACATATCCCTAGGGAAGGTGGGAAGCATCACTATACCCACTTCCAGAGAAGCAGCAGTATCGCTGGAAACCAAGTTTTCTTTGAGTAAGTTTCATAGTGAGCTTAGCTCTCAGCCCCTGTGGTGCTAAGTGGTTCCCAGTGTGCACTATGTGTACGCCGAGACCGTACACATAGTGTACGGTCTCGGATCATGCCTAAGCTTGAGAGGGTGGCGGATTGTTGGGAAGGAATCAGGGTGAATGCAGTACAAGACTAAAATAACTAATATATGATTGGTTTATTGTAAAACCACATATATCCCAGTCTGTGCTCAGGATGCCCCCTGTACATCAAGGTGACCAATACGAGCCTGTGCGAACCCTTTTTATACTCATCCAGTTGGGGGCAATTGAGGAATGGAGGGGGGACAGCTTCCTTCTCCTGCTGTGCAGTCAAGATGTGCCATCCCAAGGGGCAAGATGCAACCACACCTTCAAGACAGGCGGGTATGCAGCAGGGGTTGCCCGTAACCAGGTGATGGCAGACCTTTCAGTTTTGTATGTAGGTGATGGCATGGCCTTAGCGCAAGGAGGGATGCAGTCTAGGCCCATTGGGTAAAGGTTTGTTGCCCGTGGCGCATCAAAATAGGCCTAAATGTAATGCAGTCAGAAGACAGCAAAAACAATATTTGTTAGAATTTTATTTAAAACTGTCAGCCATTACTATTAACTGTGCATGTGCACGTAATAAATGGCCACCTTGACGTGCCACGAGCAACGTCATTCTCTCATGTACCCTCTCCACAGCCGCTGTCCCCTCCTAAGAAGAGTTGTACACACCAAAGGGTGCCTTTCAAGCAAGAGTGGTTTGCCCGGCCATTGCCGCCTGCTGCACTGCAACCCGCTTTGCATCGCTTTGCAGCTCTATCCCTCCAGCACTTGGCACGTGCAGGGAAGTCTCTGCCACTCTGTTACTCTCATCTTTTCTTTGCGTCTCTTTCTCCACACCCCACAACCCCTGCGCTGGTGCTGTGCACCAAGTATAAATAGGACCCGCAGTCCTTAGTTTGAGGCTGTTGCAGCTCAGTCTTCTATGGAATGTCACTTTGCCCAGAGACTACCAAACTCCACGTCTCGCCTTCGCAGAACGTCATGCTGCCCAAGCATTCAACCACCTTTTCAAGTTGTTATTGCCTTTCGCAGTCCTGTTGAGAGTTGTACTCTGCACACCGCTGCCTTGCTGCACGCCGAAGATGCCACGCTTCCAGTTACCTTTTTGTAGTTTATCTACAGCTTTTACGAGTATGAGTGCTGCCTGACCTAGGGTTGCCTTCACTCCCCACACTGTCGCGTCTTCCCATACTAGGTAACTTAACCAGGCAACTTAGGCTTGGCCCTTCAGACCTCAATCAGGGTACAGACTGGTTTTTGTGTGTTTGATTGAGCAATCAATAAAACAGCCGTAAATCTTTGTTGAGTTCTCTCTTCCAGCACTCTTTCATCACTAGCCCTAGTAAGACTCTTCTAGGGATAGCCATAAGCCAAACCCCAATCCTTTTCTCTCCTCACTAGAGCATTGTCTCTCGGACTATCACCCCTCCGGCAGATACCTGGGTCCGCTAGCAATGTCTCGCTCACCAGGGTGTCCCCAGAGTGGATGCCACCTAGCCCTGCTGTTATAACCTCCAGTTTGGTACTTGGGCCCGCTAGTGACATTTTGCTCAAGCCACCGAGCTGAAGACCAGCAGATCAGGCTTCCAACCTTGCCTAACCTACGCACCCTACTCTCCATCAGGCTATGTCTACCCCTTAATTGCCACCCACTATCTACCTAACAGGTCTTACCATACTCCCCTTATGCCTCACCAAAGGGCTGGGTGGGGCAAGACTGCCAAGTTGGGGCTAGTTCTGGCTGGGGTACTGAAGAGTAGTGGTTCAGTTGACAACCAGATTTACACCAGCTTGTCGAGCACCCACCTGAACCTCATCTGGCACATACCTCGTGCAGTATCTCCGCTGCCACCAACACTGCTGAAGAAGATGCCTACGTTCATCTGGCAAGCTAATGTTACTAGGGTAGTCAGGCCCCTAAACGTTACACTCGCATATACTCCAACTAGGATACCCACCCACCCATCACTCACAAGCGCACCACCTAAAGCACATAGTTCAATCATAGAAGTGGCCAAGCCTAGCAACGTAGGCACCAGGAACAGCCCTGTACAAGCGGCGACCACTGCGACTACTGCTTAACCGTCATACAGGGAGATAAGTACCTCGGTCTCACCCTCCAATTGCCATTCCCGCTAAGGGTGAACGACGAGGTGACAAACCTTGTTTGCAATAGTTTGTACATTTTGTTTATAATGCGTCCGGCCATTCATCATTCTTGCATCAATAGTGAACAACGAAAACTTGCCCGGATGAAGTTCTTGGCAAACAATTCAAATGTGCTGGATTTTTTTTCTTTTTATACAAGAGTTCAACACGATAGATACAGCATCACTCAATTTTCTAAAATATTTCTTTTTTTTAATGCTTAGTTGATAGGACTGAAAATTTTATTCAGTTGATACAGTAAAAATTGTTCAAGGATTAATAGAAAACTTGCATACTTTTAGCAGGAAGGGTAATGTATGCCATTGCTTGACTGTGTATTCAACTTGCACATAATTTAGGAGAAGGGTGCAATTGTACTAGCACGAGGCTGTGTTTGCATATTGCAAATAAAATATTAATTCTTGTAATGTCACATGTTATGGTGAAGGAAAAAGAGTATGAATTAACATTTTACAATTACACTGTGGAAAGCATAGTAATCTTGTACTAAAAATTTAGGTGACATATGTTATGCACTATTTAGTTGTAATAATATCAATAAACATAATTTTTACTATCAGATTTTTAAAACTGTAAGTAGCTTGCAAGGGAACATGGGGTATATGTGCCTGTATAGGGAGTTATGAGATATATGTGTATGACTAGTGCTGTGGTGGCTTTGTGCAGGGCATAGAGATCATCAAGAGTATAGCGAAAGACATCATGGCTGTTGTGATTGAACATGGCCTCCAACAGGACTCGTGTGGGGAGTTTGAAAAGTTGAACTTCGGGCTGACTGAAGTTGTGTACGAATGGGCCAGAGGCAAGGTGAGGCTTCCGAGTTGGCTGTTCTTGCGACAAGCATTGTTACTGCTTGTACATGTTACAGCAAGCATCCCTTCCCTTCCACTTTAACCGTAACAAAAAGGGAAAAGACTGAATTATTGCTTATTAACCAGGAAAACTTCTTAGAAGGGTCAAATTACACATGTGCGGCTAGCCAAGGAGCACAATTATTCAACTTATTAAGCAGGAAAACTTCTTAAGTGGAAACTTCTTAACAGGGTTTCGCTTTGCGTTAATGTATATTAAAGACGCAGCCTCTCTCGTTTGAAATGTGTTCTCAAAAGTAAAAGCCAGGCTTAAGGAACAATTTCATATATATATATATATATATATATATATATAAATAAATAAATAAATAATATATATATATATATATATATATATATATATATATATTTATTTATTTATTTATGTCCCTCGTCATATTGTGAGTTTGCAGTGAGGAAATGTGTAATGAGGAGTTGGTTGTCTGGTTTGGTTAGCTGGTGTTGGTAAAGAAGGTTGATGCTTGCATTTGTCCTCAGCCCTTTGCACAAATCATGGAACTGACGGACGTGCAGGAAGGCATCATTGTGCGCTGCATCCAGCAGCTCAATGAAACCCTGAGAGATGTGAAAGATGCTGCCCACATCATCGGCAACCCTATCCTCAAGCAAAAGATGGAGGAAGCATCCAACGCCATCAAGCGAGATATAGTGTTTACTGCTAGTCTTTACACCTGATTGCGTTGCTTCAGTTCCACAAGATCTGTACCTAACTTTCAATATACAAATTTTTATTTATTTTTTGTATCAGCATTTTTAAAATTAATATATTATTAACTTTGTTGAAAACTCAATTTACTGTACTTACTTTTAAACTTTCTACTTAATTATGTATTCTTTCCTTTGGTTAATTATAAAAAAATTGTTTTTACTTAGTAAATTGTGAAACCGTATTTATATGATTATGTTTATCAGTGCCTTTTCTAAATATTTAGATAGAAACTAGTATTTTGGGGGTGTGTAGGCCACACATTTTTACAAAAAAAAATGACAACAGAAAGTAGGGTGCAACTATTTACGAGATATTGACATTAAAAAAATATATTTTTCCTCAATACGTGTTCAGAAATTTGTCAGCATACAGTACATTTTAATGTTTTAACTTAGTTTCTAAGGAAGTAAAATAAAATAAGAACAAATTAATAGCGTATCACTCATGTTTAAATGGCCAATGCTTATGAACCACCCTGTGGAGGAAGAGCTGGGGTGAATCTCGTTATCTTCTATTTCTTCTAACCCTTGCTCTGCTCACCCTTTTCCAACCTCCCCCCTTCCCTAAAAAAAAAAGCTCGACTGTCTATCATTATTTTCTTTCTCCCTCCCCTTGGGTCGCAGCCTTCAGCTACCTCACCCTCTCTATCATGACCAATTTCTTTCCCCTCTTCTCACTGCCTCGCTATTTTTAGAATACCCTCTTCACCATCTCTTATGCTCTCTCTGGCGGGATGAGAGAGCCTGCAGGAGCTGTGTGTACACACGTGTTTTCTTTTCTGTGTGTACAAGGACACACCAGACTGCAAACTAAATAGTTTGACATTGCGTTGCTGTAGTTTTCTTTTGCTGACAAAATTAATTATCCTTAACTTTTTATCAAAAACTTCTGGTGCGACCTATACATGCCAAAATACGGTAACTGCAAGTATTCATACCCAGCACTATCTATAACAATAGCTTAAAGTTATATCATATCAGCCACTAAAGCCATAGCTATCCATGGCTAGCTTTCATAAACATTATTTTTATGTTTAATTCCCATTTTCTGTATTTCAGCACATATCTAATATTAGTTTTAACATTAAATATTCACCCAATGTGCATCTTCTACTGTCTGGTATTAACAGGATTGAAGGATAGCTATAGTCTGTTGTTTCTGTCATGTATCATGTTTCATTTGTAAACAATGGTGTAACACTACTACATACATAGTTACATCAATTTTCCATAATATGCAGTGCATTGGGAAGTATTAATTTTGTGTACAAATTCTTTTTGTGAATTTGTATGCTGGCTTTGAAAATAAGAGTATAGCATACCAAAATTGAGACTGACTAAAGTTTAAGCTTATATGAGTGCTCTGTTGAAAATGTATATTTGTTCAGTTGGCCAAATAAATATTGTATATATTCTGTTAATGTGTGTTTATTTCAGTTTTAATGGTTGCACGTAGGCCGCTAAGACTACCAAAAATATATAAAAGGACAGAAATTCAAGTATTCACAGTGTGGTACTTGTTGACAGGTGCGCACACAAAGGACGAGATAGCGGAAAGTATGAAAGGCAGCTACCGCCTCCAAAGCCAAGCAGAGTTGCAACCCTGCCATAACTGCACTTTGCAGCATGACCCCACGAGACCGAGCTCATGCTGCCCACCAGCTGGAGAGGCCTCACTTCCTAGCTCCTTCCCAACACTTGTTTCCAGCACTCGTCAAGACAGCCAAATATCCTCATCCAATAATTGATGCCATCCACAGGGGCATGGACATCCCCTTTCGCATCGCCAACCCCTGGTTTGGGGGACATCAGACCACCAGCCGATTTCGTGCCCCAACCATCCACATTCTGAGCATCTGGGTCAATGGCCACCTTGGGCCACCATCCAGTCAGGTAAACCTGCGGCAGTGTGCCCACTCTCCTGCGGCAGTGTGCCCACTCTTCCGCGGCAGTGTGCCCACTCTTCCGCTGGACCGTGAAAGCTGCATTTGACTTTGTGCCCAATAGACAGGCCACGCACCCTGCTCTCTACACCGGCCATGCTCTGGTCCATCACTACTAGTGGCGAACGTCATTGGCTCTTATGTTACTGACGAGACAAACAAAACTGTGATTTACCGCGGCGACCCCTCTCAGCCAAAAGCCATCATGCGTAAATTTTTTTAAAAATTATTTCCGTGCTCCTGAACTATGTCAGATTTCTCAATCAAATTAAATGCTGTTATGGGCTGTTCATGGTAAAGTGAGCACTTTTTAAGGCACTCTCAACAGTCATTTTCCACTCATAAATATATCTTATTGCAGCCTCAGGCATTAAGTTTTGAGGGTGGTGAAATATATACACTGTGTTTATTGGTATCAATGCAATGTTTATATTAAAAAGCAGCAGGAAGATGGAAATTAGATGACAGGAAAAATTTAGAAGGGTCTTAAAAAGTGCTCACTTTACTGTGAACAGCCTATAACGATAAAGTGAGCACCTTGGAGGCCGTAGTTAATTTTTCCTTTCAGTCATTTATCCTTTAACCACCTTTTTAAGTAAATACATATTGCAATGTAAGTAATAAATGAAGTGTATGTATTTCACTGCACTCGTTAGTTAACATCCAAGGCCAAGATAAAATTTATTTATGGACTATTATTCCAAATGAGAGGGGTTTGAAAAAAGTTCGCTTTACCATGAATAGGCTTAGTTATCTACCACCGAAAAACTCAACTTTTTCAATTGGTTTTGCAAAGATGTATTGCAGCCTTGAAAACTGATGTACTATTTTAATATATATATATAATCCCCCCCACTATCAGGATGCACTTTTTTGTTGCATAACACTTATACACAATACTACAAACTACTGCTTGAGCAATATTATCCAACAGTTGTTTACAAGTTGTCCACCTCTTCTTATAAGGTATAACAAATGAGGTTCCTTAACCAGTGTCAATTCTCTTTCTCCTTGCTGCCAATTTTTATTTTCTACACTGCACAATGAGATATACCAGTAGCTGCAGCTGTCCACAACTGTGCTTTTTCACTGGCTATTGGTGGTTTCAAAGTTTAGGCTTCATTCTTCATAAATGACAAGACATTATCATTACTTCCCAAGTCCGAGCATGTAATTTTTTTTTTGTCCTTTAACTTTCATAATATCTATCTCCTTTGCTATGCCACCGAGTGTTCCAATATTCCTAGACCCTAGATGCAAACTCTGTTGTTAAACATTTTTATCAGTCCTGCATTTACCAAAACTCTCACAAGTAAATGTCACCTTGTACAGCACAGTGGAAATACAGGCCATAGTAAAATGACCAAAAGTAAGTATTCAATAACTTGGTGTTCAGTTTATGCAAACATCCAGTCACAAGGGCTCAAACTAATAATGCAGTGACAACTCTGTACATTCAGTAAGGCTCCAAAAGCTCAGCATACCTGTGAAATGTCAGTAGGAACTGTCATCACACTGTAATAGCACAGCATGTTGGGCTTCTTTAATTTTATTGCACAAATGTGGATAATTGTGTACAGCAAACTTGGTTAGTATGTATGCACCACACATTTGTTCCACTGCATAGCAAGTCCACCTCACAGTGCAATGCCAACTGGGTTTTAGGAACATATAATGGTCACTTATTAACAGGGACCCCTTAATTTCGCAGATTGTTCTTTCACAAAATTTTTATATATAATAGCGCCTATTTCTCAACAATAGGGATTATTTTGGTGGTGTCACTTGCCATTATTGCTTCGCAAAATATCACAAAATTGCCAGAAATTCTGCTTTCTCACTCAATTTTGCATGAAATATCACATTTTCAATTATTTTTTTTTTAGAGTTACACAAGATTTCTCTTTCAAGTTCTAGGCGAAACTCCACAGAAAAAGACAGAACGAGAATATTTTCACTTCCCTGCTTGGTTAATATAGATTCCATCTGGTTTTAATGCTGGTGGTTTTTTGAAAACGGGGTCATTATCATAATAAACACTTCACTCTTTTTTGTGTTGTGAATCCTAATTTTTATGGCGCAAATTCGATAAACTGTTTCAATATGTAGTCGTGACTGGGATGTCGATACAATCCATGTATCGAATTAACACCGCCGAAACGATATTGCCAATGAGCATCTATTCCTACGGTACATCGTTATGTTTCGGAAATGAACTGATCTTGACGACTTTCTAAAATAAACTTTAACATTGTTTGCAATTTGTCCTTTTTCACTTTTCATCGCATAATTAATGTAACCTCGTTGGTAGTATACAAATGTGATAAATAGAAAAATTACTGAATACTTGTTTTAAAAAAGGTAATAAAATTTTCCGTCTCCATGAATTGCTGGCCGCACGTTTATGCGGCAAAGCCATACACACCATAGATTTGTATATCTATGGCATTATCTACGTTATGTGAGGATGAATTGTAGCTGGCACAGTTTTATTATAATTTTTTGACCAAGTAATATATTAGTTGAAGTTCTGTTTATTTAATTGGTGGGGCGTAGAACTTTAGCTTGTCACATTTATCATCTTTCGTGAGACGTCGTTTTGCGCTTCTTCTTACGAGAAAGTAGCAATCATAACTGCGCACTGTTTTGATAATGAAGTGGAAAATTTTGCTCACTCGGAAATAACATTCACATTATTACGATTCAAAAGTTGTAATGTCACCGAAAGAACAAAATGCGATAAATATGACACTTTTATTCGTACCGGTGCGGGAATTACATAATAAACTATTTCATTAAAGTTGAAAATCATTGGAATTTTTTAATGAACTACACTAAAATCAGTGAAACCAGTATGTATTCCAGTCAGTAATGTAGACACTGAAAAGAGTTTTCCAGTGTCTGGGAATATGACTGACAAAAGCACAAACCAAAAGCCAAGTAATGTGGTAGTAATTAATGACAGTGCTTGTATTTTCCAATTAAATGTATGCTACTTTATTTTTGTGTAGCCAAAGTTTGTTGCAATATGAAACGTGTGTGAGTGCTTGCATTTTTTGACCACATATAAAAAATTTTCTTTTTGTGCTATAACCAAACCAATTTTTTTCCTCAGCTAAATTTTTGACGAAATGAATAAAACATTGACGAAAGATTCACCGAAATCGGCCAAAAAAATGGATGAAATCTATCGAAAATTTTCACCATAAACCTATTTTGAACCCCAGTTGAAGTTTCACCTGGAACATCCTATATTGTGTACCAAAGCGAGGATGGCGAGCTTTCTATTATCCTGCATTTATTTGCTTAGGTTCACAAATTTACTATGTGTAAAGTGTTACACAAATTTTTTTATCGCTTTATTAATCATTTTGAAGTTTTTACACAGCTTCAAGTTTTTTGCACCAATTTTTACACTACTTCAACCAAATTTTTTGCAGAAATATTTGTAGATTTTATTTACCATTTTTAATGGTCCCTACTTGTTAATCTTTCCAAACTTTGCCACCATAGAAAACCAATCAGGGTATCTGGAGTAACGTCACAAAGATTACAATTATTTGTACAGTGGGGCACATGTCAATGAGGTCTTTTACACCAACAACCTCGTTAATTCTTAATTATAATCTTAATGACTACACATAATATTTAAAAAAACTAGTAGAGTGGGGTGTCAATTGCTTCTCTATTTCTTTCCAGCTTCTTGTACACATCAATGTTTCTGCTTCATATGTCACTTGGTACAAAATATGCCTTGTACAGCGGCAGTTTTCAACCTTTTGATTTTTGTGCATAGACAAAAAACAGGGAGAAATGTTGGGGACTGACAAAGTAGAAAGTTACTGCTTATAAAAATTGTGGTGTACATTACTGGATTGTCATTTCTTGATATTTTTCAACTTTGGCTTTCAAATTCTTGTAGAATACAATAAGCATATTTAGAGCCAAACCACTTTTAAGCGGTTTTGAATCTGTTAAAATTCTGTTAGAACCTGGATACGTTTACAAAGTTTGAAATAACAGGAAGCTGAAATAATATTCTAGTCATCAATATTCAAAGATGCATATAATCTACTGACTGAACAGTGAAATTGATATAAATATTTTTACCGATCAGATATGGACCAGCAAAATAATTTTCCGGACCAATACAGGCGCAAGGACCGGCTGTTGAAAACTGCTGCTGATAAGTTGGATTTAAGAAAAAACAGTAGCACACCTTATTGCAAAGCGTGCCACCTACATCTGTAACAAGGACAAGATGCAGGTGGTTACTAGTACATGTCGGACTGGCACAGACAGCCCACTCCACGTCATGTATAATCTAAAATTAAACAGTAAATACAATTTAGAAAACTTTACTGGTAGTAACAATTTATACATACACACGTATATTCAGCAGCCGAAAATGGCATTTATGGAAACATACAATTAAATGTACGTTTCCTTTCAATATTTTTACTCTACTATGTACTTTCAACATTTCCCAAGGACCCTTGCTACTCCAATTCAGGCAATTTTGGAGCACAACTGTCATTACAAGTAATTCAAACAAAACAATAACAGCACACTGATACTATATTATAAATAAATACAGTACAGCTTGCAACCTCCCTGGTGACTATGAACAGCTACTAACATATGGGTACCTCCAACATTTCTTTCAGCAGCAAGTGTATGGCCATGTTTAGAGAAATAAAATTTCTTATTATCAAATATTTTTGTATATGTACCAATGAATAAATACAAATAGGCAGAGAATGCTGCATTGAAATGTTATAACTTTCACACATATAGTTCTGGTCCATACATAAAATCTTTGCACAAGAATACTGCATTGATGTCTGCATGAAGAGAAGGATGTGTCAAGTAAATGGAAATAAAATCAGCCTGCAAGTCACAAACTGAAGATCAAGTACAGTTCTAAGTAATGCTCTCTCTTAACAAACAGTAAGAACACGACAGTGCCGTGGAACACACATGGATGCAGCCACAGGGCTATCGCAACTGGGCTTGATTCCACCTATGGCACACAACTCCTCAAGAGCCATACTGATGTATTTGATCACAATGCATATAGCAAAAACAACTAAGTTACACAAAGTTCAAGTAATCACACTCCAAAAGAAACTTGAGATTATATCATTCATGTTATCCTCCTCATTTGTACCAAAATGTATTATTTGGCATCCAACAAAAAAACATGGTATTACCTTACATAATCATCATAATGTGTGTATATATTTCATAGTACGAACAAACCAACCTAAAACCCCTGCCACACTGTCAAAGTTTTCTATCAAACTGCATGAAATCAGTTGGTTAAAAAGGTGTGGAATTTTGTGACGTCACTAAAATGTCTGAAGACGAGATAGGAGAAACAACTATTGATAGATCCTAAGGTTTGGTCAGTCAAATAAAAAACTCTATAAAAGTGTGACAGATTTTCAAACAAATTCAAGTTATCTGACAGACTTTGTTTAATGGATGAATTTGATGGCTTTATTATTTTGTCAAATGACTCTTCTTAAAATATAGTTTTCAAGTTGAAACTAATATAAAAATTTGACAGTGTGACAAAATGGATGTAACGGGGGTTCTACTCAAAAAGATTGGATTACACTGACATACTGTTTAACTGCTACAGGCCTGAGTTCTTATGTCTGTGAATGCTGAAAATTACACAACTTGGATTGCACAGCATAAGTTGGTATTCATAAAAAAAAAAAAAAAAAAATTCACATCTTCACAACCCTGTTTCAAATCAAATCCGTTAAGAAAAACTTAGGAAGAATTATTTCCACAAACAATCCTCACTATTCTGAAAACCTATGTAAAGAGTGAAAACATGCCAGTTTTTACAGCATAATGATAACCACGTGACTTTAAACTAATTACTAAAAAAAAAATTGATTCAAATGCAAAAATATATTTTAGTGCCTCAAATCTTGTTTTAGCGATACCTGTGTACACCAAACAGCTACAAATTAATGAATATGACTGACATTCCAGTCCCTCAAGAAAAAGCAGCCATGCAGTTGGCCACCTGCAGTCGAGTTACACAGTCTGCACATGTTCAACCTGATCTTGCTCAGACTGCAAGTTGACTGTAGCCAACCAGAGCATTAATTTTCTTTACAAGTTATTCCAGGGTTATCCACAATAAAAGAAGAACATAAATTCAACAGTAAATGTTTATATGGCAAATTTTATATTATAAATGAACACAAACTTCTGATTAATGTATCACATCATTGTTATCAAAAAAGATTTCAGGTTATATTTATGTAATGTCTATATAATGTACTAACAATGAAAACTATTGAATTATACTCTAAAATAAATACTATGAACAAATGTTTTGCATATTTTTGTTTTTGAATAGCCATACACTTATACAGTTTACTTTTAAATATTTGCACTCCTCTTGGTATTTACTTTTACATTTTAAAAAATGTCATCATTACATTTCACAGTAACAATATTTTTATTTACATCTTTTGTCTGCTGCCAGATGCCGACTGCAAGCTGGATACCTTAACTATTTACTTTCATGTGTCTTTGTGAAGCAATAGAAGGCAAATTAACTATGACACTGAAATGCCATTTTGTATTATTGTGCTATGAAAAACTTAACAATTCATAAAATATGTACTTAAGCAACATGATGACTACACTACTTTCCTGATCACTGCAACTCCACATCGCAAAAAAAAAAAAAAAAAATGACAAAAATTGCAAGATATGGCATCACTTACAAAATCCTGCTGAATACATTATAATTCAACAAGATGTAATTATTAACTGGCTAATAACTTTGTTAGCACGACAGAGGGACACATGCCTTTATTGTAAATGCTGATGTATCTAGGCATGAGTGATTTAATGACATTGAATACCATTACTATAATGTTATTCTGCTGTACTGTCCAACACAAACTGTTTTTAATTATACAATTATATTCATAATGTGTTTCAAAATACTGAAGTTTTTTCCAACAGCATGTAATATGGGTATTAGTTTTGACGTGAATAAGTCTTTAAAATCAGTTCAACACATGGGGTACCAGATGGAAACTGCAATGAAATGTTTGCAGATGATCTATTCAGATACTATGATGAGAGTTATAACACAACTGGTATAAATGTGGTCTCCTTTGATTACGTGTAAGACTATGGTGTGGGCGTGACCATGAGTCAGTGCTGTGCATGTGTGAGGCATGGCTCGGGGTCTGTGGTGAATAGCTGCAATTTTGGGCATCGGAAACATTTTTCAGGCAACATATCTTGCGACACTAATGTGCTAGTTCAATACTTTGGTGCTAAACAAAAGATCTGGTATACATCTGTCAATTCAATCCATAAAAAAATAAATATCCATTTTGTTACTTTTATTTTATTCCCACATCCCAAAGAAAATAATTAGGCCTACCCACTAATGCAGATGTGTTCACATAAAACCCACGACCGTCTCCCCACAACAGCTACACTCCAATTTTTTTATGATTTTATTTTCAACTACACTTATTTTATACATAATATGACATAGTATATTAACACCAAGCTCCACTGCATTTTTAATTAATCATAATTAACTGTTCACGATAAAGTGAACACTTTTGACATCTTAGTTACTTTTGACGTGAACACATCTTTAAATTTGCAACCATAGTGGGAGGCATTCCAGAAAATCAGATGATAAAATCGGGGGGATAGTTTGGCATTGCAGCTCCAATTATATGGTCTACGTTCAAAATTCAATTACATCTCTCAGTTGCCAAAGGATCAAAGAATATTTTACGTTGAGTGAGGACAGGCGGAGGGGAGCAATTTTGAGTTAGTTTCGCAGCGTCTCATAACTTCTGTGTAGTATCACTCTTGATTAGGAGAAGCTACTGAGTTTCAATCGACGGCTCTTGTCAAGATCAATCAATTGCATGCATGAAAACATTTGTAGCGTGGTAATTGTAAAATTGTACGAGTTTAATGTACACAATAAAGAAAACTTAACATAATGTTGGCATATACTCGTCAAAATGCCAAGTTGAAATACAGAAATCATATATGGTTGGAAAGAGTATCTCAAAAGCAATCCAGTGATGCCCATAAACCCTCATATGACCGAGTGAAGCGGTGCCAGGAACTTAAAAAAAAAACATCAAGGCGTCTGAGCGTGTCAACGTAGAAGTATTCACGCAAAACAAACAGCCGTGTCCCCAACACAGTCAAACCCCATTTTTTTCCTTTCAGTCACTGTTTATCCTATTACCACCTTTATAAACAAATATTGCAATGTAAGGAATAAACACAGTGTGTACATTCCACCGCACTCACAAGTTAATGTCTAAGATTAAAGTAAAATAAATATTTTTTGACAATTATTCCAAATGAAAGGGCTTTCTAAAGTGCTCACTTTACCATCAACAGCTTATACTAGGAATTTTGGAGGGGCTTCAAGTAGTTTTCTGTAAAAAAAATACAATGTGATAGAGAGGAGGGTTATCAAGATTGCAGTGTTTATAATATAAAATACATATAATTTTCGTAAAATATATTTATATTGGGTTGCTGAATTGTATTACATGTAAGAATACCATTTGCAACAAATCTTTAATGTGTAAAACCTCATTTATGGAGCATATTTATGCAGCGACGCTGAGGTTATAAAGGTATACAACACAGGTATCAAACAAAGTCGGAAGATTAGGTAATTTGGTGAATTGAAAGACATACCTTGTCTATATTCACGAGAGGAGTGTACTACGTAATGTATAACTAGCAGAATCAAAAATATACATAGGCCTATGGTACAACATACAAGAATAGGTTCCGAGATGGTGTTTATATGTGCGCCGCCATTACACATTACATTGCATTCGGTGACCAATGGTTGGACAGCACTAGAGTTTTTCGATTGTTTACATCACAGTGCATTGTGGGAATTTTCAGAACTAATGGTGGATGTATAACAGTCGTACGTGTTTAGAACAGTGAGTGAAATTGAGTTTTAAATGCAATTAATTCAGTTAGACATGTCAAATCAAATAATTGTGTGAAAATACGAGTGTTTCTGTGCTAATATATTCATAGAGTAATTTAAATTATAATACATATTTGTTCCGTAATATGAGCGTATCTGGAAAGTTGTCAAATAGGGTACAGATTGTGTTGTGGATACAATGTAGTACTATTGATTGGGTAACGTAATTATTTTAGTAATCCTTAAAAATTTAGCTGCTTTTTTGAAGGGAAAAAATCTCTGAAAGTGGTATAATTCCACTATACTAATTGCACAGAACACAAATTTACTAAGGACATCAACATTTGACCAATAGAAACCCCAAAGACGATAGTGGGGAGAGCTATGAACTGGAGGGAAATTGAGGGGTAAAATTTAATCATGAAAACGTAGGTTTTTTTTTTATCCCACTATTTCCCTGATCTTCATAGACCTCCCCACTATCGTTTTTGGGGTGTGTTTATTGGTCAAATGTTGATGCCCCCTAGTAAATTAGTGTTCTGTGTAATTAGTAGATTGGGATTATGCCACTTTCCAAGATTTTTTTTTCATCTTATTAAAAAAAAGCCCCTATCTGGAATTTTACCATTTTAAGGTTTTGCGCAGGATCAATAAACAATTCTGTTGGGTAAAAGATGTTCCGCTTCATGTTTTTTTTTAAACATTTTCATATTAACAAAAAGAATTTTTTCACAATTTCACCATACAATTTTCTTTATCTTTGTAGGACTACAATAACAAAACAACACACAAAACCTATGTTGTCTTTGATTTATAAAATAGCCACTGTTTTTTTTTAATAGTGCCAAGTACTTTTTACCTATAAATTTGGAACTCTTTCACAATAAATTATCTTTGGTGGTTTGTGATTGGTTCTTACAAAGAGTTACACACGAGGTAATAGCTTTCGACATGTTGTGAACACCACTGCAACTTCGACTGTTACGACCTAAACATTTGTTTTAGACTAGCCTTCAAGAATGAGTTACACACACATCTTTTTCCATACAGCATTCAACTTTAATCTAATATTCATATTGACAATACACTCGTGAATTAAAATTTCACTACACCCATGTTTTCCAGTGCGTACCTTGACATTTTTTTCATTCTATTTTTGGTGTATAATTTGAATTTCTAAACTATAAGCTGTGCATTGCAAAACATACTACTATATTCCAGGTTAATTGTGGCTCCATACAGCCATGAAATGGGAGTACTATTAAGTACACTTAAGGCCATGCTACGTAAGGCTGATGGCATGCAGCACAATCAGTACCGACACGTTTCTGAAATGTGAATGGATTGTGTGACCTGTGATGTTGGTACCAATGCACAGAGAAGTACAGTGCTGACCAAGTTTGCCACCTTTTAACTCGAGGCCTGCATCTTCACGGAAGGGAGTAAATGATTCACTTTCAATAAATACATCACAACGAATGAGCCAATGAACTGTGAGGTTGATCCGCACAGGCACGATGAAACATCGGTACTGAATACAACTATTTTGTTTATATGGTAAATGCTGTAATCATATATGCAATACAAAATAATGTACAATTTATTCACACAGCAAAAACACCATTCACAGATCAAATGTGCAAAGTTAAACAAAGAAGTGAATGTAAATAAAATGATCACCCTGCCACCTATAGCACATCGGCAAGGGGTCAGCATTCATTGTAGCATGCAGAGAGTGATTTTCAACGTTACAGTTGGCATCAGCAGTTAGTATCAACCTATTGTAGCAGAGCCCTTATACTGCTTTCCATTGCTTAATTTTCGAGGAAACTTCCAACTTACCACATCTCACATCATTTACAATATGCTAATGTGGTGAAGATGAGAACGAGATTTATTTTCAGAGCTAACAGAATGAAAGTACAACGTAAGAGAAGAGTGTTGGGGATTGGCAGTAGAGGCAAGCGCATAGTTCAGAGCGCCCTCTGCTCGCTGCCGGCCATCTGTCCCTGTCCCTTGGACACCTCGCTGATGCACACCCACTGCGCGTCATTGTTCTCCTTCCAGAGGCTGACCTTGTTATCGCCGCCCGACACGGCGAGGATGTTGCCCGTGAGGCTCCAGCTGACACTCCACACGACGTCGTCGAAGGTGTGTAGCAGGGTGGGCGTCCAGGCGGTGCTGCCCTCCTCGCACGCCCACACGACGACGCGCCGGTCCTGAGAGCACGTGGCGAGCACATGACGTGCCAGCCCCACGGCGGGCGCCCACGCCACGTCGCGCACCCAGTCCGAGTGCAGCTCGAGCCTCGCCTCCTCCACCCAGCGGTCGCCATCCTCACGCCACACCTTCGCCAGGTTGTCGCAGCCGCCGCTCGCGAGCCGCCGCTCCGGCCCCTGCGGGCACCAGCTCACCGCGTTGCAGCCTATCGTGTGAGCGTTCGCCACCTTCCTCGCCTCCCAGCTGCCCGTCTCCGCGTTGCTGTACAGCACCGAGACTGAGCCGTCCGAGCTGCCGCAGGCCAGCACCAGCCCCAGCTCGTGCGGCGCCCACGCCACCGAGTTCACCGACGAGTCGTGGTTGCCGTACTCGTAAAGCTTGCTCCACTCGGCGCCACCCTCCTTCCAGATGATCACCTTGCGGTCGTACGAACAGGACGCCAGCAGGCTGCCGTACTTGGGGTGCGCCCACGACACCTGCCACACGGGCCCGTAGTGGCCCTTCAGGTCAGCCCGCAGCGTCTGTGTGCCGTTCTTCACGTCGAAGATCTTCACCGAGTTGTCGGACGAACACGTCGCCAGCCGCAGGCCGTAGTAATCCATCTGAGCATCGTGGATCATATCGTCGTGGCCTGTGTCCACCGTGTTTAACACCGACACCATTTTCACTGCTCACAAAATAGCGACTGGCAAATAACACGGACACATAAACGACAATCTCACTCAAGTTTCCTATAAGACAAGGGTCAAATATATAACTTTTTCTTTTTCCCCAAATTTTAAAATCTGTAAACACGGACGTGGAGTCTTAAACCAAAGATCACGTTCACGTAATAAAAACATGTCGGGAAAATCATTTTTTAAAGTAATCGATTATTAGAATAGTTGAATATATTCCTGTCTTAATTAAAAAAATAAATTTCGATTATTCACGATTTTCCGCTGTTTATAATTACACAAAACAAACACTACAGATACCTACAAGTTCTTAACCTTTTTATGAAATAAAAAAAAATTGGAAACAACAAATTTAAAACCACGGCCGTAGAAGACAAGTCTGGAGACTTTTTAAGAGCTCAGATATATTAAAATTTGCATGTGAGTACATTGTTTCACTTATATTCATTTCTAAAACCATCATTTATTTCACAAAAATTTGTCCTTTCATCGACACTACACTGCAATAAAACTAACCGTTTTCTCGCAAGATCGCCCCCTATCATAAAAAATGAAATCATCTCCCCCTCATGTGTGCCCAATCTCCAAGGTAAGCACGCCCCCCACCAACTTGGTAAGATTTTTTCTCCCCAGCAGCCGCCCCCTCACACTTTTCGCCCCCTCATTCTCATTCAAGCCCATATGTACCTCCCGGTCGGAGGGGCTTCTCCCACACGAACACTCCAGGGCTCACACACAACACTTACACATAAAAAAAAAACCACATGCATTCATATAAAAGTGCACCTGACGGCCACACTTTACTGAGTGCGCCCGCGCCACATACAAGTGAGGAGAAACGGAACACATCAGATAGTGCAACAGTCAGCAAGATACTGTAGTGCAGCAAGTGTGAGTGTATACAAGCAGCCACGTGTGACCGAGCGGTGCCATAACACGTGAAAATAGTATCCAAGTACAATATTTCTAAAAAGGTTTAAAAGGACAAGGGTGATATTACACAAAGACATGCCAGTGTAGCAGGACACCTGCAAAAGCAGCCTTAATATCCAAAGTCTATTGCAAGTGTGTGTTTATAATGTTCTTTCACTGTAATTATTCTCATGTGTGCCCATCCACATCCCATTTCCCCAGTGTTTCCTATGTATTACCTACTCCAGAGTGTAATGTATTTTCTATTATGTTTTGGGCAAGCATGGTAAGTGGTCCGCTTGCCCACCAACACCAGAATGCACGCCATGTTGGATTCTCAGTGGTTGCACAGTATCTTGAGAGGCCAGTCGTGTGTTACCGTGCTCCGTGGTTCGCGCGCATCTGGGCGGCCAGGATCTTTTGTACTAATCATTTTAATGCAATAGCATAATTAATACCAGAACTATTTTCGTTCTGCCACCCGGGATTCCACCTCTCACTTATCCCAAAGCTTGAATTGCCCGGGGAAACATCAAACACATATAACACATTGTAAGGATTCGCACCATTTATTAGTTTCAATGCCGCTGGCCAGTTTAAGTCTGGCAAAGTGTGATAGTTTGTTTCCAGGAGGAACATGTAAGCAAGTACCGGTACTGAATAAATACCACAGTGAAGTACACGTGTATTTTATTCAAATAAGCCGCAAGGCATTTCAGGGTGTGGGCCCTCATGATTCCCGCCAAAAGTCACAGTGATTGTATTTTCAGTGTTCGAAGTGTTATCATGTTTTTACATCATAAATCACACAATGTATGGGCAGATGGTCAGCTCCGATAGTCCACCTTATAGCACGATTATTGTTTAAATATACTGCTGATTAGTTGGAGCAAAGCATGTGGAAATATTACTGCCTTTGGTTATCTGTGGCACGTTCCTGAGATGGAGAGTCAGCTCTACCAGATCTTCACAGCATTATTGTCTGTATAATGCCTGGCACTCCAGGTAACAAATCCTTTTTTCACAATTTTTCCTCACTCCAGACTTCACCGCTCCTCAAAACATCATCAATCCAGTTTCAGGTCACTCAACCACGTCAAATTTCGTCCAATTTAGTGGCGAAATCCTTCCACAACACTCATCATGAATTTTGAAAACCGCAAACATTTCTCCAGAAATTTTTCCATATTTTTTCCCCTGCAAAATGTGTTCACATTAACTTTTCCCGCTATTTGCAATGAGGGAGCAATGTGAACATTGCAACTACACAGCAGCAGCTCTTCCCGGCATCCAGGTGCCCCAGGATGCCGGGAAGAGCACCATGTGGTCAGTTGGAAAAGCATGTGGAAAAAAGTGAGCCACCGCCATTGTGGTAACAAGGAAGGAGCTTGTGCAGGAAAGCAGCCATCTTGGAATGGTGCATGATATCAGCCCACATCACCTGCCCAATGAAGCAGACAAAGAATCGGAAGGAGAGTGCATGCCAGTGCAACCCCCACCACAAACACCAATCCAGAATAGCTGAGCGAGAGCAGATGGTGCCCTGCCTACCTGTTCCCTGTTCCTGTGGCATGTTCGTCATTACCTCCTAATGGTGCATGCTGATGGAAAAGCCACAAGAAGGGAAGTCGTTACCTCTCCTCCATCTCTGCATCGTGCTTCCGCGACCTGGTCACCCGTGCTGCGAGCACGTGACTATGTTTGTAAACATGGCTGGCCGAAGATTATATGCCAGTGCTTTTGTGTCTGCACTGTCTGCACTTGCTACCACAGGATTTTATATCCATATATGAACTTGACACCAACTACTGCCGATGTAAATGCAGGTCTGGCCCACGAACAACCTCACTGTGGACAACCGCGAAATAGAAATCAAGCGGGAAATTGAACCAATAAACAGTGCAATTACAAACTTTTCGGACAAGCAACAAATCATAGGAAATCTTTCGAAGTATTATCAACTGAGTTGATGTGAAAGTAACTTCAGGAATACGAACAGTGAATGACAACGATCCACTCCCGATTTATTTACAAGGTCAGACAGTGGATTGCAACAACATTTCGCCCATAAAAATTTCCGCCAATAAAATCAACCCACAGTGATTGGGCCGCAATGATTGTCACCACCAGTGTTACAGTCAACACCACAAAGCGAACAGGTCACACAGTCAGCACTGACACAAGATCGATATTGACCTCTGCACTATAGGAATGTGCTCCTGAGAGCAAAGGCGGACTAATTCACACCACACTTTGCAGCAATGTAGCGGACTGCAGGATGCCGGTGCAAACTTCACGCCCGCCTCATCCCTTGAGCTACAGCACTACAACACAGTACCATTGCCAGAGAAGATGCCGTGACCGGCCCCAAGAAGCCTGCAAGAGCATCGGGGATACAGTGATGCAGTCTAACCAGGTGAGCCCATGCAAGAAGTTCTCATGTGTTCGGTACCTGTGGACCAGGAGCTTACCTGTAAACTGTTATACACCCCACAACCCACTATGTGTGAACCAACCATGTGTCATTCCACACTAGTGCCAAGAGTAGACAGTAACAGAATGATAAAATTAATGCAATGAGGGAGCAATGTGAACATTGCAACTACACAGCAGCAGCTCTTCCCGGCATCCAGGTGCCCCAGGATGCCGGGAAGAGCACCATGTGGTCAGTTGGAAAAGCATGTGGAAAAAAGTGAGCCACCGCCATTGTGGTAACAAGGAAGGAGCTTGTGCAGGAAAGCAGCCATCTTGGAATGGTGCATGATATCAGCCCACATCACCTGTCCAATGAAGCAGACAAAGAATCGGAAGGAGAGTGCATGCCAGTGCAACCCCCACCACAAACACCAATATTTGCAAGTACTGTTACACAATTACAGTGATTGCTCCATTTTGAAGTTCCCTCCAACTGAGGTTTACCATCTGTTTTTACAATAAGCACTTTCGCTATGTGATAATTTCGTTGTGAATGCTGATGACCAGCCTGTTACCAATTCAACTCCGAAAATATGTATATGATAGTGAGCGACTCGTTGCACAAAAAATTTAGTCGTTATGAGGTCATCGATCTGGCAGATTCGTCATAATGCCTTAACGACCACAGTCGTAAAAAATCCTCAACAGATCTAATGTATCGTCAATATTGATGGCATGAGGTGTTTTGCTGGGCCATTTGGACGGAGAGGTTATGTGGACAGGAATCGTTTGAGTGTGGGTTTACCATGTCGGGCGCCAGCTCTCTCGTCGAAAAACATGATGTTGCTGCAGGGGCTTGTGGTCGGCTGCCCATGTGGTTACCCCCCAAAATGTTCTGCTGTATCCTGTGAGGCTGCAGGTGGTGATGCTGATGATGACTGATCTACAATCCATCTGCCTAGGCTAGTAAGAAGTGTATGTCACCCTCAGATGCAATTATCACTCCTGGAGGGTGTTTTGGACCCCCTTATGCCTGAAAATAAATTAATTGAAAATACGTAGTCATGATCTGGTTAAATAGCTGAGATGCAGCTAAGCCAATAGAAGCAGTAAATTTAGTTATACAACTTTAATTCATGATCTTCTCATGCAGGTCACATACATAGTGATGTGCCAGTACAGAATGGCGACATCTTTAACAGACAAAAATAGCACTCAGGCTGGCATTGTTAAAGTTTGCACGTAACACCCCAGCCATGTAAAAGATGTGGAGTGGCAAACTTTCCTGGTGATAAAACAAATGTAAAATGTTGCGGTAAATGAATATAATGCTAGTGAATCCTACATGATTGGTTAGTGCAGACCCCGAGAGGTCCATGACGACTTACACCCCACATCGTATAGGAGAGTCTACTGCTTGCTGGCTTGGCTCAGAGCCCCCTGATTGGCTGGGCTCTACCATGCTCACATGAAAAAAAAAACACATATTTTACAAAAATGTTAAATGGTAAATGAAATGTGTGATGACGTGATGTGAGCATGGCGAAACATACATAAAACCCTTACTTATATTTAATAGAAACAAATATATGTAAAATTAAGATAAACCTTACGCAGTAGTTGTTTTGATACGTCCTACTGCTCAGGTTTTTCACTTGGCCAGTCCGGTGTTGATAAAAAGATTTACACAAAATCTATTATATACACATGGACTCTAGGATGGGTTCTTTATTATACAATACCTAAAACTAACATAATGCACTCTCAAAACTAAAATATGAGAATTGAGGTTTGAATCTCCATGTGGCAGAGTTATTGATATAGGCTAAGTACAGTGTGACCCAACCTTTAGGTATCTGGTTTATACTGACTGTGCTACTGGACATTACTGGTTTCGTCTGCCAAGAATATTTATATTTATGTACAATGGTGTGCGCTAGAATATACATATGTAATAAATTTATTTACATTTAATTAGACTTTGTGCAGCAATTCTAATTTGTGTATGATGTGCACGTAAAGAATTATCATAATGTGCACAGGGTGCTTCAGTTTCACTTGGCATGTAAAATATAAACAAGTACTCCAAAATTATACAGCATATGGCAAAACACTTACTAATCTAGTGTCTTATTATAAAAATATACATCAGCCCTTTTGCTAAAGATATAAATTAAATACATAAACAAACATTCATTTCACATGACAGGTTATGCTGGTTCATGTGACACACAAAACCCTAACATGTCACACTTGTCACTCGATAAATATTATATAAGAACACGTGACACTGACTAAATAAATTAAGTAGCGCTGAACCAAAACTCTGACACATGGCGTGGCACTTCAACAAAACACTAACATTTTAAAAGGCCCTTGAAAATATTTTATACTAAACACAAGTCACACACTCATGCATTACACTGATGCATTTAACATTCACTGGGATACACTGTCACTTCTAGCTGCTCACATGTGGTGATGAAGGAGTCGGTTGTGCTTGTGCGAGTGATGTGTAGAATGGCCTAAGAGTAAGGACATGAGGCACACATCAAGATGTATTGATGTGCTGAGATATTTAGTTGGTGTCCACACATAATTTACAATGTTAGGATCCCTGAGCCTATTAGTTAAATATATTAATTATAGGCTGTTAACGGTAAGCACTTCTGAAATCCCTGCTCAATATCTTGACATGGCGGCACATAGCCTGGGCTGGACCATGGGGGGATGGAGGTTACGTGGATAGGTAATGCTTAGAAATTTAAGTTCTCTGGTGGGCGCCAGTGCTCAGTAGTAGATGAACACGATTTGATGGAAAACATCGGGGTGGTTCGGCCACCGGCCTGTTGGCTCTTCCCCCAGTGGTCAACGTCTTGTAGGTTAAGTACTGACGAACTTACTTAAATATATCCATGAATACCTGGTCTGGCGAGGGTTGTCGGCCACTCTCGTATACCATGTAACTCCCGAGAGGATATTTTTGCTTCCTCAAGCCAATTATGAGTTACGTTACTCTTAGAAAATTATGGGTTAAACAGTCGAGATGTGGTTGAGAGTGAATAATAAGCTGGAGAGTGCTCAGCACGTCATTTAATTACACTCTGAATTCCACACAGGAAACATACATTAATTATTCTCTGTTGTAGTGGGCGACCACTGAAACTGTAAAACAAAGTGTGAAGCTTACATGGTTTTAAGTGTGAAGTTAAGTCCGCTGGCAGTGAAAAATGTACCGGGGCACGAGACAGCCCTCACTCCAGGCGAGAAGAAACAAGGTACTGGTATTCTACATTGACGATATAACAGAATTACAGAATGATTAGGTTAAAAAACTATGAAAGCCTGGAGCGGTGCAGATATGCAGCTGCCTCGCTACACATTCATGACTCTACTAACATGGCAGTGAGCGCGAGGCCCTATGATTGGTCACGGCTGCGGCAAAATATCATGTCACTTACGTGACTCTTATATTTGTGAAAAATATGCAATGGAATGATTTGGCACAAGTTTACATTAAATACTAAAATGGTATGGGCTTTCAGAAATTATAAATTACACTATAATAAAATTAAACATCAATAACTTGGCCGCTGTGGTGCAGGATTGTCATGTCACATTCTAACCTAAAATGCCCCTCTTTTGTATGGGTGGGTGAACGGCCCATGGTGACATTCCCAATGACAACTTAATATACTAAAACATTTAATTCTTAGGGAAAAACAATATTACATAAACAATTACACAATAAAAACACCTTAAATAATTTTAGAATGAAACTCGTGGCTTCTCACCACTTGATCGGCCCTGTTGGCAAATCTATGGTGTATTACACCTATGGACTGGGCACGGTGGCCTCTGACGTGATGCAGCTAGCAGGTGTCCACAAAACAAGTGAGCATCAAAATAAACAAAATATTCCTAGCCTAACATAACCCTGAGCGGCGTTTGCTATGATACTTGCATGTAATAATTACAGGAACATGAGGAAATGAATAACAACAAATACACAACATAAAAATATCACCCTTTCAGCTCAGCACTCTGACCACTAGACTGTCAATAGGAATGTTGACATTACTTACGTGTACATACCTGACAATAACATTGGCGAAATAACAGAAACAATTACACTATTGCCCTTTCAAAAGACAATACATAACACAACCCTGAATGAACTTAAGTGACACCCATGTACAATGTGCACAATGTCGAACACTCCTTGTAAACACTGAGCACTTGGCTGCACACATGTAACACTTAATACTAAAAAGGCCATGGAAAAACACATTTACACTATTTTTTGCACCCGTGGTGCACACATACTTCACTGACATGACATGGTGCCTGACGGTGTTGCAGGAATGGAGGCGTGGGGTACGGGCTCACGAAAGTGGTTTATGTCAAGCGTTCATCCCCACCCCAACGAACCATCTGGTGGCCGTTAACTCGTTGCTTAGTTGCAGCTTCAGGTGGGCCGTCGGAGGTCTCCGCGCAGTCGCAGATTGTACCGCTGCCATTGTTCTCTTGTCACAATGTTGTCTCATTCACCCTTTTTGCAACATAAACAAAGCTGCCGGGAGATGCTCAGTCCATGATGTATGCTCATCTCCGACTCGTAGGTGTAGCTGTGTCTTGAGCTGTTGATTACAGCATTCTGTCGAGTTGGCTCTCACATGGTAGTTCGCTGTCATGTGGTGTTTCACACACCATTTGGTGCAGAAATCCCGCCAGATTTTTCCCATGAACTATGTACATTTTCACTGAGGAGCACGCGCTGGTACCTTCAGCATGAGAAAAACTCATTCTGTAAAGTCTGCTCGACTGTGCAGGTATGCATACTTGACAAGGGGTAGGATTCTGGCCACCAAGAGAATAAGTCAGTGACGACTAATATGAAGCGTTTTTCACTTGGTGTTCAGGGGTATGGGCCCATTAAGTCGATCGCTATCATCTCGAAGGGCTCGATTGGTTCACGTGGTTGTTGTTGTTGTGTGCTGTCTTGTCTCCTGCTTTTCTAACAGGTACATTGGACGCATGCACGAATGAAAGCTGTCGTGTGTGCGGCAACATCTGGCCAATGGAAGTATTTGAGGATTTCGCACTTTGTTTGTGTGGTGCCAGGTTGTCCAGCGATTTCACTGTCACATGAGTATTTGAAAACAGCTAAGCTTGCCGCGGCAAGTATGTAAACCTGCTAGTCTTCACTGTCCATGGCCGGGTGTGATTCCACACAATAGTTCAACACACTCCATTTTTCAACTGATCTTGTTGAACACTGTTCTTTCCAGTTCTGTACAACAGAGCACATTGACCGCTCGCGAACAACAAGATCATGTAACTCTGGTAGCGTGGGGATGGAGGTTGGCACAGAAGCATTATTGCATTGAATTGGCACATTACTCACGTGTTCCGGTGGGGAAGGGGGTAGAATGTCCTCCCATTCTTCCTCGTCATGTGCGACTTATGTTCCGAGTCTGTAGTATCCAGGGAAGGTGGCATCCGGCTGCCCTACCTCACTCTCTCATTTTCCGACCCGGGTTGGTTTCGCCCGTCCTCGGGCATGTAGGGCTCTCACGTGGGACAGTCATCATTCCAGTGGGGTCCCACACACCACCAGCAAGGGTGATGGGGTGGTCAGTTTTCTGGGCACAGATGATTCATTCCACCCACGTAAGTAGTGGGACGAGTGGCTGTTGGACCTGGTTGACAAGGCAGTCCCGGATGATGGTCGTTTTCCTGTGCCGTTTTGCCCAGCTCAGTATCCCGGGCTTTTTTCAGTGTTATCCTTCTGGCCCGGTGGTTGTTTATCCGGATTGCTGGTTGGTATGGCCTTCGATCATGTGTCCAGAAGCATAACCATCCGTATGAAATCTCGCTCGGTTACATGAATAACCGGGGAGAGGGCGGCCTGGTAATCAGCTTGTGCAGTGCTGGCGATCACCTCCAGGATGACCCGAATCGACATTGTCGGTTGTTATGTACAGATGAGGCTTATCTTCAGGGTGGCAAAGTCATAAAGGCTCTAATCTCCTTGCCCCTCCAGTATACTGTTACTGCGTGCTCGTAGTGAGGTGAAAATTTTAGCAAAGCATGCGGCGAAGGTGTTATGAAATTCCTCCCATGTCATCCCGTAATGACTGATTCCACGCCCCCATACCTTTGCTTCGCCAGGTAAGCGGACGCCGATGCAGCTATGCCAGTCAGCCTGGTCTGCTCTGTACTTGCGTAGGCAGTCTTCGCAGTCGCACGAAAATTCAAGTGAGTCTTCACCTCTTCACCCACAATCACTGCATAGGTAGGCAATGATTGTAATCATACTTGTGTCATCTGAGGATGCTGGCACATGAATGTTTGGTCTATGGCATGCTGTTTCGAAGCAGCAAGCAGTAGGTATTCCGTGTTGTTGAATACCAGAGGTACCGTTGGTGTGAGTGTGCTGTGGCCGGGATGTCAGGCGATGTCCTCATGGTCCTCTGATTCCAAGGATGTTGTGATGTTGGTTGTGCTGGTCCCAGATGGTGGAAAATCCCCTGAATGATGGAATCCACTTCTGGTGGCAGTATGTATGACTGCTGGTTCAAGATTGTGGGTTCCGTCTTGATGTGTAATGCTCACATTACGTCGTGACATGGTGGTGTAGGCTGACAATGTGTGAAATAGATGTAGTTTGGCTTGTGCCATGTCGCCTCTTCCCTGGGCGAAAGGCACGTCCGATGATAAGTGCGACGACACTGTTTGGAAATGATCGTTGCGGTCTCGAGGTCATGACATGCTTCGCTTTAAGTGCACTTGCGCAGGGTGCGCAACAACTGTGATGGTTGGTGAGGTGGTTTAGTCTCGGTTCGCATGCACGCGCAGATTGGTGAGGAGCATGTTGGGTTTACAAAGCCTTGAACTGTAGTAGGGTTCACATGGTTTGTACACACATCCACAGATTATCCCACCACAATTATCGCGAGTGTGCCACGGTAGATTTCGGCACTAGAGGTGGCAATGTTCTGTTGTAGTTGAAGTGCCGTGACAGGTTCATCGAACATGCCGGCTTTACCTAACAAATAGTCTAGTGAGAATGGATCGTGGTTGGCAATTATGCAAAGACACATGTTGCATAGTGAAGCTGTTCTCCCGTTAGTCATCTGCCATCCTAGTATATTCGTGTAGTGGTTTCCTTTCGCCAGGCCATGTGGCCTCGTGACTCGTGGCTGTCTCCCACGCACACATTATGGTAGGGGTGGTTCTACCTGTATGGTGCAGTGCGGATAGAGTGGGGCAGATGGCTCACTCCCCTCTGGTGGGCTGATCCATAATGGCATGCCTCTTGATGTCACAGCAGCATTGGAATACAATATAGCTGTCTATTTTTTTTTTTGGTGCCAACATCACTTTTCTGTTGTACTTGCCTAATTTTGATGTTTCTTGTTTTGAAATGCTGCAATTTGCCATAGAATGATGTAGAATGGTTCGCCAGTAGCGAAATGGGGAGCCTAAACACAATGGACCTATTGTACATTAGCACACGGGGTCGCACAGGCTCAAGTGGGTTTTCATTAATTCTGTAAGGATTCGAATTTTCGGAAAATGGTTTTAGGTACATTGAGGTTCGATTGGGTTTTGACAGGAAAGGCGGAGTCATTAGTTACGACGCCATTTGACATGGCAGGACATAGCCTATGCTCGACCATGGGGGGATGGAGGTTAGGTGGATAGGTAAAGCTTAGAAATTTAATTTCTCCTGTGGGCGCCAGTGCTTAGTAGTAGGTGAGCACGATTTGATGGAAATCCTCGGGGTCGTTCGGCCGCCGGCCTGTTGGCTCTTCCCCCAGTGGTCAACTTCTTGTAGGTTAAGTACTGACGAACTTACATAAATATATCCATGAATGTGTTGTCTAGCAAGGGTTGTCAGCCACCCTCGTGCAACATGTAACTCCCGAGAGGATATTTAAGGTTCGTTGAGCCAATTATGATTTATGTTACTCTTAGAAAATTACAGGTTAAACAGTCGAGACGTGACTGAGTGTGATTAATACGCTGGAGAATGCTCATTGTGTCATTTTAATACACTCTGAATCCCACACGGGACACACATTAATTATTCTCTGTTGTAGTGGGCGACCACTGAAACTGTAAACAAAGTGTGAAGCTTACATGGTTTTAAGTGTGAAGTTAAGTCCACCGACAGTGAAAAAATGGTCCGGGGCACATAACAGCCCTTGCTCTGGGCCAGCAGAAACGAAGTTCCGATTTACTACATTGACAATAAAACAGAATTACAAAATGATTACGTTGCAAATGAAAGCCCGGAGCGGCACGGACACACTGCTGTCTCGCTACACATTCATGACTCTACTAACATGGCAGTGAGCGCAAGGCCCTATGATTGGTCACGGCTGCGGCCAAATATCATGTCACTTACGTGACTCTTATATTTGTGAAAAATATGCAATGGAATGATGTGGCACAAGTTTACATTAAATACTAAAATGGTATGGGCATTCAGAAATTATAAATTACACTCTATTAAAAAAAAACATCAATCGCTTAGCCGCTGTGGTGCAGGATTGTCATGTCACATTCTAACCTAAAACGCCCCTCTTTTGTATGGGTGTGTGAACGCCCCACTGTGACATCCCCAATGACAACTTAAGATAATAAAATACTTAATTCTTAGGGCAAAACAATATGGCATAAACAATTACACAATAAAAGCACCTTAAATAATTTTAGAATGAAACTTGTGTCTTCTCATCACTTGGTCGGCCCTGTTGCCAAATCTATGGTGTATTACACCTATGGACTGGACACGGTGGCCTCTGTTATGATGCGGCTAGCATGTGTCCGTAAAACAAGTGAGCAGCAAAGTAAACAAAACATTCCTAGCCTAACATAACTCTGAGTGGTATTTGTCATGGTACTTACGTGCAATAATTACAGGAACATGAGGAAATAAATAACAACAAATACACAACACAAACATATAACCTTTTCAGTATGGTACTCTGACCACTAGACTGTCAATAGGAATGTTGACATTACTTACGTGTACATACCTGACACTAACACAAGGGAAGAACAGAAGCAATTACATTATTACCCTTTCAAAATACAATACTTAACACAACCCGGTATAAACTTAAGTGACACTCATGCACTATGTACATGATGTGGAACACTCCTTGTAAACACTAAGCACTTGGCTGCACACACATAATACTTAATACTAAAAAGGCCATGAAAAAATATATTTACACTATATTTTGCATTCGTGCACACACACTTCATTGACAAGATATGGCGCCTGATGGTGCTGCAGGAAAGTTGTCGTGGCGAACGGGCTGACTGAAGTGGTTCACATCAATCTACTTTTGTATTCTTCCACCTTATAAAATTACAATGGGATTAATCACTTTATTCATGGTTGGTCAAATGAAATTCTTATTTGAATAGCTGGCGGGTTTTTCTTGGTGATCTCCAATAACCAGCACCGCTCCATCTTTCGCCCTTATTGGCTCTCAAGGCATCGTTGATAAGAGCCACCCAAATCTATATATTATTTTTTAAATTATTAATGGTTTTGTTGACCCTTGGTTTTATAGTTCCATAGCCACTGTTTATGCAAATCATTACATACTGAGCCTGATTAGATATAGCATTCAGAAGGCTTCTGTAATATTTTTTTGAATTCGAAAAAAAATAATTAAAAAGTCGTTTTTTCTCCGGCCTATAAATACAACAGAGGTTTCAAAGAAATAAAACTGATTGTGTTTCTATACTGGAGTGATACACAAGATTCATTGTCTAAGCCATTAGCATGAAATGATGAAACGTAATTTTTGAAATATTCGTTGTGTAAGCTTAAAATTTTTTTAATTACTTGTGTTACATGCATCTTTCACCGTATTTGTACGTGGGTATTACGATATCTTAAATAATAAAACACTGGCATACGACTTCTACGTTTTTAACTGTTAAATCCTTTGTTTAGTGTTCGAAAATTTTTTGCGATATTAAAAAAAAAATTCATTTCGTACGAATGTACACAATTTTTGTCAGTATTTAGGTCAGCTTCTTTAACAACGTCTGTATATTGTTGATAGTTCTTACGGTGCCTTGATAACACATAAGTTGCATGTTAATATTTTCGGGACTTGTGTTTAACCCATTTACTTATATGTGTTGGATTAAAAGGATGGTCTCAGGTGGAATAAATTAAGGACAACACACTGGATTTCTGCACGTATTTATAGAATAACTCTAAGCATTAAAAAATCGATATTATAAATAAATAATTATATAACAGCAAATACATTTTTTAAAGATCTGTTTGTTTCTGAAATAAAATAGTTAATTTTTTGTTTGAGGCCAAGCAGTCTCGTTTGTGCGAGACGGTTCGTGCTGACTCATCAGTGTCCGTCTGTGCCCACAGACTTAGAACTGCATGATGCCTTTGTAGAGGAATATTACACCTGTCCTTGCTACTAGCCACGTACATGCATTATTTTTCACATGCTAGCTGTAACACATAACTGCCAAGCCTTTGGACTCTCATGACACTGAGCTAAAATTTCCTCCATCTAAGCTAATGCAGCAGGCCGCAGCCTGACGCCACGATGCTAAGGACAGTTCTTGCAAGATAACTAAGGTTTGTTGACAACCGACATGGCAATTTTAATACCAGTAGCTCGCACCTGTAGGTAATGTGGCATTAAAATTTATTATATTTTCTACACAAAGCAGTCAGAGTATCATGGATATTACTGTTCCCCCGCCCTCAGCATATTTTTTTCCTTAAACTGCATTGAATGCCAGTAATGTGACATTTTTGAGGGTATGAAATATCGGTACATTAAAAGCAACCACTGTGATTTTGTGATACCAAGCCACTATACTCTTGGCCAATGCATACCTCATTTACTTATAATATATGATTATAAACTGCCTCATAATAAGCATGGGGTGTTTCAAATACATTTTCAACAAGAGGGAAAGTCTGATAATGACTCACATTCAAAACCCAGGGTGATTCTCAACTTGTTGATACCAACTGTTACCAAATTGATTCAAGACAAAAGTTATGGTAGAATTTGCAAACATTTTATATCTTGTTTAATGTTGTTTACAACACCAGATTACACAAGTTTTAAATCTATTTAGTTCCATAATATATTAATGCCACACATTAACGAAAGTTTTATTTTTATTTCTAAGTTCAGTGTGAACAGCAATGCCCCTACATAAAAAAAATTAATAGGGCTAAATAATTATAATTTATTAAAAAATACTTAAGCCTGGCATAGTCAAAAAATAATTATATGTAAATTAAAAATTATCTACTTTCCCTACTTAATTCCATATGACGACGAAAAAGTGTGAATAAACAACATTCATAATGTTGCTTTACCATTCGACTTGAAAACAGAAGTCCGAAGATATGTATCACTTGGTATATATTTATTAATATAATTTTATATATGCTTATAAAATCCAATATGGCATTGGTCATAGTCACGTAACCATATTTTATGAGAAAATATTCTTCTCTGCCTAAAAAATACGAATCTGAAGACATGCCACTCGATACACTTGTATGTAAAAGTTAAATAAAATATATTTATAATTAAATACATAACTTTGTTATGATATAAAAGATTATGTAGCTGTTGTGATCCCATAATCAAATTCTTTCTTGAAAATACGAGTTCCTAGGCATGCCACTTGATACACTTTATATCTGTAAATTTCTTACTAGTTAAATAAATACTTAAAGTGTCAAACTTTATAGTTAAAAATATCTGAATACAAAAATATGATATGCAAAATAATTAAAAATACTATATAAGTTGAAAAAATCTGAATAATGAAAAAGAAATACTTAAAAAGAAATGTATTTTAATGAGACAAGATATTTGTCTACATCATAGTACATATACTTCTTATAAAAATTCTTGTCCCAGCTCATGTCTTGATAACCGAGTGGTCTAAGGCATTAGTCTGGCTACCCAAAGTCCGGCAGTTCGATTCCATGCCATTACAGATGGTATTTTCAGTTCTAAAACAGAAGCAGTGCCCCTAGCGGCCAACTCTAGAACTAATCGAACGAGCGACACCAGCGCTCCTAGGAGATAACTCTAGAAGTAACATGGTGGTCGATCAAAGTGAGTATTTGGTGTAGCGACTAGTCGAACAACTGGCACGCCCCCTAGCAGACAATGTCAGAACAAAGATGACAGTGCTCCTAGAGCCAACACCAGAACTAAGATGATGGTGGAGCACATACAACAGATGTGAGAGATAAATGACAAACGAAATCCAATATGGCGCCAATGTAAACAAAGATGGTGGTCAGAAGCAAACAAATAAACCAAATGGCATCCTCCAGTATTAGCCAATGTAAACAAATGACAAACAAATGGGAAAGAGAGAGAAGGGAAATAAGGAGAGAGAAGGAAAGAAAGAGAAAGGGAAGAAATAATACAAGAGAAAAAATGGGAGCACTCGGAGAAAACCCATGGAATGATATAACATGGTAAAATGACATACTGACTACCAAAATGGTGGTAAACTATGGCAACATACTGACTACAATGATGGCAGCGCACTGGCAACCAAAATGACAATGTACTGGCTACCAAAATGGCGGTATCCAATATAGCGGTCGCATGATCGGATTGACATAGCGGGAAGTTCGAGAACCCAAGATGGCGGGTGGCGCAGTCGCGCTTTGCGCCTCCAGCCCCTGCCCTTGTCCCCGCATCGGCATATGCCTACTACTAGAATCATATGTTGTGTATAGTGTTGGTGAGTAGAGATGATGTAAATGTGCAGATCGCCCCACTTTTTCTGTACCAAATAATGAAAAGTAACGTAGAGTAGTGTGAAGAAAAGAGATGCATTTGAGGTAATATACATAAAGATAGTATAATGGGGTAACACACACAACAACAATACACTCAATAACTACAGACAAGGAAAGGCACTAAGGCGATACCGATGTTCTACTGAAAAAATAACACAGCAGAAACGTTTCAGAAAATGTGTACTATGTAACTAATAATCTTGTCACCAACATGTAAATAATAATAAAAAATCTGAAATTTTGTGCAAATAACATTACAGTACTAATTATTTCCGACATAATATGCGGACTCAGTTTACAATCAAAATTCAGTTAATGGCCTTGGAAACACTAGTCCCTCTCTTGAAGGAGAATACTTAGGCCTGGCAAATTAAATATGAAATTTAAAAACATGATTGAATAATGTCTGTTCTCCAGACTAGCTCTGGTTTTTGCTGAAAATTTATGCCAGGGTGTTCGTGCTTAAAAATGTATAGGGCTAATTTCAGGTTAAATTACAAATCTGCTTCATTAAAATTTGATAAGTGACTTAGCTGAATAAAAATTTAGCATGTTGGAATCTAGAAGGTCTGGAAGATCTAGTTGATCTGGTTGTAGTCAGCAGCGTTCCCCTGAATGCTGCAGAACATTGTCTTGAGTTCTTCCCTTAAACAGGCTCTCGGGCCATTAGTACAGTTTACAGTTCCAGCGCTCTAGTTCGACTTGCTAAACCTGTAAAATTACGCGGGCGTCGACCATACAGGCCTGCTTCTCTCTGGTTTGACTCACATGTCTTCGTCTGCATCGAAACGGCCTGTTTGCAGATGCGATCTGGGGATTTTAATTAAAAAATTAATTAAAATTCGTTCAGGCAGAACCCACGCGAGTCAGTGACCTGCGGTCGGAAACAAAGATGGCTAAATCATATTCAAAAAACCTTAACTTAAAACGCTTTCGAAAGTCAAGTAATCACGAAAGTGCTAGAGGCAAAAATTACTCATCACGCCACTTAGTTGCTATGGCAACGGATCAACGGCTGCTCAGAAAGTAAGGTCTGCTAAACTAAATACTATCACAGCAGACTGGAAAGAGTTATAAACATGTTGCAAAATCAAGATATATCCCAAAATAATCTGAGGAGTTAACTTATATTCTGTGTCAATTAAAAAAAAAAAAAAAAACGTAAGGGAAATAAAATTACGTCGTGAAGTTACATAAATATACAAATTATTAAAATTCTGTATATAATGACACAAATTCTGTATAGAACGGCACAAATTCACTTTACAGTTGAATCGTTTCGGAGAAATTAGGATCTTAAAAATAGACACACCTTAAAAAATCAAAATTTTCAAAATTCCTTTAGCTGGGTGAAACTCTCGATACCGAATTTTAAGTTCCTTGCACTAACGGGACGGAAACAGCGTGCGAGCGAAAATCGGAAGTGGCAAAAATGTGTAGACTGTTCATGGTTTCTTCATGCTTTTTTGATCAAACCTTTGGAAATCACCCCATGTGTGACGTGTTGGTTGTTTCCTAAATATGTCATGTAACACAAGTTCATATTAAAATATGTTATTTTTCGTTAAATTGAACTTTTACTTATATTCTATTTCTGAATTATGTTATTTAAATTTTAACTGATATGAATAAAAACAGGGAGAAGATAGAAGTGTTGGTAACGCCTAGTAATAAATAGTTCTTGTGCAAAATATTATTAGACTGAGTGCGCGAGAATATGATGCGTTGGGCCTCTCGTGTAATTTCCTGTACTTGGTAAAGCTTTGTTTTCATGAGGCGGATGAATATATCCCTGGAAGTAGAACTTGAGCAGGACTTCAGAAAAGTTGGAAGTAACCGTGAATGGACTATAAACCTGCATCAAACGCTCTCCTCTGTGGTGTTGAAGGTGGAAGAAGAGAGGAGGGCAGGGAAGAGAAAGGATGGAAATAGATACTGAAGGTGGTGGCGTTCTCTCCCCCCCCCCCTCTCCTCCCCCTTCCTCTTATCCAATAAACATCGTGGGAGGGGTGCTGTACGCTTCCAAACTTTGTATTTTTCAGCACCAAACATTTCTTTAGTTTGCATCAATATTTCCTCTTTGAAAGACTTTGCTGCTAGAATACACTTGTGTCATACGACTCTGTAATATCGGAACAGCTCTTTTTAACAGGAGCATATCGATTATAAACATTTAGTCAGCGTTAATACATGCTGTAGGTACATTTTTTTTTTGTTAACTGGAGGGAAGGGAAAGCAATTAATAAAAACTTACCTTTCAGCTGGGTGGTTTGAATGTTTCATTAAAAAAAAAAAAAAAAAATCATCCAGTCATGTTCGAACACATTAAAATGTGTTTATATATAAATTATAAAACAATATATCATCACTGCATACAACCATAAAATATCACTGCGAAATAAGCTGTTGGTGACTTTTAATTTGCTGTTACGTACATTTTCATTTAACTGAAACATATATGTTGTATGGGGCGAATATAATAATTATATTATATAAATACAAAATACGTTGAAGGTAGGTTTATGGTTTAATGTTGTCCAGTATCCAGTCTAAATATGCAGTGACTCTAGTGTAGACACTAGGGGAATACTCAGCTCCACAACGAGCTAAGCCAAATGACACAATTCCAATCTGGAATGTCTGGACGGAGTACTGTGATGGTGCCTGCAGCGTATCCATAAGAGGTCCGCCACTGTCCCCTTTGCACGCATCCCTCCCCATGTCTGCTCCCGCACAGAACTGTGTGTCGTCCAGTGGCCTCACTTCCTTCTCCTGCCGGGAGTCGCAGTCCTCTAGTGGCATGCTGAGTATCGCGGCGAACTGCAGAACTGCACTGCCTTCCGAATCGTCTGAAATCATTGTAAACAACAGTTACTACTCTGCTCTGCACCTAACATATCAAGACGAAAGGCTTTTTAGGCCATGGATTTACATACATGTCGAAGAGTAGTAAAGGCTGTTCACGATCAAGTGAGCACTTCAGAAATGAACCTTAGAAAAAATTAATTGCCCCTGCATGCATATATTTTAATGGGCGCACTGAGTGACATTCACCCAGTAAAGTTGGTAACGATGGATGGAACGTAGTTCCATATCTTAAGGTTGAAGTAAAGCAACTGCCTATGGAGCATTGCACCTGGCTGTACAGTATGAAGAACTCATTTAAAAATTAGTACATACACCATGGAAATTGTCAGAAAAGTGCGATTTATGCTGCATATCAAAGATGAATGTATATATTTTGCAACATTATAAAATATTTTACTAACATATACTTTTAAAATTTAAAAAATCGATCGATAGAATCCCGCATTTTTAACCAAATTTAAGCGCATTTAGTTTTGGATGCTTCGGGAAGCAGAATTTATAAGAAAATCTTATTCAAGAAAGATCGTCATAATATTTAGTGTGATCATATGTGATAAAATCATAGTAATAATGTATCATACAATTTGATAATTAACTTTAATTACATCAGCTTCAGCCGTAAATGTTTGTTACAAATGGAAGCACATAAAATCAATTATAAAAATTATTTCTTACATTATTATTACAATTTTCTGACATGCAATCATAGTAAACATTATGACGATATGCTATGACGAAGATTTTCTTGCAAATTTTGCTTTATGAACTATCCAGAATGGAAATATGCATAGATTTAGTTATAAATGCAAACTATTTTTAACGATAATTTTTTTTACATTAAAAAAATATATTTTACAAAAATATTTTATACTGATGCAAAATATATACATTCCTCTTTCATATACAGCAGTATTCGCACTTTTCTGACAATTTTCATGGTGTATGTAATACTTTTTTTTACGAGTTCTTCATGTTTTATAGTCGGGTGCAGTGCTCCATACACAGTTGCTTTACTTCAACCTTAACGTCGAATAAGAAGTGTTAGGTAATCATTTGTGATAACTTAAAACTATTTCTTTCACTTTATGTTTTTTTTTAAATGAATAAAAGTGTAACAATAAGCAGATTTGTAAAGTATTTACTTTCTTAATAATTTCACAGTTTAATTTGACCGACGCATGAATAACGCGATGAGGCCTACGGCAATGTTAATTTTACATAAGGCGGAAGAATACACAATATACACACAAGCAGGGCTTTCAAAAGTGGTCATTTTACCGTGAACAGCCTGTATGACTTTTGCCAACAAACATCTTCGGGTACCCATCAAGGAACTGGAGCAATTCCGTTAAAAATTGTATGCCACACAGGACAGCTGTACTAGGTTATGAAAAATTACGACGCAGCAGTGGCAGAGCAGGTATCTCATAATTGAGGCAATCACTCGTTTTCTATAACTCCCTCGTGATTAAGTTTGTGGTACATACAACTAATAAATGGAAAACTCACTACATTTCCATAACTCTCTAGATACTGAGTTTGTGTGTTGATTCACTTAACATTCAAGACAACTTTCGCACAGCAATGCCGATCTGAGGGCTACAGCCGCGCTGATATTCTTAATCCCTCTAGTGGTGTTCACTGTGCAATGTGGTCGCCTTACCGCACACACTGCTTATTGTCTTTGTTACAGTAAAACCTGTGGGCGGAGGTGACATCAACTCGTACCAACTTCCAAGTCTTCATGTAAAACGGTGCATATTTTACGAGACCGAGATAATAGTTCTCACTTGAAAACCCCAGAGAAAGATTCTAAGCGTGTTTAAAGAAGATACACAAAAACCAGAATCACCTACATTTATTGACATGAAATATTTTGTATAAAAATCACGAATAATACTTAATGCCGTATTTAGGCACGACAAGTGTAGCTAACGCCTTTTGATTTAGACGTGGCATTTGGTCACATGCATTGTATTTCCTAAGCTACTATTTTTATGCATTTGAATTAACTGCCAAAGGGAAAGGTATCGGGTTTATTAACATAATGAAATTACCGAGCATAATTAAAATGTAGTCAACTTAAAGTGTGGACATTTAGTATTGGCAAATTAAAGTACATTTAAAAACAGTGACTTGAAAATATAATCTGAAGAAAACTTGTACGGTTTTATTTTAAAGCATAAACTAACCATTGTTTGCAATGTCAAATGCATTATGTGTGAATGTAAATTTAGTTTATTGTGGACTTGCATTAAATAACTATACATTGTGTTTAAAACAAATCTCAATTCAACATTTGTCATTTTTACTGTCCACGAGCTGACTGGTGCTACTTCGTTCGCATGACATTTAGATATTTGAATCGATCTATCCACTGAACCACTACTCCCCACTTGGAATCGCTCTAGCCACTGAGCCACTACGGCCCCATTTGATATATATCTATCCACTGCGCCCCTACGGCCCCACTTGGAATAGCTCTTGCCGCTGGGCCATTACCACTACGACTCTTGGGAAGGAAAGGAGGACAGCCCATAGACAAAAAATAAGGAAGGACAAATTACGGCACTTTTTTGTTAACAATGATTTTTTTATGCAGCAATAATCCAGTATATCCCTGATCATCATATTTTCGGAACCGTTTGAGATATCTCGATGAAACAAATACTAAGTTGGTTCTGAGGTTATTGTATATATATTGTGTAAATTTGATGTCAATACGTTTAGTGGTATTTGAGTTAAATACTGCCGGACAGACAGACGCGAAAAAAATTAACATTAGATATGGCTTAGTAATAAATTATACTATATGAATAAATAAATAAAAGTGGAAAATTCGAAAATCACAGACAGGCACTTCTATTTTATTTAGTTTTATAGATAATAATTGCTGCCTAAAATGTTATGAAATTTAATTGTATAACGAATTAGTACCAACAATTTAGATACAATTCACTGCACGCAAATATTCAATAAAGATTCTCTGTAAAAAAACACATTTCGTACAGTTTCATTATTCGCATCCCAGTAATGAGTAGTTCACATGTTTTATTAGCAAACTTTCAGTACTTTAAATGTACATGGCTTCTTCTTTGGCCAAGGAATACACATGGCATTTCAATGACTAACACTGACTGAGGGACACAAGACGAATACAATAAAAGAATTAAATGTTGCAAAAAATCAATATACTAGTTACTAAGACACTAAACAATTTTAATCAATTTTAGCCACCATGCACATTCAGTAGACTTCAACAAGACCAGAATGGTGTGTTACCAAAAACATTAAAATATTTGATGAAATGGGAGAATTTTTTTAGTAAGAATCGGTTAAGTTTGCATTCAATAAATATTACTGAAATTGTAATTAATTAATAAATTCCAAAAATATATACTGATTGACCAAAGGTAATTAAAGATAAAAATAATGTGTTAATGTTAAAAACCATTATAATGAATATTTTCTTTGGCCTAAAAACCAACATTATATCCAGCAAACAATTATGTTGACGAACATTACAAATTATTAAATTATCGATCAGCTAAAAACTGATAAAATAATAAAAAATTCGAAGTGGTAATAAAAATTAATCCGAAAAGAATCCAATATTTCAATGAATAATTATTCTTTTGATGAAAAATACACAATCTATCCTTAAAAAAATATTGAAGAAGAAAATAAAAGCATATAAATATATTGTATATTACAAATAATTAAAACTCGCAAAAAAAAATCAATTTTAATTTAAACCCAAATTAATTATAACAGAATTTTTATCTTTGCAAAAATGATTTCAAATATTTTATCTGAAGAACTATCTGAATAAAATTATTGTATAAAACATTAAATAGTAGGGATTTAAATGCTAAAAATAGAAGCAAAATAAAGCTTATGAAAATATTAATGCATTATATTTCAAATAAAAGTTTGAAAAAAGTCCCAAAATTGTTGACATTCAGTAGAAAATCTTGGAAATAATATTATAAAAAATAATGCTAATTATCATTCAACTGAAATATATCCAGGTGTTAACCATTCATATTAAAATTCAAATTATGAAAAACACTAACTTTTACCCATATATTTTTATAATTTAATGGATTAAATATATAATTAATTTACTAAAGAGTTTGATAATGAAATTGAATGTGTTTGTTTCACTTCAGACAATTAAGAAAATATATAATTCATTGAGTAAAAAAGTTTGAAAATAATTACAAGTAAGACTTATCGAAACTTTAAAATAAATAATTCTAGTGTTAATAAATTGAATAAATATCTTAATAAAAATAAATTTTGAAATATTATAAATGTAAACAATTATGTTCAATTGCTAATTTTATTATTTTAATTATTAAAAAGTATTTATCTTTATGATTATATGAATTGTGAATAACACAGTAAAGACACCCAATTACCTTCACAAGGTAATTTTTTTTTTTTCAAAACTAGACTGAACCCATATTTAAAAAAAAAATTAATATCATGCAAAAAAATTGAAAAAAATTTTTAATAAAATTTATTGAATATCATACAAAATTGTGTAATAAATTTGGTGATTTTATTTTAACCTATATACTTTTAAAACTTACAATAATGTGTTTAATGCTTATAAATCAGATCCATTTTGTCATTTTATGGTCAACATTTCAAGTTGCGATATAATGTAAAAATTAACAATATTTAACTTTATTTATTTAAGTTTTAACTAACTATTTTTTTAAACTAGGGTTTTAGGGAGAGAGAGGGGGGGGGCCGGTGTTGTAAAATAAATATAAATGCAAATAATTCACATCTCGAATTATTTAATTATTTTGATAATAATAATAATTTATATGGTAGAGAGATATCCATAGGTTACTATATAAAACTTTAGCATGGGTATATGATAAAATGTTATATTAGAGTAAATGGAAACTACACAAAATTTATCAAATGACTCGGGAGATTGGTATTTTTTATGTTTATCCACAAGATTGACATAATTTTCATAAAGACTTTTTTCTTTCTCAAAACGTATAAAATAGATTAATAATGACTATGGACAGCGAAAAAAAATTGTCATAGAAAAAATTGGTTGTATACATATATTGGAAAAACTACTAACACGAGGACAAACTCTAATAATGAAATTAACAATATTTTTTATAAATTAATATTTAACTCTGTTTATGGAAAACCTTGGGAAAAAAAATGTTGATTTTAATTAATTTCCAGATTCCGAAATATTAAAAATTGCCATTAAAACCTAATTGTAAACAAATGAAAGTTTTTAATTAACTTGTAACTGCAGAAAATTTAATTCATTGGATTTTTTATGTTGCCCAATTTACATTGGAGTGTCGAAAGTAGAAATATGAAAATCATTAATGTGAAATTTCCAGTATGATATTTCGAAAATAAAATATAAAAATAATATCGAAGTTTGTTATGTAAGTACCAAATATTAATTTCTTAAGTATAAAATCAATAAATTTTTATGAAGATTAAAATTAATGATAAATGAGTTCGATACAAATTATTTTCCTAAGTATAATGAATATCGTATAATATTCCATTAATTTATAGAAAAAAGTAAGTAAATACAAAAATAATATAAAAAATTATAAGTTTACTTGAAGGACTTTTAAGAAATATGAATTTTACTAAGTCGTACGTAAATGAATAATAAACTGTAGCAGTGAAAACAATTTGATTAAGTTTTGAAGATCATGAAATGAATGGATGGTAATGGATAATGTAATATACACTTTTTCAGAAGGACATTATAAAATCAAAATTAATTAACATAAAATAATACAAATCAGCAATTTCAATAGAAATATACAATTAAATACACGATATTAAAAATATAGAATTAATAAAAAATTTAATAAAATATAATAACTAAATATAACAAAAAAAATACAATTTTAATAAAAATGTTGTCACATATTACTGTACAATGGAGCGAGTAAATGCACATGACAAAAAATTTTATTAGAAAATATTTAAAAGTTTTAAGTTTGTGAAAATTAAATTCGGGATAATATTTAAAAAATAAATGGCAAATATATTTAATATTTTTTGTAAATATTAAAACATTGTATTGATTAATACATTAGTAACTATATGGTAAAAATACTTTTCGAATTTTCGAAATCTTGAGCTTGGAACCTAGAGCACCACGGGACAAACTCTAATTGTCAACAATTGCCCAACACGATAATCGACAGGTCGCTGACCTACCCCTCCAAACCTTATTCGGGAATCCTGTTCCTGGATCGTAATTTCCTATCTACTTATATGTAAATATGCAAATACTTACGGTAGTCTGTTTTACCCCAACCGGCAACCTGGTACTTCTTCTCTTCCAGTCCAGTGACATTCAAACCAAATGGAAGACAGATTGGCCGTATGTAATCTGCAAAACAAGAGAATTTAGCATTACATTCACAGCGATTGTTGTTGTTTCATTATTCAGACGCCTGATTTCCTTTTTAAAAAAAATATAGTCTTTTTTTTTTCAGTGTGTTATAGACAACTGTCAATAAGCAAGTATGCAGAAATGACTGTAGTTATGTGAACTACCGTACTTGGTACACACAAAACATTTGCAAATATGCAAATAAAATAATAATTGCAACAGATAGGTGGATTTATACACATGCGCCCTTGGTCATGAGTTTCCAATTCTAGCCATAAACGTCCACGCTTTGTTAAAAATGTTGTTGAATGGTTATGCAGAACGCGATTACATCTAAATAGTAGAATGTAGGCCTACGAAGTAAGATAAATATTAATTTTATCACCACTACAGAATTCGTGTCATAGTTGAGAAGAGCTTCTTCCAATCAGAAGATCTGTTCGTAGACGACTGCATATCATGCATACGCCACAGGACAATGATGGCTTCATGCTGGCTTGAATTCCAAATAAGCCTGGCCCGTCGTCGTTTCTGCGTGCACAGCACATGTAGGTAGGTGTTTCCCTTAGTCACTGCCTCCTGATGCAACGGGCAGTGCTGCAGCGCACGGATTCAAACTAAGCCGCCAGTAGAACGGCACGGAGTAGACGTGTACGCTACTTCCTTAGTTGAATAAAAACGTCGAACTACATTAAACTTATACTCTACTGCTTGTCGCAGATTAAGACTGATAGGCCTGCGTTTACTTCACGTTTAAATAACTTTTTGTTCCATCGGCACAGGGGGTTCCGTTGTAGTTTTTGTTTTGTCGTAAGGATTATTCAACATACTGACATAATTTTCTAACACGACACACATTCATGTACATTCCGCGCGTGTTCGTTTGTATGCACGTGTGTGCGAAAAGAGGTTAATGCGAATGGAATAATTTCAGCAAGCTATATCTCCGTAAACGCTGGCGAATGTTGAAGTACGAACTAAAGAATTGTTTATTTAATTTGTAGAAGAATTAAACGGAACTTTTATCAGTCCCTCGGGCTAGATATGTATAGATTGCCTCCCCCCCCCCCCCCGGGAGAATAAAAAATCATAAATATCAACTTCGTACCTTATTATACCTGCGAATATGTAACAACAATTACGTTTGCAGTGGGTACATAAAAATAACATACATGTGGGGCCATGATTTTAATGAGTTATTTGATATGAAAACACATTCTGAAGAAATGCTATGGAAAAAGATTATGAGAAGTAAAGTGGAAATGTATAACTGGTGATGAAAATGTCACTTAAGTTAGCATGGTGTGTATTTTTAGTTATTACATTATCACATCATGCAGTGCCTCAAGTAGGAGGAAAGTATATTTTTGAAATCTTATCTGTGTACGACTGTGTATTAAAAGTCTTTCGGTTAAGACATATATGTATAGAATGCATATCTGAACAGGTGGATTTACTTATTCCGATCATAGCATCACATAAGTTAAACATTTTATTTTATATTTTATAGTGCACAGCAGTTGCATTTTCCTTCGTTTTAGTGCCGCGTGTCTCCTGATTTTTATTATTTTGTAACATTGAAGGAATAATTTTGTGATGCTGTATTGGGAAAGGTAGTCTCTGCTTCCGGAAGTCTCTGTTAAAACCAACTGTGAGACATTTAGAATTTTGTTTTATCTATGCAGGTGGTACGGCGACAAATAAATTTCTACATTACTAAATGGCGAACACACAGCATTAAAAAAAAAAAAAATTATTTTCACGTGTTTCGTTACAGTGGATCCTGAAACTAATTTTTTTTTTTCAGTGCATCTCAAACCACAGTTTTTAAAAATACAAAAAAAGGATTGAGTTAAAGAATGGTTAAATACTATCATCTCAGTATAACCGCAAACAGGTTTATTTCTTGTAGAAATTTCCTACTGAGAAGTGATTACGGTAGCAAAGAAACTAACCTCATAAACTTCTAATAAAACGTCTTTCTCTTATATTACAGAACAGATTATACGTGCGAAGTGTTTCCTAACTACTATAGTGTTTTTCGCGTTCGATATTTGCGCTTCATTAAATAATATGTAAAAAAAAAATATTTACATTAAAAATCCTAAATATTTTGAATATACCGAAGTTTCAATCTTAAAGAATTTAGAGGGATGAAGTTATTCCAGTTTTTAATGCAACAACAGTTTCATTTGTTACACGATCTTGATGGCTTTGATGGCTTTGAAAATGCCAACTTATTTTTTTCTTAAATAATTATGACACTACTGAATTATATGGCATTAGGGCCGCGGTTGGCATAGTTACTAAAGCACTATCTCTCACCAAGGCGAACCTGGCTCGATTCCCGGTGAAATTGCCCTCCGAATTCTCGCGCTTTGGGAATCTTGCCGGATGATGCCACTGGTGGGCGGGTTTTCTCGGAGATCTCCCGTTTCCCCCGCCTGTGCATTCTGACTCTGCTCCATGTCTACCTCGGGTCATCCTCATCGGCTCTCAAGACCCCGTTGTTACGAGTCGTCTTAACATCTCCACATTAAATCGTCTCGTCCAAAAAAAAACTCACCTCTGTATTTCCTCATTTATACTTATCTAATATCGTGATGATGTAACTAGTATTTGGCTACCGTCACCTTTAAAGTGGCGAGTGGTACGTTGTTAAACAATCCATGCGACTCGACATATTCGTCTTCCGGAATTTGCTTTTTGTTCTTTCAAGTTTTACTTTTTCAAGCATTGCGTAAGTAACTTTTTTTAGAATTTCTTTCTAACATGTGAACTATTTCTTCGCAACACTGTTCACAGAAGTTTATTTTACTGCTTTTTTTTTTTTTTTTTACATTCGTGATTTTCAAAAATATTATGAGACTTTCTATAGGCCTAGGCTGTTCGCGGTAAAGTTAACACTTTTGAAAACCTTCTCATTTGGAATAATAGTCAAACATATTTAATTCTAGCCTTAGATGTTAACTTCCGAGTGCGGTGGAATATACACACTGTGATTATTAGTAATGTGGCAATACTTATTTAAAATGTGGTTTAAGGATAAAAATGGCTGAAAGAAAAAAGTAACTAGGGCCCCAAAAGTCCTTCGTTTCCTAACAACCTACCACTATTTATTTATTTCATGCGTTAATCATACATTAATCTACTGTGGCAATAATTACTTGGAAATTTGATTTAATTACTCTTTAACAAAACAATAGGCTAGAATTGGTTAGTATGTATGTTTTCTTCCATACATATGTTTATGAACAAACGTACCCATAACTCTCCACTTGCATCAAAATGAAAGAAGGTATTCGAAATTAAAATTCCGATTTTTTTTTTACCACAGTTTATGTAATTTTAGGATGAAATGACTTAAAGCTATGCCTAAAAGACACTAAGGGAAAATTATAATTTTTAAAATTTTGTTTTATTTCGTGAAATTAGTAATTAAAAGTGAAATCAGTATCAACTAACATGGGTTAGATGCTTAACAACAGTAACTATTAATTTGCAAACATTCTAATTAAAACATTTTATAATATTCGGCTTTAGCTCGTACCGAAACAGCACCAGTGCTAACGGCAGAAATCATTAATTGGAGAGAGATTGTGGATGCAACCACTGCACACTGCAATCTAAGTGTGAGACGCTCTAACAAATATGTTTACGGAAATAATAATAATATACTGCATATGTAGCTATAGGCTCTTCACGATAAACTGAGCATTTCTGTAAGCACTGCTTGAATTGCACTTGTACGCACATTGTGCATTATTCCATCATATTGTACCTAATGGTTACACATGGGGGGGGGGGGGCGTACAAGCTAAGTGTGGGAAGCGTACTCGATGAATAACTCGTAATAAATTACTACGTCATGTATTTAAAATAGATAAACGTACAGCGTTTATATTATGTTAAGCAATACTCTTTATATAGTTACATTAATTACTTTGATTTACGCCGGAGGAGCTCAATATATAACTTATTATCTAGTTGCACGTATTTATAGTTTGGTTACTACTTTAAGCCACGTGCAACTACTTATATAATGTCTGCAAAAAACCTGCTGGAACTATTGGAACGTGCAGGGCCGGCCTTAGATCATTCGGCGCCCGGGGCGAGGAGCAATCAATCCGCCCCTGCATTTTTCTCATTTAAAATTAAAGTTATTGGAATATAAATGCAGTTTCGTTTAAGAAATTTACAAATAACATTTGCAATGTAATGTTGATATACAAAACGAATTTCACATTTATGTAATCACCATAATGAGCTAAATTTATTGCACACCCTTGCCTGGTTCGTCGTACAGAACCAAGACTCCATAATAATTCTTACACACACAACTACTATGCAACGGAAAAATGAACTTATATTAGGAACAGTTAATAAATGTTTTTTTTTCCAGCACTCGGAAATAAAACCTATAACTTTTTTGCTAATACTGTACCATCAATGCAGAAGAGATTCACTCACATCTACCATTACATATATAATTTTAATATACAAATCAAATTGCACATTTACGTACACATCATTGCCCTACAAAAATGGGGCTTTTCTTGCCTTAGCCTGGAAAAATTTGGTTATAGCTAAAGAAATGTCAATCTTGCGAGCTATGTCATTCTCTATAGACAATATCGCCAACGATGAGAGCCATTCGTCACTCATAGTAGATCGAAAATAAGTCTTGATCAATTTTAACTTCGAAAAACTGCGTTCACAGCTAGCTACTGACACTGGTGAAGTCAGCAATACTCGAAGGGACACCCAGATATTATGAAATGTAGTACTCATATTTAGCAGAACTCTTCACAGACGATGGTACAAAACACTGGAAGTGTTTTAACTCTTCCCAAAGCCATTAATATACGAATGACTTCCATCGGTGTTTGTTAGGGCTGTTTGCAATACCATACACTTGTCCAATAAATCCTTATCAGCCTCTTGAGCATTGACTTAATTGTTTTGGGGGTTGGCACAAGTCATACAAAAATCCCCAAACATTATTGACGTTCTTCGAGTTACTCAAACCGTTGTTTCAATGATGTTAGTGCAGCATCAAATGTGACATAGAAAAAATACCGTTTAAACTGTTCTTCTGGACTAACATTTCCTGACTCGTCAATGTCTTCATATTCAAACTGCCTCGACATCTTTCTTCGTGTATCAGTGGGATCTCCAAACAAAGTATCAGCTAATAATGTACCCGCCTGAATTTTTCAATTGAAGTTATATACGCCATACAACTCTTGAGTAAAGTTGTGACAGTACTAATATCCATCACTGGGCTTTGCATTGATTTGCTCACAATGTTTACTTGATACAACATATCATACCCTATAACAAGAGAAATCAAAAATTCAAATTTCATTAACTGGTCCACTAAAGAGTGTGCTTCGTACCTCAAACCAGCATCTGCCAAACTAGATTCAAACACTGAAACTAAAGCATCATACACATTCTTCACCTGATATCTAATAGCCTTGACACTATAAATTCTACTTTCCAAGCAGGTAGCACTTAGTGGTTTCGCACTGAGACTGGCCACATAGTTCTTCAAAATTTCACAACGTTGAACAGAAGCTGAGAACAACACATATATTTTCTATAGAACACCAAACAGTGTGATAGAAATATTTTGCTGATGAAGCTGCATATTAATCCACTAAAATCAAATAATGACATTCACAATGCACAAATGATGCTCTTGAATTCATTTGAAGAATTTTTGCTTGAACACCTTTGTTTTTAACCCTTCATATTTGCACCATTGTCGTATCCCTGGCCACGGCAGTCTTTTAATCTTAGTCCATTTTTGGCTAACGTTCTTAACAATAGTTCTGACAAGCATTCTCCTGTACAATTACTGGTATTTCGAAATCCTAAAATGTGTTCATATCTGTTAACTACACCAACTACATGCAAACAATTTCCTTTGTCCAAATTTCTTCATAACTATCGCATATCGTGCCTAGAAATAAAATAATTTCATATGCATAATTACAGGGAAAAAAATATTATTGATAAAGACCTTGTCATTTCTTGAAATAATTCAGAAGCGAGCTATGCGTCATTAAAGTTTATGCTGTTGTCAGATACGTCATTGAACCTTCACTCGTCCGAAACGCCTCTAAGAACTTTGAAACAACATCCCTCGGCCGACCTAACTCTGTGAGACTAAGTCGAACAGGAGAGTGAGGCCCAAATGTGGCAACAACCAGTTAATGAAGACCTTTACCGTAGCACTTTAGGATGCACAGGATTGTGAAGTCTGGCCAAATATGGCAGAAGGACAATATGAGAAAGTAGCCGAAAAAAACATAAGACGCCGATGCCAGCGCTCCTAGCGGTTTGTGCTGTTCGTATGATAATAAGCTGTGCATCGAATGGGTAGTTTTGAGTATTTTGGATGCGTTTTAATTCAAATTTTTTTTTGCTTGAACGGTTATTTATTATGGCAGAAAAGATTTGTATAGTTTTTGGCTGCAATAATTACAACGTTGCGAACTACAGACAGTCCTTTTTAACATTTTCAAAGGATGCAAGTCGGTAAGTACACGAGCTGTAATGGATAACATTTTCCATTGGTGTTTTGGTTGCAAATTCCATTCACACAAACCTTAATTTACTGAAATGCTGTTTTGTTGTTTCCTAGGTGCAAGCGATGGGTGCAGAAATGTAAGAGCAGACCTGGATGTAATAAAGAAAAAAGGGTTTGGCGGTTTATACCTACACGAGCATAGTGTGTTCCAATCTTTTCAGAGAAGAGGATTTTCGCAACCCAAATTTGCTTCCACAAGGCCACGAACGAAGGCACTTGAGTGTCGTAGTTGCTATTTCTAATCTTGTACACTGAAGGGCCTTGCGAAGTTTGATAGCCCTTAACCTGAAAGGTGCAGGTTTGTTTTTATTGGACCGACACCTTCGAAAAATAAAAGTAAACAATGTTTACAAATTCCACGTTCGTCTATTAAACTGGCTGAAGTATCTTGTTAAAGTCTGTGTTTAGTTCAGCAAGTTGAGCTAGGGATATAATTGACTGATTGCTTCAGAAAAATTGTTTACATAGGTATGTGTGTCAGTGATTGCTCGTACAATGTTTTACATAATCAGTGTCCGTGTATTAAACTGGTTTGCGCCTCTCAAGTGTTCGTATAGTTCAGCAAGTTCAGCTAGGGATAAAATTGATTAATTGCGTCAAAATAGTGTTTTCATATTTGTGTCGGTGATTGCTCGTACAATGCTTACATGTTATCCAAACACTATGCACCGAGCCAGAGTCCCAGCGTCAGCAGGGTAATAAATACCCAAAACAATGATTCAAGGCGCGCCTGCAATTTATTTTAGGTGGTAACGCGAAGCGTAATGCATCAGCGAAACTGGGAGTTTCCCCATAAATGATCGTCATGTACAGCCTATTTGCACTGAGAAATAATGTATGTGTGTTTTGCAATTTAACATATTCCTGTACTATTTGTAATATTACTGTAATATTGTCTCATGAAAACATGTTTAATTGCAAAAGGATTGAACTGAACACTAGTCACTGTACCTAAATTGACATGTTACCAATACAATTTAGAAATACGATACTGGGGAGGGCTATGAACTTAAGGTAAATTGAGGGGTAAAAGTTTATAAAGAAAATGTACATTTTTTTTTTTTTTTTTTACCCCACAATTTCCATGATCTTCATAGCCCTCCCCACTATCGTATTTGTAGCTTGTATTGGTAATATTGTCTATTTAGTTAATGTATGGTTCAGTTTTTTTTTTTTTGCAATGTAATGTATTTTCATAAATAAATATTACATTATTTACATACTTTTCAAATATTTTACCCCACAATTTCCCTTATCTTCATAGCTGTCCCCACTATCGTTTTTGGGGTTTCTATAGGTCAAATGTTGATGCCCCTAGTAAATTCGTGTTCTGTGTAATTAGTAGAGTGGAATTATACAATATTCCGCGTTTTTTTTAAAGCCCCCATTTTTAAAAATTGCCCAGTTTTCAGCATTTTTATTTTGTTTATGTACATATCCGTATTGTTTATATACTTTTTCAGTGTATTTTCATACTTTGGAATGTTATTGTTTACACATTTGGGAAACTATGCATACCAAATATTTTCGATGATTTATTAAAGAAACAACTGAATGAAAACTGTAATAGTTTCCTTTCTAGGTAGTCGCTTACCCTTTACACGCCCTAAGGTCTACAGTACACCCATTTCGATTAAAATTTCCCCCAACCCCGAGTTACTCTGTACTACAAAGATACTTTGTTTTGTTAATGAACAGGCACTATATATTACTAAGTTACAGAATAGTCGTCTCTGTATAATATTTGGTTACAGCCCCCAAAATTGCATAACTGGTTCAATCAGACTATGAAGAAGTGACTGAGGTTTCAAATGTTTATTACTTATGGTTGAAGCGTGGCTGCCAGTGGGTTAACCATTGCTGCCTGTGTTTCACTTGAGGCAGTGTAGTTGTGGCATAACTGCACAACAAAACTGATTTATATGTGTAAAGGTGGACTCGCAACCATCCGTCGCACCCGTCAGGCGGTCACATGATCTTCGACCAATCGCAGGGCAACGTTTTTTTTATCTGTCAAACTTTAACTTTCGACGGACCGACGGATGGGCCACCACCTTCTGACGAGATTCTGTAGACATGAATACGCACTTTGAAATAAAATGCAACGCGCTGGATATGTGTTTATTGATCTCGGTGGTAAATTCGGGAAATTAAAACTTAATAATTGAGTATACATTTTCATCATGAAAAATTTTATTTCCCCAAATATTTCTCTCTTGAAAATGCATTTCTAACCAAAATATACCTTCCACGAAAGAAGAAAGCAGAATAAAAACCATATCTGTTACGAATAGAAATTTTGTGAACTATTTATTTTGTTGCTAATTTAATGATAAAAACTTCAAAAAGCAATAAGTTAATATTTAGGCAACTTATTTTGTTGCTAGGTTAATCTTAAATATCTCAAGGATATTGCTGCTTATAGAGCTAATATAATCCAGTGTTAAATCACTAACTATAGTATAGCTATTTTTAATGAATCTTTCGCAACTAGAACACAGAAAAGCTGTGGAGATTTTTCTGTCCAAAAACATTTTTAGTTATGTTCATTTCCAATTTAATTTTGCAGAAAAATACGCTCGGTGACAGCTCCATTCTAAAGAATTTATTGAATAAATGCAGTCGGTCATGTATCTGACAAATGAAATACCGTTTAGAATTCCATCCTATTACTTATAATGGATTAACATTTGTAACTTGCAAGATCTAAGTCTGTGCCCAGTAACATGATTCTGTTACCACTGATTGTCCTTGTTTTAAGTGACAATATTTATAATTTAAGTACATTTTTAAATACGGCATAGTAATATGAATAAGCCACTATTATATTAAATTCGGCAAAACAACACGTTTTAATACTACGAGACGACAACTGCACTTAAATCGCACATGCCGAGCCATGCAAATTTGAATTTCCCGGGTATTCGTCAGCACAAGCCGCTAGGGGCGCTGTTGTAGCGTGCCTCGCATGTTGACAATGTTAAAACGCCTCAGTTTCCCATATTGTCCTTCTATCATATTTGGTCTGGCGAGACCGAAATGGCAGCGTCTCTTAAATGAGATACAATGCTATGTGCAAAGAATATAAAGCATTAGTTTGTGTTAAGATACATTTAGATAATCTTAATGCTTTATAAGTGGAACCAGCAAAAAAAATGTAAAATTTGGAACATTTTTGTTAAAATCTGAGAATTTTTATACACACGTGCCTATAAAAAACACTTTTTAGCATGACTGTATATGTTGTAAAAAATTATTGACTGGGATAGCTGTAATTGGTAATAACTTACATTCGTTCATCTTGTAAGGACCCCACAACTATACGAACATTTCGGTAAATAATTAGTGGGCGCTGTGATAATCTCATCATGTAACAGAGTAATAGGTCTATATCAACTCATAAACATAACAAATAAATATACTTTATGGTGGCCTCAGAAGATAACTTTTGAGATGAGTGTAATGTTAACATCGTGCTTATTAGACTGTTAGTCACACCTCGGACAGCACTTTTTTATATTACAAAGTTGCAGAAGGACAAAAATTGGCAGGAAGGAAAATCTTAGCAGTGTCTCAAAAAGTGCTCACTTTACCGCGAATAATATAGGCTATAAACAAAACTTATGAACGTACACAAAAAAGGGAATAATTAATTTCACTTACCTACTGCACTAAATAACAAGTAATAAAAACCCATTCTTGGTTAAGATTAACAATCACAAAATTATATCGTCTGTATTCACAATATCCATATGTAAATATGCTTAACCACTAATTTTCAGAATACAGATAAACTCTTAAAAATGAAATACTCGATGTGAATATTGCCCGTTTCCAAACGCTAACTACATAATGTATTTTGAACTACAAGCGCACTAAGCGTTAAGCCTGCATATCTTCAGAAGTTTACCAATTAGTCCATTTCATCAACAGAGTACAGCACAGTATTTACAACTACTTCACATTCGTAAACTCTTCTAGATTTTGTGCACTTTTTATACCAATCTTGGACTGCCGACATTATCAACATTACATGTGTTTAAATAACTTTGTACGTGCCAAATTTACACTATGATTGCAGGTAAAAAAAAAATATTTTCTCGTCAAATATTGGGGCCCCCTTCATTTCGGCGCCCGGGGTGACGGCCCGCTCGCCACGCCCTATGGCCGGGCCCTGGGAACGTCTCCACCTTAAGGATGCCGAAGGCTGATAATCGCTGCACTACGGGGACTGGAACCCCTGTCGTCTTTCCATCTTCGCTAGTCAACAGCTAGAGGTGATAAGACTGCGCTCGTTGCACCGCACGCCTTAAGTATGGCGCTTGTTTCCTAAATATTCTGTTTATTAGAAAACACCGCGCTGCCCTACTTCCCTGAATCCGTTACAATATGCATAATTAACATTGCCATCGGCCTGATGATCATCTAATGACCGGTTGCACCATCGTGGTTCGAAACTCAATACGAGATCGGATCAAAGATCGACACAGAAAACTATTGCACAATCGAATTCAGGGTTAGTAGTTGTAAAATGTTCCTCCCGGCACAAACGCGCCTGGCGCCGGACAGGCTGACTGAGAGCGGCCATCTTGGATGACGTCATGCGGAACTTCCTGCTCTGTCATTGCTGCTGTGGGCAGCGATCTTGTCAGTCAGTATGCCGGAATTTCCCTTTTTTTCCCTCATGCTACCGGCGACCATCTTGGATTCCCAACTTCATGCTCTCTCATTCCATCCTTGCACAATTCGGCGGGCCTTTGCTCGATGTGGTTAATCGTGCGGAAATAGAACAATTATTCAGCCTCACTGTGCAATCATTTGAGCAAACACTCGTGCCGGCCATTTTGGTAGCCAGTACGTCTCCAAACTTCTCTCTTCTCTTCCTCTCTTTTTAGCTTCCTCTCTCTTCCTCTCGGAGGGGTTTTCTCATATTCCTTCCACTCCTCAATCGTCGTCTGCTGCAGACGTCCATCTTATTTGTTATCCATCTTGTTTTATCGTCGTCTACTGGTGGTGACCATCTTGTTTTGCCATCGTCTGCTGGAGGCGGCCATCGTGTTTGCAGTATATCATTGATTCCCACATCGACTGCTAGAGTGTGTGTTTGCAGCCATATTTGATTCTCGCACTCGCCACCAGAGTTATAGTTCCACTAGTGGCAGCTAGGAACGCTGGCGGCCATCTTGTGTTCGCTCATCGTCCATCAGGAGCACTGGTAATTTATCTTAAGTGTGAACTCAAAAAATGTTGGAGTCGTGCAGTTTTGTTCCGGCAACCCTTGGGTCGCCAGTCCGGTGTGCTAACTACAATATTTCCACCGCACGTGGACCAATAAGAGTTTAAATAAGCCATATACGAGAGAGTGTGCACTCGCCGGACAGACTTGTAATAGTGAAAAAAACTATTCGTTTGACACCCATCTTGTTTGTCGTCTGCTGGAGCCATCCATCTTGATCTGCTTATAACCATAGTTGGCTGTGGGATTGAGGACTGGAGAACAGCAAGGTCGCCATCTTGGATGACATAACAGGCAGAATATTACCTATGACTACTTATAAACATAGATGACTGTGGGATTGAGGCTGAGCACTGGAAGACAGCCCAACAACCATCTTGGATGTCGTCACAGGCTGAAAATTACACATATATCCTTATAAGCATAGTTAGCTGTAATTTCCAAACTTTGTAAGATATAGTTGCCAAATTCATAACGTATGCATCACCCTAGATGTCGAGAAGGTTCGCAGGGTCAGATATGTCCTATGTCTATTTATAAGCATATTTGGCTGTAATTTCTGAACAATTTAAGATATGGACACCAAATTCATAACATACACATCACTCGGGATGGCGAGAAGGGTCGCAGGCTCAAGCATGCCCTATGTCTACTTATAAGCATAGATGGCTGTAATATCGGAACCATTTAAGATATATTCACTAAATTCATAACATACACATCACACATGATGGCAAGAAGGGACGTAGGGTCAAGTATGTACTATGTCTACTTCTAAGCATAGTTGGCTGTAATTTCCGAACCATTAAAGATATATTTACAAAATTCATTACACAGGCATCACCCCAGACAGCAAAAAGGGTCGAAGAGTGAAGTATGTCCGAAGCAAACTTATAAGCACAGTCGGCTGGAATTGCCGAACCATTTAAGATACAACCAGCAAATTCATAACACAGACATAGTCCCCCAACAACGAAAATAACTGAAGGGTCAAGTATGACATAGGCACACATATAAGAATAGCACCACAGTAAGCACTGCATGCACCACAGCTGGCACCTCAGTTAGCACTGCACACACTACAGTTAGCACCACAGTTAGCACTGTAAGCACTGCAGTTAGCCCTGAAGTTAGCACCGCAAGCACTGCAGTTACTATGGCAAGCATCACCATATTCATAACATAGATATCCCCGAGATGACGATAGGGGGCGTAGGGTCAAGTATACCTTACATCTACTATAAGCATAGTTGGCTGAAGTTTCCAGAGTACCTAATATATTATCTTCAAGTTCATAACATATTCATCATTCCCAATTATGAGAGGGTTATGCAGGGCCAAGTATACCCTATGTCTACTTATATGCATATCGGGCTGTAATTACTGAACCATTTAAGATATACACTCCAAATTCCTAACACAGGTATAGATCCGACATCGAAAAGGGTCGTGGGGTCAAATATGTCCTAAGTATACTTATCAGGATAGAAAGCTGCAATTTCCAAACTGTTTAAGAGATTGTTAGATATGTATGTACATCACGAACATCAATTAACACTCTGTGTATGTTGCACGAGCATCGAGTACTGTACATTATGTCAGGTGAAAAAAATTTCCATTGTGAAGTGCAGGAACAATAAGGTCATCACTATTACTACACAGCAATGCAAACAGATAAAAAAACATTATGTAAAGGAAACTAGTTACAATAACTTACCAACCATCGCATATGTCGAAAATTGTACGAGATGTTAGATGGGACTGTCAAGACCGAACGGTTCTGACTAGTATGATAGAATAGCAAAACAACTTCCTTACTAACCCCAGTGAAACATAACCGACAAATTCAGAGTACAACTAACACTTACAACACTAGGAGCAGAACATGACCGACCCGGCCGTCGTTGCGTGACCAAATAACTTCGTGAGAATCTGTAAGGCAGTCCAACAAGCGAACGACTGGCAGCACAGGCACTGTTCAGGCCTAGCCAAGTCGAAGGGATGGCACAGAATACTAGTCGAGATATGTGTTAGAGCTCCAGGGTGGTAGACCAGCCCGAATCATACATGCACATTTTCCATTACCAGAGGAATTCACTTATCCAGTATAGCTAAACAGCTTATTCCATTGTAAATACTTGTCATTTATAGTGCTGGAACTATAAGCACATACCTACATTTAAACCATTAGTCGCACTAAGAGACGTTGCTGCTGCATACTGATGTGAACAGTTATAAAAACAAGATGGTTATAGCCATTTAACAACCTGCGTATATTACACAAGCAACAGGTGTTATGTTAGGTGAAAAAAAGTATTATTGTAAAGTGTGAGAACGATAAGGACAACACTGCTACACACACTGACACTAACATATATAGAACTGGTTATATGCGTATACCAGCCATTGCAATCACGTATTACACATGCACCAGGTGCTGCACGCTATGTTAAAAGTCGCTAGAAAAGACCAGACCATCCTGGCCAGTACAACAGAATAGAAAAACACCTTCCATACGATCGAATGAAACGAAACCGTCAGATTAAGCCATCACTAGCAGCACAATGCACAAATCCTGTCCAGCATTGGGTGATCGAATAATCTATATGATATCATTGTAAAAGAAAATAGCACATGTACTTATTTTGAATATGTATAATTTAAACCATTAGCTTCGCAAGAGAGACGTCATTGTTAAACGCTGAGACAAACAGATGTATAAAACAATTATAAGCGTACAAAGTTATAAGGATTTAACAATCTGCACGAGCATCGAAAACTGTAGGTCACGTTAGTATAAAAAAAATTACTTTCAAGAATCCGAGAAGCAGAAACGCAATAAGTTTAACACTGCTACGCACTAATACAAACATATATAAAAAACAAATTGTAAAGGAAAACAGATATTAACATTTACCAACCAGCGAAAAAACATACTACACACATGCGTCCGGTGCTGTATGGTATGTTAAAAGATTCCAGACAAGACCAGACCGTCCTGGTCAGTACAATGCCTTCTTCGCGAACCGAGAGAAACGAAGCCGTCAAAGTCAGTCAACACTCACATCACTAGCAGCAGAACACGCCCGATGAGGCCAACGTTGTACAATCAACTAGACAAGGTGGTCGATCAGCGACGGGAGCACCATGCAGCTCAAGGGATGGCAAAGAACACTAGGCGAGAGAGATAGAGACAGAGACATATATATATATATATATATATATATATATATATATATATATATATATATATATATATATTATATATATATATATATATATATATATATATATATATATATATATATAAAGACATGTACTTACAACAGAATAATCTGTTTAGCTATACTGGATAAGTGAATTCCTCTGGTAATGGAAAATGTGCATGTAATATTCGGGCTGGTCTACCACCCTGGAGTTATAACACATATCTCGACTAGTATTCTGTGCCATCCCTTCGACTTAGCTAGACGTGAACGGTGCCTGTGGTCCCAGTCGTTCGCTTGTTGGACTGCCTTACAGATTCTCACGATGTGATCCAAGATCGACGAATCGGAGATCCAGAATCATGAAATTTCGTTGGTGCAACACTTTTACATTGGAACCAAGATCAAACTGGGTCCTGGTTCAGAACTAGGATCATTCGATCTCGGATCGGGGAAGATGTTGGTGTAACCGGGCATTAGCCATGCGTCGGTTAAGTGAAAGTGTGAAATTATTAGTGAAGTGAATATTTTGCAAATGTGTTAATTCTTACACTAATATACACTGAAAACACACAAATAAAAAATAATAATTTCAGTATATACAAATATTTACGTAATACTTCTAATTCAACGTAAAGGCATGATCTAAATTTCCCTCCAACGTTACCAACTTTACTGGGTGCATGCCATTCAGTGTGCCCATTCAAATGTAAGCAGGTAGGGGCAGTGATATTTTTCAAAGTTTGGTTTCAAGAGTGCCCAATGAACCCGTGAACAGCCTAGAATAACTGACACACAGTTTCAGAACAGACGTAAGTGTAAAGTCCGTGCATGGTTACTTCCTGCAACATTTCTGAAGCCCTGCTAAAGTTCTTCTACTTCAAGGATATTCCTCCGCATCATGCAAACAAAGCTTAACCAAATCTCTACGGGACAACGCACCGCATTCGTGCACATTCAGTGTAATAATATTTTGCACCATAAGAACTATTTATTAATAGCCAATACCAACACACGTATTTTTCCCCCGGTTTTTATTCACATTACTTACATATTAAATATTATAACTGATAGAAAGAATAAAATGAGTTGAATTTAAACAAAAATAAAGTACTTTATGCTAACAAAAGCACCTATAATTGGTTGCAATACGCGACGTATTTATGAAACAAACAAGCGCGATATTTATAGTGTGATTTTTTAAAAGTTTGGTTCACAAAGTGTGAAGAAACCGCGAATGGACTACGAAAAAGCGGACAAAGAGTAGTGATCAGACCTGTGTTATAGTTGATGGGCGTCTGCAACCTCACAAGGGCTATGTCGTTCTTCAGGTAAGGCCTGTTGTACTTCTCGTGACGAATCGCAGTTTCTACAGGAATATCCACAACGGGATCAGCGCAGTCGTCTTCCATCGCAACACAGTCCGGCTCAGTGTCGAGATTATTCTCTCCCAACCTCACTTTCTCCCTGCAACACCACATAGAACCATTCTGCTCTAGCACATCAATCACGGTTTTTGCAGAGCAGGAGCAGGAGCGTTTGCCTGGGTACAACGGAAAGGGGAGCAGGTTTTATGTTCAAGCCGTAGACAAATATAATTAAAAGAATAGGGAGAGCGGATACTCTCCAGTGAACAGCAATTGCGACAGGACCTAATAGAGGGAAGGTCTTATGCCAACAAAGCTCAAAAAGTCTAGAAAATTACACCAGAGAGACAACGCACCGCATTCATGCACAAGTTCAGCAAATTTCGCATGAGAAATATTTCTTTCTAGGCAATACCAACACACCTATTTTCTCTCTGGTTTGATTAGTGTTAGATATAAATAAGATATTATAATTAATAGATAAAATACAGGCCAAACTTAAATTCAACTAAAAATAAGGTATTTTTATGTTAACAGGTGCATAAAACGTTTGTGATTCATGGCATATTCAGGGGGAAAAAAAAGCACCTCATATGTGGAGTGATTTTTCTAACGTTTGATTCGAAAAGTGTGAAGAAATCGCGAATAGACTATAGTTTCTAATATTAATTCCCTCTTACCATTTACCTGAGCATTCTATGTTACCCCCTAGGCCACCCCATAAGTCGACTCGTACAAAACTGCCTAACACCGTCGTATGAAAAATTCAAGCGAAACAAGCATCGCGGGTGTATCCGCTCTACTTTAAAAGCGCCCCCACCCCTTCGGCACTCCGTCCGCCTTGCCACCAATTCTCTCTAACAATCTTATTGGAAAAACGATGGCCTTGAAAGTGAAGTCCCCGATGGGATAAAAACATGCCTGAAGCCTCTTCGAATGCAATCGTGCTGCGACCGCAACATTCTGCAAGGACATGGGACTACTCGATAAGGCTGTCACGAAACGTAGCAGATCTACAAGCCTGTTTACAAATTGTGTGGCTGTGGGCATGCGTGTGTACTCTTTCGCTCATATTTTATAGCCACCATTTGGAAATTATTTTTAATCTAGACAGATTTTACACAAAATTTACAATATCGTAAAATATATACAAAAATGATGTGTGTTCGACCCGCCGCGGCAAACACAAATGACGAAGGTTCGCGATGTACACCCAGTGGTTAGGTGGGCGGGCACTAGTAAAAATTAGTGTCACTTGAATGCATACACGTGGGTGTAGTAAAGGAAAAGTAATTTATTGCTCACCCTTGGGCGCAACGGCCGGCTTAAGACAACAGTGATTAGTGCCCCAACGCTGGTCACAAGAAAGTGTGGGAAAACTTAATCCAAAAGAAATGTTTTTCAGCGCCATGGCCATTATAGGCTGTTCACAGTAAAGTGAGCACTTTTGAGACCCTAGTTCCTTTTACCTTTCAGCCATTTATTATCCTTTAACCATATTTTTCAAATAAATACTGCAATGTAAGTAATAAACGCAGTGTCTATATTCCACCACACTCAGAACTTAACGTCTAAGACTAAAATAAAATATATTTATTGACTGTTACTCCAAATGAGAGGGATTTCAAAAGTGCTCACTTTCATGTGAACAACCTATAGTTGACTGCACGATATCTTCTCTCTTGTAGTTGACTGTGTCTACAAATTTGTAAAAAAAAAAATATTTGTATGTAAAAATAAAATAATCAGATTTGGCTAAACCCGTACAGAATACCCTTGTGTGTAATAATTTAATTGGTGTACTTGGGCATGGTAGTGTTGGTTGATGTTGCATACATACAGGGTGGCGCCTTCAGGTTCTAAGCAGTGCGCAGCTGTCAAGACGTACTGCCTGTTGATGAGCGTGGCTCCGCACAAGAAGGCCAAGGTGCCGTCTCTCACTGCAACAACAACAACACAGTTGAAGTGACACGTTCACCAACAAGAAGAAGCTCGTTGATTATATTTTATATATGTACACCATAGTCAGCCTATAAATATTACAGCAAACTTTATAAATGTACGCGAATGTATTATTCATTTCTACACAAAATATTGGAAAAGAAAGGGAACTAAACCAAATTGGATTGACGAATGGAAAAATGAGTGAAATTCACACACTATATTTATATCAGTTAAGATTTCGCTTGGGAATTTCACAAATGCAGTAAAAACTGCGCTACAGAGTTAACGTATAAATAAAAAAATTAAAAAAAGAAATTACGAGAACTGCCAAAATAAAATAAGCAATGAAATTCAGGTCTCAATAAATCTGCACATACGAATGCACACCACTTTAAACCTAACGACCAACCAGATGGTCGTTAATCGTATTAAATTTCATTTTAAAGTATTACCGCAACCACGGCTTCCCATTCGAACATTCGAACCCAGAATGCTGCGGTGCTGAGATAACATCTTAATGACAGAATACCACGGAGGTTGGCAACACACTGAAAGCAGATGGTCCTGGGATCCCGATGTTCCCAAATGTTTGGATACCATTTTCCCAACAACACATGTATATATTATTCCAATTATAGAAACAACAGTCTCTGTCTCTTCGTCTCGACTTGTGTAAAACAAGTTCAGTCCTGGGGATCATGAACTTATAGTGCAAGGCTAAGCAGTTTCCATTTTCTCAACGTGTATTTAACTCTGTTCGGCAGATATGCTGTGTACTAACTTGGCTACAATAACTTTAAAATTTTGTTAGCGGGAAAGTATAATGTACACGTACAACATGTATTTATTCTGTAGAGGTGTAGTGATTCTCATAACCCAGAACACGTCAAACCGGGAGGTACAGGAAACAACATTATAGAACATGTAGGAGCGGATCTAGAATTCGTTTTGGAGGGGGTCATTTTCCTATTTTGCTGGTGCAGCTTTGATTCGTAGCGTGGTAGAGTGCACTGCGTTATTATTAATGCAATTTGGCTAATTTATTTAACTAAACATTTTTTTAATATGGAAATTATTTTATCTTGGGTTGCTTTCCCATACACAGCTTCGGTAATGGAGGATCCAGCCAATTTATGAGCTTAATTCATCCAAACCATCACCATAAAATCTCAAATTTTTTATAAATAATTCATATTTACAGCTCGTATAGTGTTTAATTATGTTGTAGTGATTTTGTGTAAAGTTATGAGTTCCAGCAAAGTACGTACAAATTTTCAGCGTCAGGATTTCATAAATCTCGCCGAAAGTATTTATTCTTTAATTCGTCGAGGAGAGATGAAGCACACGCAAGGTGATCGAACGAGTTGCAGAAATATTTCAACTGCAAATGTCCGGAGGTAAATTTAAATATGTTTTTACGACGTGTTTTCGCCGCTAATCCCCAGTGTGTGTGTGTGTGTGTGTGTGTGTATGTATATGTATATATATATATATATATATATGTATATATATATATATATATATATATATATATATATATATATATATATATATATAAACGCAAAATTAATATATTCATGTGAGTTTCCGAAGTACATGTTATATCCTAAGTTTGACAAATAATATTACAAGTTGTCTGTACCTATCTACCTACGTCCATCTGTTTAACCTTTCTTTCAAATCTCTTATTATAACAAGTGCAAATTTGGCAGTCAATAATTATACGTTAATTTTACACGTTTTTACATCACTGAGTAATTTTGTAATGTAAGCCTAACCTCAAATACATCTGTACTTACCTATTTACGCCCAGCCATGCAACCTTTCTTAAATCTGCCTTGATAACAAGTGCAAATGTGCCTGTCAATAATTATACATTAATTTGACACGTTGTGAAATCACTGTGTTATTTTGTAATGTAGGCCTAACCTCAAACTTGTGTTCATGTAGTTATCCATCCCAAGTTACAGTGTTACGTTGTACTATTGTTAACATAACATAAACGTCGCAGTTTGATGCTACACCAAAGGTGTTCCAACATATAAACTATAAAATCTTGAAGCTGGTTTTGTTAACTATAGACCTATAGCTGTGCTTGTTGCTGACATTCTTTCGTGATGCAAGTGTAGGCCTAATTGTTTTATTTGGTAATGCTTGCCGTAATAAGAATTAGAAAGTATTTACAATTAATTGTCAACAGTTAGACCTATAGAACAATTCCATGTTTAAATTTCGAAATGGATGTTCGGCAAGACAACTTGCTACCTTTTGAGAAATTACAACGAAGATAGTATGCGTTATTGAGTAGGTACAATTGTTTGTAATATCTGCCACGTTGCCACAAAAAAATATTGTAGTTATTGAAATTTAATGTAACTGTAAATTACAGGTCATAGTCAATACCCCAGACTCCCAGAGCTCCTGTTTACTTGCGAGTGCATGTTTTGTAAAGGTTAGATTACATTCCGCAGTGTATATGTTGAACTAAGTACAGTATTTTTAAAGAAGCTGTATGAGCTAGCTTTCAATAAGGGCCGGGTTACAATTGACATACCTAACACATTCACAGTTATAGCGATAAGCACACACAAAACACAAAAGCACAGTGGCCTCGCTACAATTGATATAACGAAAATAAAATTAGTTTGTTTATGTTGCTACATTTGTACCGAAGAAACTAAGGTCTGTACATAGAGTTGGTAGCGGTTTTTTTTTTTAAATTGATCTGAGACAGTTTAAAAATGGTAAATTATTTACATTTCAATTTTTACTTTAAACATTACCTAAAAGCGTTACAAAACTTCCGTGGTTGTGATTATCCATAAATAAACAAAAGAAAATATCTTCCTGAGAAATGATGTCAAAATACACACTTTCTTAATTTGTAAATAGGTTTTTCAATTGATAACATAGTATTAGTGTCGGGGCTTCTGATTGGCTGTTTATTGACGCACAGCTGTAGCAACAAGGAAAGTTAAACCAAGTGCTTATCGCTATGCACAGTAACTTGCCTGTAAGTATTACTTTTATAATTTGCCCTTTGCATTATCATTTTGCTGTCATTTGTGGATATGTATTGGTTTTACATTGATAATAAGACATTTATTTCAGCTTTGTGTGTGCACGCATGAACAATTTTTGTAAGTATGGTAATTTTCTTTAAATACTTTTCTCATTTAAGTTTTTAGTTTCGCTGCCGTCATTGCAATGAAGGAACACTACAACGATGAGAGTCCATGCACTTTACCTGTAAAATTGGTTTCTTGAGGTCTGTGTGGGTTTGACAAAAAGGAAACGTCGCACCCATTTGGGCCACAAGAGACACCGAAAATGTGGTCATCACCGGATCGGCATTTCACTTAGCTATAACTAATATACAATATTTTTAGAATTATTTTGTACAAATGAAGGTGGTGCCGGTTACAAGCCTGGTATACCCTTCTTTTACCACTTCAATTCACAGTATAAATGTTCGGTTCTTTTTTGGAGGGTCTCAGAAGAGTGCGAACACAGAGTAATGGTATCGAAAAAAACTATATGTACATATACACAATTGCATTAGTTGATATGTTTATATTTTAAGTGTAGATTTTTTTTATTTTATATATATAAGTTTTAGGCTTATGTTGAAATATATTTTTCTCCATTTATAATGATGCATATAAAACTATCCTTAAAATGTACGTATACATACACATATCTTATATATTTTTCTTTATATATATTACATATTTGTATATACTGCCACGTTTGCACCATCATGTTAAGTTTATTAACACCATCTACTTCTGTGCAGGGGTGTACTCTTTGCTTGGCTCAGATCCCCTCGTCTTTCCTTGCCTCCCTGCCTTCCCATTTCCCCTTCGTTCGTCATCATTTTGTTATTTGTCATTTTTTTATTTAAGTCCTTGCACGGCCTCGCTCTGTCTACTTTATATGCTTCAGACATCTGCTACATTACGCCGCTACCTTATGCCTGCAGGATATATGTTTTTTCCTGATGGCTTAGTTGCACCTAACTTCAGTCAGCTGAGGCCAAATACAGCTACCATATTTTAGAGCTGACGTTTTACTTGTCACGCTACAGAGCGATGGGGCACTTAGAAAACGACGAGTCATGGAAAACGTTAAGTTTGCGGTACAGTTTTTAAATGTTTGGTAATTTGTGTGGCAAGTGGTGTTGTACCTTGGGTGCGCAGTAGTGCTAGTCTATTTCAAAATCTGGATTTGGCTGCCCTTCCAAATAATTTTTCGGCTTAACTAATGTGTGTACTTTTTTAACGTGTCGTGTTGGTCCTTGTTCACCACCAAGGTTTAATGTTTGCTTTTTCACAGATTCCATGACTTCCTCGCTCACTTCATTTTTCAATTGTTTGTTGTGTAAAGTTTTTGTCTATCGGAGCTGTTAGATGACCCAAACAATTATATATGTTACGTATTTTATAAATATTGTATATTTTGCATGATATTATACATATATATGCATACATATAAACGCATATATATACATTATATATTATGTGTTAATATACATCATATATGTTACATGTTTTATATATAATATACATGTTACATTTAGCAGTCCTAAAATGTAACCATTGAGTTTATTAACATGTGGCAAATAGCATGGCAGTCACATGGCAATATTTGTTTACATGTGGTGGAAGGATACATAATGGGCAAGAAAGTAGAATTTTAGCAAGGCTTTCAAAAGTGCTCACTTTATCGTAAACGGCCTATATCAGATACTCAGAGGTTATCTAGCAATATAAACTAGTGAACTTAACAGGATTAGAGTTTCTGAGCAGCAGACAAGACAAGATGAGCAGGCTGTAGACATAGTGGTTCCAGATCACCCAACGGAGAAATAATAGTTATCATTTGTGTCTCAATGAAAAGTGGAATAAATTGTTACTTGGAGTAAATAACTTGGATACTTTCGTTCTTGTATGAGTAAGGAAAATTATAACAGTAACAGACACACTTAGAATCCTCCCAAATATATTTTTGGCTTACTTTGCTCTAAGGTAAAATAAGACTAAATAAGTTTATCAACATCCCCCACTTGAAATAACTTTCTAATTTTAATCGGAATAGTAACAATTTTTAAACAAGAAATGAAATACTTCAATAAGTAATCTTTCTGCAAGTATGAATGGAGTGCTTTTCGTGCCTTAATCGTAAACTACTAACTATTATTACCGAGGTGGAGTAATTACGTCTGTAGCCAAGTAGAGCCATCCACGGGAACTGTCCAAAAGATGCATTTTGACCACCGATGATCCTGAGGACAGTGGACAGCCCACAATCTTCGAGCGGCAGCAGCTTCATTCTCTGATCCACACTGTCGTCACAGCATCCTGGAGGTGCAGTGGAAGTTGCAGTGTTCGAGGAGTTCGTGGATGTGTGCTCGAGCTTCTCTCGTGGATCTGAAGATGGTGCAGTAACAGACATATTTTTCGAAGACCCTTCAAAGTCATGATTTGGATTCACAGAGACGTTCGCAGCAGCCGATAGCGGGTTACCGGACCCAGTTGCTCCATTCCCTGGTTGGGCTAAGACATCACAGGGGATGGTTACCGGCTTGGCTAACCTGGTGGGAGGTTGAGATGTGCTCCTAGGAACCCACTTCGAGGCAGGCCTCTTTACAGGCCGCCTGGTTGGAACATCGGCAGGTGCGCAGTCTGGGCGCGCAGAACTGTTGTATTTCGAGGGAGGTAAAGGTGGGGAATGACAGCACACCAAGTCTCCCCCTTGTCTGCTCCCATAACAGTTGAAGAAGATGTCGCTGTCTCCTGGACCATCACTCCTGCATTCGGCGAACGGAACACACTTCAGTGGCTCCATGCATTTGTGCATCACCACTCCGCCGTCTGCTGCGATGGCTGACATACACAAAAACAAAACTAGGATTAACTGAGTTTGTGTCGACCTAAACGTTGAAGTGTCTTAATAAACTAACACGTATTCAAAAATTGTTCCATCAGGTGGCGTGAACATGAATGAGATGAGAGGTGTCTGTGTTCCCTGTCAGTCTGAAGGGGTGAGGTGAGACGGAAGAAAGAATGCGCCGAAATGGTAATGGGGAGAACACAGAGACACCTGCTGAAAACACGGCACATTGGGCTATTATTTGTAACATTGTAAACATTATAACTCTAATAAGAAATATTCGTAGATTACTGCGGATCGTTGCCTTTGTAGGTATGTACGCACCGAGTCCTCTACTGCAAGTAAGGAGGTCAAGATCAGTAACAAGTTCAACTTCACACATTTAAGAGCGAAGGACTGGCTATTGGGACTACGGGAGACTGGAGGAGTAGCTCACTAACGACTGGCGAGGAGGCAGGGAAAGTATCACTATCACCTGGCGGTACGTAGCATCAGCCAGTGATGAAATCTGACATCAGCCGTGCCTACCCAAGCCGACATAACAACACAGCGGTTACAAAGTAATGGATGCAGCAGGTGATATAAACACTTACATATTACACCTGACATCACGTGGGGCCACAACACAGGTAAACTAGAATTTTCAGTGGTCACTTGTTTTTCTTTCTTTTGCAAATTCAATCAAATCCCTAAAATAATGTTTACAAATTTTACACAGTACGCATTTTTGTCTATATAAAAACAGGGGTTCACTTACGAAGATTTTTTGAGCAACAAAGTATTAGTTAGGTACCTTAAGCATTTAGCGTATATACTTTCTGTAAACCTAAACAACGCCATATTCGTAAATCACACACGAAAGAGGCCGGGGTGGGTCACTAGTATACTATAATCCTCAACTCACTGACAAATTTGTGTATCTCAATTATGAAGCATGCCACACTGCTGTGCACCGCGACTGCGTACTCTGCGGGCCGACTTCGCCCGATAAGAGAGCGCAGAGAAGCTTGGGGCACGTCCGAAGCGACAAATATAATGCCAAGTGGCTACAGGGTTGATTCCACGCGCTGGACAACCACAGACACGGACATAGTTAACGAAATTAATTATTAGATTGTATTGCCCGCCCAAACTCCGACATGCCGTCGCCACGCCCTCACTCTAAAAATATTTTTACCCGACGAGCCACGGACCAGCCGAATCCGATAAGAAGTTTTTCTTAATCATAAACGTCTTTTGGCTATTAAAAACACCGCGATTAACTTATCAACAACTATTTATATCCCCCTTCTGGGGCTAGTAATAGCTTAAAAGCCCTGGCAATTTTTCAAAATCCCGGACAGGAAAGTTTTGTTTAACGGGTGGGAGCTTGTTACTCCCGCCTACCTACCCCCCCCCTCCCTAACCATTGAAAAAAACCAGCTCACCTCGATGGGCTATGTGGGCTATCTGTTGCATTCCATCGTGCAGGGCGTCGCAACCTTCTGGGCTATGTGTTTGCTGTGGTCTGGGGATGGAAATCTCCTCTAGCCTGCAGCAAGATATAAATGCTGCAACCGCCTGGGTGGTATAAGGGATCTCACAAGGGCCCGCACACAACCCCGCACTGACCTTCGGCTATGATTGAGAAGGCGGCTTGCCAGATTACAGGTTCTACTGGGGAATCGGGGTAAAGAGGCCCAATAGAACCACTTCCCTCGCAAGGGTGGTGTGCAAACACCACTCTGGTTAGACCAGCGCTCCTTCCCATGATTAAGGCAAAGAATAAATTAAAGTACCTGTCCCTCTCTACTAGCTTTTTCATCTCTACTCACAAGAGCATGTTTTACAACACGCTATCTTCTATAGCATTTCTGTTCAATGCATGATTAATTTTTAATTCTGTTCTGTTGACTGGGTTTTTACGCTGTCTATGGCGGTTATTCCCAGTCTCTCGTAAGGGGTTACCCTTGAGACGCAATAAGATCCCGCCCTACCCACCGGGCTTCCATTTAACACTTAGAAATAGGGTAGTTAGAAAAAAATCGCTCTTAGCAGAGTTCGTCGGCCAGCTGACAGCAATGGTCACTGTGCTCTCCTGGGTCTGAGAGGACCACATTTCCCAGTCTGCAGTTTGCAAAAGTTCATTCCAGCTCCAGCAGTTCCAGAAGTAACCACGACGTCCGCACTCTGCACCCACTACCCCCGCCTTCCTTGACTCCGCGGTAACAGGCCGTCGCCAGTGCTGGAGGTCACCACACCAGGACCACGCCCCATCTCGCCCCTAATAGCGTGCGTTCACGAGTCCGAACTCGACTCTAGGCTGGGTATCTGCTGACTGTGGCCTAGTTACGAATTCGTAAGCTACTACTACCCACCAAAGCTCATACCTGTAGCAAAACCACCTACCCCAACCTCGGCCGTCGATCATCCACCTGTAACTACATGTACTATTCGCACCGCCACCGGGAAGGTAGTTAGAATCAGGATTCTATCCCCAACTGTACCGAAACGCGGGGTAGCTTTCCCGTCCACACATACATCCCATTGCGCAATCCCACGAGACCATCTCCCATTGGGCGCTTATATTGCAAACAGGACGCTGAGTAGGACGCATCCAAAGGAGGATCAACTCATTAAATTTCGCGTACGCCGACCTCCTTATCTTTCAGAAGTCGTCATTTCATTTATTTCGGACAGATGGCATCACAGATTTTGGCAGCCTTCGCGGCGAAGAAGGCTGTGCTCCCTGGGAGAGAGACATTCACAGTAAAGCTCACCCTGGTGTTTGATTCCCCTCCGACTTCACATCACCCTTCTGTTAGGCGGTACCCCAGCAAGGATCCCGACGTGGGCCAAACCCCGACCCGCCAGGCAAAACCCCCATCAAACTTTAATTCGCCGTCAAAGGGTTTCTTACATCCGGCCGGAGGAAAATCAGCACTTTCAGTTCAACTTTAGAACCCCCCCCCCCCTTTTTTTTTCTTTCTTTTCTCCCCCCTCCACTCATAGGTAGGAAGGGGGTGAATATGAGGTTGACTCGCGAGAGAGTGAGAGGGGGAGGAGAAGAAGAAAAAAAAGGCGAAGGAGGGCGAGAGAGGGTGCGTCAATTCATTAATTCATACATAAATACATCACTAATACAAATAACAGTAATAGAAGCTGTGTTTCCTGGCTAGCTCATTTACGTAATAAAAAGTTCCAGAAAAGTATATAAGGAAAAGCATAAATAACACAAGTACTGCGTCTTATGTATATAAAAAAACGCCTGCTTACCCAAAAATGACAAAATAGTGAAGAATTCCAAAGTGTCTATGGCTCCCATTTCTTTAACCTGTAACAAAGAAATACCAATAAATTAAAATTGAATAGTTGAAACTCATTAGATGATTTAGATATTTACATTTTAGGGTAATCTTCCCCTGCCATATTGTATTCTTGGTATTTATAGCTTATTTATATTATATACTCCTATATAACTATCTATTGACCTCACACAACAGTAAAGACATGACGACTGAACTACGAACTCGTAATTACGTCACACCATTAATTCTGCCAAAATTTGGCAAAATCAATATCGTGACAGAAATACGATTCCGTAGTTCAGTCGTAATGTCTGTACTGCAATGACTAGTTGGGTATAAGGGTACTATCAGAATTTTCTTTCTAGATACCTAAACAAGCTATAATTTTAATTATCGCCTTCAACTATATTTGACAATAAAATTTGAAGACAAAATACGGCCATAAAATTTTTCCTTCCAGCAAATGTTATCAAACAGTCTTAAAAGTGTTTGAAAATGCATCGCACTGTTTTATTGGGATAATATAAATTGAATTATTATTAAAAATTATTTTCTTAGTTCGATATTTCTTTCGTTTTTCCATGCAGTCCATTACAGGAAGAAATATAATACAAGGAATGATGTAATTTATTTTCACTACTTTACTAAATTCAAAGTTTATTTATCAGAGATGCTCCCCGCACAATGAAATTTGATGCCTTTGAGTAGGTAATATTATGTGCAATATTCACCTAAAATAGCATTCATACCCAGACAGCTTCTGCGTAAATTAATTATCTTCATAAGCTACTTCATTTACAACAATTGTTCGTTATTGTAAAGTTTCTTGACATCCATTTTTGTCGTGCATACTCTAATTGGCTGAGTCCATCAAACATCAAAGAAATTTTAGAACCGGTACAATCTTCAAATGTTTGATGGAAACTGAAGGCATCCAACTTTCTCAGGCAAATATGACGGCATCTGTGACGTTTTGCTGACGTCATAATAGTCCAATTATATTTGACCAAACTTATTGGAAGCAGTTTGACGGATAAAATTGACAGTGTGACAGGGGTTTAAGGAATACATTTGGCAAAGGCTGTTCACGATAATGTGAGCACTTTTGAAGTCAACAATTGAGAAATGCCATTATTATAATGTGCATAACGACCGGCGTGCGACCAGTAAAGTTGGTAACAACGAAGGGAAAGTAGTTCCATGCTATAAAGTTGAATTAAAACTGCTACGGAAACGTTTATGAATTCTGAAATTATAACTTTTACTTTCTGTTTTTTTTTTTCATGCACCAAGTTTATGAATCAGCAACCTGTAAAATATTTACTTTTCCAGTAACTTTAAAGTTTCACTTGACCAAGGCATGAATAAAGCGGCCAGGCCCTTGGAAATGTTAGTTTTACATGTGGCGAAAGAATACACTATGTGCATTCAAATAGATTTTAAGCAGGGATTTCAAACTTGCTCATGAAGTTTACCGTGAACAGTCTTTACCAACAGAGCGTAATTCTCCACGGCCATCTTCAAAAATTGGTATTTCCGGGATATGAAATTCCCATTTGTCTTATAATAAATGAAAGAGCACTTGTTCAACAGATGGCATCATTTATGCGATATTATACTTATTTCCAGAACTGGCCAGTGACCATATCCTTCTAGTTGCAGGCTTTAAAAGCAGCCACGTAACCTAATACATAACAGTCCTGATTGTTCAGCAGTTTTGCAAAATCTTATCAGCTGCTCAACGATAAGTGGAGACCTGAAAATTCGCGAGTTTAATGACCTGTAGGCACAGTTTTATGTACAAAAAAAAGCAAAATCAAATGTTCACTAGTCGTTTACTGTTACACGGAAGGCGATGATTCGGCTTTCATTTAGCTACACGTTTGCCATTGGCTCAAGTTTCTCCAGCTGGTGTCAAACAACGTATAGACCAATCACAAACGTAACACAAACATACAACACTTTGAATTATAGCTTGACCAGAAATTAATGTGAGTTCTTCAATTCTCTAAAGATTAGTATTTGTTTTGTAGCTTGTGGCTTTCTTATTTTAGGTATTCGTATATACTTTGGTTATGCGATTTAACTGTTCGCACAATGGCATGAGCCAGGACAAGAAATAAAAAAAAAACACTACATACCTAGAAGAATGCAGCAAAATAGAGAAGATGGAGGGGTGAGAGTTTCAGACCAACATTTTTAGAAGCTATGGCACATGCCACATTTTTAGGGCCATAAAATTCTGTATTAGTAAATAATTTCATAGAATGTGTAACCATTTAATTCTCCTATTCATTTTGTTACAGCATGTTTACTCTTGTGCTTGCAGAGTGTTCGTAAATTGATTTAGTTATTTCTGTATTTGCATTTAATCACGTATTCTGATTTTTTTTTTCTCGCACATATCTATTGTAGCGGTCAGAGCTTGGCAGCACACAATGTTTAATAAATAGGCTGCGCTGACCCACTCTGCCCAGAGTATAAATACAAGGCCGCAGCGTGCCCCCCCCCCCCCCAAGGCGCGGCCAGACGACCAGAAGATATACTGTGTGTTACTCGTCGGAGCCTACGACGACGCCAAGGTCCCAGCGAGGCTGAGACGACGAAGGCACCATACTTGTCCAGGCCTTGACGAGCTCGTGGCCGACAACATCTACAACTTCTGTGGTAAGCATATTCGGTTTGGCAGTAGGGCGTAAGGCCATCTCTCGAGACTTCGTTAGACGGTAATCAAAAGGTGATAATTTAGCTTTCTGGCAAGGATAGGCAGGTCACTACTTAGTCCACGTACTTCATTCAGTACGAGAACGAGAATACAGATAGTGTATAGGGATCAAGAGTGATGTATTGTTCCAATAAAGGTAAAGAATTGTGTTAATAAAAGTGTATTGTATTTTAGAGAATTACCGGGTTGCCTGTTCTTATTTACCATCAAGCTACGAACGACCGTAGACGTTTTCTCCTGGAGCTGCATCAACTTAAGTGTTATAATAATCTCTAATTACAGAGTTAAATTAGCTGAGATACTGGAAGTGAATTAGGCAGGCAGGAGGGAGACGCTACACTATGTAATGCCTGACGTTTACTATCGAGATAGGCTTATGTTATATGCCTTTGTTTCAGATCGTTGTTTCAGAAAAGGATTTTTTTTTAAAATGAAAGTTAAAACTTAAAAATTAAAGCGAGGTGAAACGAATAAAGCTGATGAAGTGAACGCTCCGAACTAACATTGCGAGCATGTACTTCCTTGTAATATGCAGAGGCACAACTCTACATTCCCCCATACTTATACACTACTGTACGTTCGCAGTGACGACTATAATTCAGCCCGGGAACTTTTCTACAGAGTTTTCCAACGATACGAACTGTTCGACACTATAAGTCTCTTCCCAGCAACTTCACATTTTTTAAAAATCAAACCTTTGGAAAATCACCCCAAGTATGACGTGTTTGTTTGCTTCGTAAATTTCAAAGGTATTCCAAGTGTTGTATTCTTCTGTTGACAGAAAAGTATCTTGTTTCTGGTTAAATTGATCTTTAACTTATATTTGTCTATGAGTTAAAAATTTTCGTTTATAATTAATGTGAATAGACTAGGGATTAAATAGGTGTGTTGGCAATGCCTAAAAAGAAGTAGTTATAATGTAAAATATTATTAAAATGAGTGTGCAAGGCTGAGATGCGTTATGGCTGCAGTTTAAAGGCAGTTCACGATAAAGTGAGCACTTTTGAAGTCAACAACCTTAGAAAAATGTCACTGCCCATGCCTGCATATATTTTAACGAGCGCACTGAGTGACATGCACCCAGTAAAGTTGGTAACGATGGATGAAAGTAGTTCCATATGTTAACGTCGAATAAAAAGTGTTAGGTAACCATTTGTGCTAGTTAAAATTATTTCTTGCGTTTTCTGTTCGTTTTAACAATTCAGCGTGTAAAAATCAGCAGCTTTATAAAATGTTTACTTTTATAAAAAAATTCCATAGTTTCAATTGACGACACGTGAATAAAGTGATGAGGCCCACGGCAATGTTAATTTTACACAAGGTGGAAGAATACACAACGTACATGCAAGTAGATCTTAAGCAGGGCTTTCAAAAGTGCTCATTTTACAGTGAACAGCCTATAGTTCTATATACTTTAAGCTTTGTTTGCATCAGGCACAGGAATAACCTGAAAGTATAACTTCAGCAGGGCTTCAGGAAAGCTGGAAGCAATCACGAACAGACTACAGGAAGTGATGTAGCGGGTATTAGCAGGATGCGTTCATGAAGAAAGACACGCCCAAGGAAACCACGCGCTTCCTGACTTGACCACAGGAAACCCATCCCCGCACCAGCGTGTTTCGGTTATCTACACAAGGATGTGTGTGGACTTCGTATACTGTTATACTGTCACCCGAAAGCTGAGTTTCGGTACCCTCAGATTCAAAAAGTTAAGTTTGAGTGCGATATAAACAACGCGAAAGTGGAGTTTCTTTGCCCTTCAAAACCAATGTTTGTAATTGGGTGCAGCTATTTCCTGTGAATACAAACAAACGAAGCACAGGACTCCTAGAACAGAGTTTCTTATTCTGGTACGAAATTTTCAACGAAATCACGCTATCGAAAGTCGGGTTTCCGAAATTGTGGTTTCCGCTGACGGTATAAATGAAATGATTGCCTCGTCCACGCTGAGTAATAAAGATGAAACAAATAATAATGGTGATAAAGGCTGTTCACATTAAAGTGAGCACTTTTGAAATCAACCTTAGAAAAAAGTCACTGCTCCTACCTGTATGTGTTTTAACGGGCGCACTGAGTAACATGCGCTCAGTAAAGTTGGTAAGGATAGAGGGAAAGTAGTTCCATATCTTAACGTCGAATAAAATGTTCCGTAACCATTTATGATAACTGAAATTATTACTTCTGCTTTCTGGTTTTTTTTTTAATGCATCGAAGTGTAAAAATGAGCAGATTTGTAGAATAACTTTTCTAATAATTTCAGATTTTCACTAGACCGACGCATGAATAAAGTGATGAGGCCCATGGCAATGTTAGTTTTACATAAGGTAGAAGAAGCCACAGCGTGTATACAAATAGATCTTAAGCAGGACTTTCAAAAGTGTTCATTTTATCTTGAACAGCCTATAGTAATAATGCGTTTGGAGAGAGAGGCATTGAAGGTTGGCGGAAACATCCGTCGTTGCTGGGTACTGGGGTACCCGTCGACCCTTAGAGGTCGTATGGAATAAGACTTGCGCTGACTGAATACAAGAGCGGTGAATACGGGAGTACTCTGAGATAACCCTCTGTATCCTGAGCTGCTATAAATAAAGTATGTATAAATAAATTGAATTTGTTCTAGAAGTTTTTGCTTCAATTTACACTTTATGTTTGCTGCTAAGTCATAGTCGGCCATGCGGCACAACTGACTATTTTGAAAAATAGCAGCCGATAGCTTATTTCTGAAAATTGCTGAAGTCCGAAGTCTCGTGCAACGAGGGATATGTAATTCGTTAAACACACTCTAAATGTTCTGATATTATAGGATGACATAGACACGTAAGCATACGTACACGAGACACCACACACACACACACACACACACGTCATAATTATATAGAGAGAGTGCTGCTCATTTCGGATGGTTAAGACGACAAAAAACATACGTTAGGTACCACACTACAAGGAACTGAGTAATATTTTGTAAGAGGTATGCACAGTTGAGGCAGTATTTAACACGAGAATTACCAAGTTAAATTATTCGAGATTATTTTCATGAAGTAAAAGAGATGAATAAACGCGAAACGGAAATTTGAATTTAGGACTCCGTGGTATGTAGCCACATGCTTATGTCACTATGCTACATACGGACTTACACTTATGAGTTATTGCTTCATACTATAGATGTTGTTACATGTCTTTGGTTGACCCCGTCACCCTCCCCCATCCAACGGTGCAGCTGAGTCACTTGCTTGTACAGGCTGTTCACGATAAAGTGAGCACTTCAGAAATGAACTTCAGAAAAAAGTCACTGCCCATGCATGCATATATTTTAATGGGCGCACTGAGTGGCATTCGCCCAGTAAAGTTGGTCACGATAAATGGAAAGCAGTTCCATATCTTAAAGTCGATGAAAAAGTGCTGCATAGCCATGTATGATGACTTAAAATTATTTCTTTCGCTTTATTTTTTTTTTAATGCATCGAAGTGTAAAAATGAGCAGATTTTTAGAGTATGTACTTTATTAATAATTTCACAGTATCATTTGACCGAAGCATGAATAAAGTGACGAGGTCCATTGCAATGTTAATTCTACATAAGGCGGAAGAATACATAGCGTGCATACAAGTGCATCTTAAGCAGGGTTTCAAAAGTACTAATTTTATCGTGGAAATCCTATATAAACAGTGCCACGTCACACTTTGCAGAGTTGTTAGAGAGTTGTGGACGAAAGGGCCTAACGAGTGAGGCTGGATTTTTGTGCATAGAGGCAGCGTATGTATGCGCGGACGTCGGCAGGTATAGGCTGCTCACAATGAGCTGAACACTTTTGAATGCCCTACTTAATATCTTATTGAATGCAGATCGTGTATTATTCCGCCATGTATTAATTTAACATGGCAATGGGCGCCCGAACACTATTCATGCATCGGTCAAGTAAAGCTGTAAAATTTTTAGAAAAGTAAACATTTTACAAATTCGCTAATCCTTAAAATAATGTGCGTTAAACAAAAGAAAATGAAAGAAACCGTTTCAGTAGTCCCTCCGTCGTTACCAACCTAACTAGGCGTAGGCCATATGCCAGTCATTTTCCTCGGTAAACTATATGGAGGTAGGTGCTGTGACATTTTCAAAAGTTGATTCCAAAAGTGATCAAAGAACTGTGTATCGCCTATATCTGCATCACGGAGAGAGCGAACAGAATGTCCGAGGCGACTGCGTGGAGTGATTGTGGTGTTAGCAGGCGATCACCGGGGTGTCCGTGATCCACCCAGGTGATGGGCCAGAGGTGGGACGAGTTTTCGACAGATTGATGAAGTTCATGTGATCTTTATTAATGTACAGGATTATCCGGAACTCCAGCAACAAACTTTGCACTATGGTTTTTGTAGTAAATCAGGTAGAAAAGTAACACTACCAACGACATCACGTGACTATTGAGAGAGAGAGAGAGAGAGAGAGAGAGAGATACAGCGAGAGAGAGAGACAGACAGACAGACAGACAGAGAGAGAGAGAGAGAGAGAGAGAGAGAGAGAGAGAGAGAGAGAGAGAGAGAGAGACCCCCTGGATACAATAAGTCAGTTTTCCTTCTCGAAAACTTACCTTAAGAACTTTTTTAAAGAACTAGCCAATCACGAGGGTGTGAATTCAAAATAATTTGTACTGCCACTTAAAACTGTCCCAACCATCAAAATTGCAAGAGTCACATGGCCTTGTAAATACGTGTACACAATGAACAAATTGAAAGACATATAAATATGCGACCAAATAAATATACTGTTAAAAACAAAATTAATATTACGGACTATGTTTCAAAACAAATAAGAAAATCATGCCACAAAAACCAAGTAAATCTTGTAAAAAATAATATTAAGCCTGCTAAACATAAACATTATATATTATAAATTATTCATTCTTCTAGCTCAAAAAGCGTGTGTTACAGCTGTTTTCACTATATATATATATATATATATATATATATATACACACATATACATATATATACACACACACACACACATATATATATATATATATATATATATATATATATATATATATATATATATATATATATATATATATATATATATATATATATATATACACACATATACATATATATACACACACACACATATATATATATATATATATATATATATATATATATATATATATACATATATATATATAGCGAAAACAGTTGTAACACACACACACACACATATATAGCGAAAACAGTTGTAACACACACACATATATATAGCGAAAACAGTTGTAACACACATATATATATATATATATATATATATATATATATATATATATATATATATATATATACACACACACACAATCTGATAACATTTACAGTATACCATGTTGATAAATCTCAATTAAAATGTATACATAAACTTCACAACTCAGTAACTTCTAAAACCGCTGCGGCCATATTTTGAAAGCAAACTATGAGAGACCAACTAAACATTTTATAAAGTAATCTCTTATTATCAAACGTAGTGCTGAAGTACCTACTGTGTACAATAAATTTACTAACAAGTAGCTTTGATTGTCCGCCATTCTGAAAGGCACTGTCACAAAAAAATGTAATTACACACTTGCATCATATCTCAGTAACTACTCGACTGATTATCATAAAATCGGATGCAAAAGTAATTCTGATGAGACACATTTTTAACATATCTTATTCTACTATTTAAGCTTTTAAGTTACACCATCAAAATTACTTGTATACATATGTAGCGGAAATTTGACCAATAATTTACACCAGTAACTTTGTTATTAATTTAAATATAATTTAGTTTCTAATATTCTGATTTATTAGTTACCGGACGAAGTCTGTGGCTGATGTCCCAGTATCAACACGATGACCAAATATTGATGGTTGGTTGACAAGGTTGGAAATAAGGTTTGTTGGTACACCATCATTTAATTTTGAGCCACTCCAGGTTTTCTAACCATAATTCAACACACGAAAACATAGAAATAAATACGTGTAAATGATTTCTTGATTGGTGGAATTTCTAAACGACAACAACCTGTTATTATGAAATATATGTGTTTTGAACCAAAATTGCGCTTATATTGTAGTCCATAATTTAGAAAATATTTATTTAGCATAACGTTGTTAATAGTAATACAAATACTCTATAAAATCGAGTTGTTCATCCACTCTAGGTATGAATTTGGAAGGAATCACGACGGATGGAATAAAGATATTAATTTTAAACATTGTAAACACAAGTTTGGATAGATATCATTTTGTAATAAGGACATATGTATATGGATAACACAACGTTTAGTTACAATATCACGCATTTGTAGGGGGAAATTGTCGTTTTGTGGAATTTGAATGATTTTTGCAATGTGGTAAGTGATTAACGAAACCACTAATACGAACATGTCGTTCAAACATTATGTTGCAAGTTGCAAGTTGCAAGTAGCAATCGTTGCAACATCGATCATAAATTTCTTGTGAATTCTATCGTGAACACTGTCCTACGGGCTTGAAAACAAAATAGAGGTTGCCAAGTTTGTTTGGAAGCCACAAAAATGATTGGGAGAATGGAAATAATACTTTGACGTTATGAAGCTACGTGTTTGCCAATATATCACTAACGTTGGAAAATGGTAGTAACAACTTGGCTGATAAATGGTCGGAAATCGGTTGGTGTCCACTAAAATTGTAACGTTCACCCGAAAGACATTCTGCTTAGAGGCCAACGTAATTTCTCAACCATAGCGCTATGTTGAACCTATAATGGCCCAATTAAAAAAATACTACAGTAGAAGGTTCCTGTTCTCAGTCACAGGTACGCCACTTGCAAGTATGAGAGTGTTTAATGTAAGATTATAGGCTTTTTTACGGTAACATGAGCACTTCTGAAAATCCTTTTTAAGATCTACTTGTTTGCAAGTTGTGTATCATTTCACCTTATGTAAAATTAGCATTACCATGGGCCGCATCACTTTATTCATGCGTCGGTCGAGTGAAACTGTGAAATTATTAAAAAAGTAACTAGTCTACAAATCTGCTCGTTTCCACACACGATGCATTAAAAAAACAAAAAGCGAAAGAAACAATTTAAGCTATTACAAATGGTCACCTAATACATTTTATTCGACGTTAAGATATGGAACTATTTTCATCGTTACCAACCATACTGGTCGCATGTCGCTCAGTGCGCCCTTTACAATATATGGAGGTAGGAGCAGTGACGTTTTTCAAAGGCTGATTTCAAAAGTACTCACTTCATGACGAACAGCCTTTAGTTCAGTGTATCAAGTACGCAACGCCCGCGACTATAATACAGGGATAGAGTAGGCACACAATAAACAACATTTAAGAAAAGCATTATACTTTAAATGTACTCTTCATGGTTCTTCTTCCCTCTCTCAGAGGATTGAGTTGGTATGACACTGTATCGCCTTTGGTTCATTGTCTTGTCTGTCATCCCTACTTCTCCGAGGACATGAAAGAAGCCTAATTATCTTGCGCACTTTGGGGACGTCAACTGTGTTATAAATGTGCGAAAACTTCTCAGTTAGAGACAAACTACCACGGCTTGTGACAGAAGTTCCAAAGACATTATAATACGTCTTGCGGATAGCGCTGTACCTCGGGCCATGCCGCCAAGACAGTGACGTAACGAGTATGGGCAGCGACTACCTTGGCGCCACTCACAACCGAGTAAGAGTCACCACACGTACGTCTTCATAGAACCGTACTCGCATTACAACTTTTGTAACAAAACTTAATTTCACGTTACTACTTAGTTACAGGTCACCGTTCTAAGAACGATACTCCTTAAGGGGAAGATAGAATTAATTGTGACGTTAAACGTTTTTTAGTAATAGTGTTTGTTCGCCATTCATTATTGAGACGGCTCTTTGACAAGCCATTGTAAATCATTCAGATGATTGAATAACGGTAATATCAATTTAGTTCTTTCATTGGTTTATAATGTGGAACAAATGTAAATGGATTATTGATTTCCTTCTAAGAATGACTGCAGAAGGGGTAGCAGTACATTAAATCAAACATTCATTGTCTCTACAATACAATTAAGTAATGTTATATGCCTTAACAAAAGTCTTATTTTCAAAAATTAATCTCGACACACAAAAATTGCAAAACACATGTAAATCCAATATGGCGCCCAACTGTCCCTAGTAAACTAACCTAGAACAGACGCTTCCCATCACAAAACTACGACGTATAAACCGGTATTTGTTTCGGGAAAGGGAGGAGAGAGTAAAATATTACTTATACGCTGTGCTGTAGTCAATTTCACAGTTTAAAAATTAAAATTTAATACAATTTCATTTGTATATAACTGTTATTTGACTATTTGGAAATTGTCACAAAATATTAATGCGATCACTGAAATTTTGAAATATCCTTTTAAGGAACACTCGATATCCAAACCAAAACTACTTTAAATTTTATTAACTTCAAAATACTACAGTAGAAAATTATAATGGCCACAGTTATAGTTTTCAAGGAAGTAAATATCGCTTTCCAGCATAAAGTTCCGCCTTATTTTATTCAGAGCACATCCTATACTCGATTTCAGAAACAAGCTATTTAATAATTTGTTCAGAGTAAAATAAACATTGCGGTGAGCTGCTTATTTCACACAAGTGTCGTGACTTACAAAATGAAAATTACCCACCACTCAGTCGTTTTCATACAAAAAAAAATATTGTTACGTGATCATCTTGTCAACAAAATCACTCACTTGAAGGAAACCCAAGACGTTTGTTCCCCCTCCATACCAAATTGTTTGCAGAGACATTATTGGTTTTAAATAGGGGAAAATGGGGAGGGGAAGCGTAACCCCATTCGCCAAATGTGGTGATGAAAATCCTCTTGATGATACGAAATAGTCAAATATTCGTAAGTTACTATAGTCACGTAAGTCCTGTGTATGGCGTGACTGGGTTAGAACAAACCTATGGTTAAATGTGTCTGCTGGAGGAAACAGCAAAATATAATATAAAAAGTAAAACGGACCAATACGGGAGCCTCGCGTGTTCAGTGCCCAGAAGCGAGGGAGCGATACGAGTGGCACTAACACGCATAGCTCGAGGGGGAGGGGGGGTGAAGATGCCCAATAGCGTCACTTCTCCCACCAGAGAGGCGCCCAAACACCTCACTGGTTACTGCCGGCATCAAGTTAAGAATAAACATAGCTTCCGCCCCCTCTCTACTAGTCTTTCCAACTCTATTAACTAAGAGCATGTTTTCCGAACAGTCTGTCTCCTGTAGCATTCTATTTAATTTAATTTAATTTAATGCGTGCTATAATTTTTGGAACTTTTACTTCTCTGTCGCAATGGTTTTCACGTCTCTCTTGACGGTTTTTCCCTTGCTCTTCATAGTTAAGACTAGCTCTAAGTAAACTTAGGGAGGTAGTCATGGACCCAAAGTGCAGGCCATGGCTGCCCAATCCCTCTTTGCCGCGATGCACGTCTCCTCTCATGATTTTCTTTCCTAGTAGGCGTAAGGGGTTAGCCCTTAGACGCAATAAAATCCCACCCTTCCTTCGGGCCTTAACTTCACATAATACTTAGAATAAGGTAGTTTAGAAAAAAACACGCACAGCTAGCGCCTCATCGCTCCTACACACAATACGTGTATAGCCTAGGCTACAATCACCGTAGCGTTCCCGTAACTAAATAACAGTGGCGTTACCGTCAAAATATGAAAATGTACTGGCTACAACCGCAGTAAGAAAACTGTTACGCGGCCAATAAGAAACAAGCACAAAAAAAAAAAAGACAGGCTGTACATGTATCGCGGATATTTACAAACAGTATGATCGCTAACATGATATTTATTTTTGTTTATCTACTTATGATGAAAAAAAATTTCGCGGGAATCGTGTTTCGGGATATTTAAATTGTGGTATACGTGTTAATAATTGCGTTGACTATTTAAATAAACGGGAATCGGCACTGTACCGCAAAGTTTATTTAATAGCTATGTTCTTGTTACGAGCTTGCACTGCACTGGTTCTCGTGGTTGGAAATGTTGTCTCGTGATTGGCCGGCGTAGAACTCGACGTAAGAGAATTATACATGTTCAATCCTCTTTACGCCGCTACCGCGAGCAGGCCGCCATCTTACACCGATATGTTGTGTTGTATCTTGTCTCATATAGAAGTGTGGGTTCAATTTTTTATTGTTATTTCTTACGGTGATTGTATCCGGGCCTTTAATATTTCCATCAGTGCGCGGTGACCTGTAACAGTGGAACTTTATTACACGCGATGAAAGCACACAGATTAAAATATGTTCTTATAATTGTACTTTTCTCCTACCTCTTCAGAAAACCGTGCAGGCAAGTTATAAAAATACGATTTCTTAAAAACGATTTTTACGATTCCTTTCTTTTTGTATACACTCAATGTGTAAAACGGACTTAGATAACGTTCCTAGACTATTTATTTACTGAGGTGTTATGAATAACTACGCAAATAACGAATAAAACGAAACAAAAAAAATAATTCAGGGCTACTAAGACTTAAGGGGATTGGTATACGCTACACAATTTTATTTCGAATTTATAAAACATTGAACATAACATTTACTAATAATATGTTATCGTGTAAAATTTAAAATTTATTATTTTGAGTTATCCTACAGGGAAATGCTTAAATTTTGTCTTCTATAGATTTGAAAGAGTAGAAATTAAAATGTTATAGGTTCACAATAATTAAAGGGCTTAGTTCTTGTAAGGGCTTGGGCTATATAAATACTAAATTTGAAATGTATTTGTGGGGCTGATCACAAAATAAATTTTGTACAATTTCGTCCCAAAGAAATTGGCTTATTTTTGTCTTGCGGTTATAATGACTGTTTGACAAAAGCATTCACAAAAATAGCTCAAAGTATTAAGTGGTGTTTTTACATCTGCTGAATTTTTGTTTGGGTATGTGACGTAAAACACGTGATCTGTAACAGACGTTACGACAGCGTGTGTGAACTTCTCAAGTCACCAGGATTGTCTCATGACTGTGCATTGAACTAAGCTCTCTCTCTCATCATTGCCGAAGCTCAGAGCGGGGGGTGTGCTCTGGCCCTTGTGAGGGCCCTTATACCACCCATTCGGTTGCAGCAGTTGTATCTCTCTGCGGGCTGAGGAAGTTTCCCTCACCAAACCGCAAAGAACACATAGCCCAGAGGTCAGGACGCCCTGCACGTCCCGGCGCATTGAACTAAGCTGCTGACCTCCCGAAGAGACGTTTACCGTTTGTGCAACTCCAGCGTTAACGTCATTTGAATATAACATGACTTCGAGCTGTGGCCAATTCGGCGCGCGCCACTGGGGACAAGCAAGCAGGAGGCGTAGCAGATTCAGCTAGGTTCTAGACGACGAGCTCTGGACGCGAACGGCGAGATTGCAGACGGACGGCTGCTATCGAGGGTCCAGAGTGGAGAAAGTTGCAACGCAGGCCGGAATACACTCACCAGACACACACGAAGCTGCTATTTTCCTCCTTCACGAGTTAGCCAATCACAACGACGCGTTTTTCCGCATGCGCGCGCGCGTATGTGTGTGTGTGTGTAAGTGAACCCCACAAGATCTAGGGCCGGTTTCACCAACACATCTTAAAGTTTAAGCGCCACTTAAACACTGAATAAGCTGTCCCTAGCGACTTGTACCGGTTCACCAACTCTAAGCTCTTCTTAAAATGTTTTAATCAGCTCATAGTTTAGGCAGCCGAAATCGGATGCTCTGCTTAAATCATTGTAAACAAATTAAAAGGAAAATGGTTGCTACTGAAAAAGTTGTGTGTAGATATCCCCAAATGCGTTATAAAGTATTTAGTTTGATAAATTAAATATTTCTACGAATAAAAACAATAAATTATTATGTATCAAAGATATTGAGTCTGGGTGCAAGTCCTTATTTGCTGAAATAACCTATGACGATGGTCGAAAACAAAACTCGTGGCATACTCATTTATTTATGTGTATTTTCCACGTATTTTCAAGAGGCAAAGGCTGGTAGCTGATTGATAAAATATGATTTTATAGAGTGCGCATAAGCTACGGAAGTATTTGAAATAAATGGAAAAAAAAATGTTTGCCTTCACTACAGTGTATAATTTTTTACAGCGAAAAGGTGTCTTGCATTATGCCTGTATGTACGATATGTAAAAATATAACATTACTTTGATTGAATTTGAGACTGAACATAATATAATGCACTTACGTTTTACTACACATGACAAATTTGCAGTACAAAGTTTGCACACATTCGAATTTGTTCTGAATTAGAAAAGTTAACGAGGGCTCAATTAAAGATGTCATGCAGGTGTGACGTGATAATCATATTTATTCAAATTCGGGCACTGGGCGCTTCTGAATTGCGCATGAATGTCGTTAATGTTATTATCAACAAACTATCACAATTTCAGAAAATTCAATTCTGGTTAGTGATGAAATGGAGTGATGAATTTTCTTCACAGTGTAATTGCTTGAAATATTATCGGCGAGACATTTTATAGCGTATAAAGAACGCACATAAAATGATTATATGTTCTAGGTTTGGTTAATTTGTGTGTGTGTGTGTGTGTGTGTGCGCGCGCGCGCGCGCACGTATACAGACACACACATTCTAAGATGATAAAATCTCTCGAAGTATTCAACGTCTCTAAAATGCAAAATATTTCGAAAAAATTACTTTTGCAGATTTTGTATTAGATTCTGAACACAAAAGTTTTGAAAATTTTGCCAGTTTGTGTATTTGCCTTTCCGTAATCATGAAAATCTACTGAAATTTTCCCTTTTCCAGATTTTTAGACGGGTATTATTACAGTTTTGATACATCACAGTGTTGACTCACATTTTGTGTAATCGCGCTGTGACAATAATGATCTGCGTTAGTTACACCGATATTATTCATAGTAAAATGATGAAATACAGTATTTGATTTCCTTACGTGTGTCATGTAGTAGGCTTTTGAATACACTGCTAATTCAATTTTATATGCACATATCACCGGCAGATCAAATCTCTGGGTGGCGTTACCCTAGCACCACACAGCTAATTTCAACCTGTCAAATACAGATTTCTATCGACAAAAAACAATTTCTGTGCTTACAAAGTTGCGGAAAACATATTTGTTCCCTTTTGAGCTCCCAAAAATGTGTTTCAGTTAGATGAAGCCGCTCATCAGCAAAGCTACATTATCTTAACACAAAATTTTTAAATTTTCTTTTTACAAAATATTTACACTTTGTTGACTACATGGAGATTAAAATTGTTCAAAATCTTTTGTACACTGTAACCACCATTCGTGTAGTTACAGGCTTTGGGCAAGTGTCATTTTAAAGGTTATGACTAGAACTTCATCTTATATACAACACGACATCGCTGTGGATTATAAATTTCACATGTTTCAAAATAATTAAATTAAAAATACAATTTTTAAATTAAAAAATACATTTTACTAAAAAAAAAAGTACATATTAATTTGCGTATCTCATCGCTGCACACGCCGATTACAATGCAGTTTCTCAATTGTTTCAAAAACCGAAATATTTTCCTTGGCAGTGATAATTAACTATACTTACATTCAAACAACAAAAATTTCCTTACAAAATTATAAATTATTTTGTTTTTTCGTCAGAGCACCAGATTATTTTGCCATCTCTTACGGGATCAGTTTCTATGTACTCCATGTAGCTGAAATTGGATTCAGATTAGAAATAATAAGGTATAACACTATCTGGTACACTAGGGTAAGAAAACTATATGGCTAATTCAGATCTCTGTCAAAACAATATTTACCTATTTACATTCAATAATACTCGCTGAAAATAAAGATTATTATTATTATTTTTTTTTTCGAGTCGTGTGATCAAAACATTAATCTTCAACATGGGAATGATTTTAATCCAATGCACAAAAGTTTCTTCTGAAGCTGAAAAAAAGGCTTTCGTTGTTATGTTTTGAGTTGATATCTCACGAAATGTTTTAAACTTCTGAACGTCTGCTCTTTCAGTTGTTCGTTATTTGTAATACATAATAAAACATGCAGCAAGTAGTTTGATTTCTCTTTAAACGAAACGAACTAATGAAGTGTCGCGATTGGTTCGAAAGAGGTTTCTGAAATCTGTCTTGTCCTGGAAGCCTCTTTAATGTGCCTCAAACACCATCTCACGCATACTTTAACACTCATGCTCACACACTCATACATTTTTTTTTTTTTTTTTTTCTTTCTTTCTTCTTCCATAAACCTGCCATTCTATTTCAGTACCTTGGATATTGTTGCTGTGGTCACACAGATGTGCGAGTAGTTTCCAGTGTTATATATTGTGCTGGTGAACCGTATGAAAATCTGTTGAAGTTTTCACAGTTTTATGAAACTGTATGCAATCACAGCTAAATGAGAAACATAATTTTCAATACCCCCAGGAATGGCAGAAAAGTGCAATGTGCTAGCCAAGATAAAAATGGCTCCTTTACCGTTAGATATGGAAATCTCCACGGTTTGGCTGAAGACTAGTTAATTCCTTATCACAACCAAGAAATGTATGTTTTTGTGATACCATTGGAATGCGCCTTGAAATTTAATTTGAGAGTAGCTGGAAGATATGAAAGTACTTATTTTCATAAGTGAATTTCCAAAAGAATTTTTTAAAATATCCCCTTCTTACACAAAGTCACGATAAATATTTTGAAGATCAGATATCCTATAATCCTCAATGAGTTCATAACGTATATTAAATGAAAGCTCTACTCATATGCTTTAAAATGACGCTAACATGTCTAACGCTATACGCTGTATTATTTATGCAATAAATAAATTCTCTGTGGTTAGCGAATCTGTAGGTGTTGCAACAAATTAAAAAAATCAGCATCATAAAAATGTGTTGACAGCAAAATAATACTAATAACTTTCCTCCACTCGCACTAAGGTACAGACACAAAAATGTATACTGTCAAATACCTTCGGGAACGAATATTTTACTAGCTTGTTTCAAACTGAATACCCAAACGTCCTCCGCCTTCGTTTGTCTCATATTTGAAAGCCGTTTTGTATATTTTATTAGTGTTAGTAAAAAATCGTAATATCAAGGAATTATTTGTAAACAGTTACCCAGATCTTTTTTTTTTTTTTTTTTTTTTTTCTAGAAATAAGAGTGGAACTGTATTAAAGAAAACAAGGAAATAAATTTGAACTGAAAAAAAAAAATCATGAATAATATTACAAGGTGCAAGGGCAGTTACATATTGCAGAAAGAGATTACTCCATTTTCGTTGTCTGGGCATCTGAATGAAAAAGAAATTTGTGACATTATAATTGAAAGAGACGACCAATTTTGGAAGGAAGAAATTGAACCCAAATTTTTACAATTTTATTATCACTGTATGCTGCCCGAGTTAGCATATCCCAGATACACTATAAAGATGGATATTCGTAATCCATTTCAGATTTCAGAGGCTCGGGAAAAAAAAAATCGAACAGTACAGAGTTGATTGCAATATGTTCTAAGATTCACGCGTTTATAAATTCCGTAGTGACAAAGAAAATCCAAAGTGCATTCAAAAAGTTACGTAACTAACTAAAATCAGTATTTTACATACTTATACACTTCTTTCTATACGTGTGCATGATCGTTTGTTTAGTAACTTAAAAGATTCTAAAAATACAGCATTATAAAATTGTATTCCAATTGTAGTCTCATTTTCTTGGAAGGTCTTCATAAAAAGATTAACCTTTTGATATGTAAGTAAAAAATTTTTTGTAAGTTTTACAAAAAAGATCGTATTTACAATACTTGCCAAAAATTTCTTTAGTATATTTTCAAGCAAAATATTGCATATTCACAACATGTCATTATGTAAAGTATACGTCTTCTAATATGTGTCTCCATGTTTATGAAAAACACAAAGTCTACAGAACATAAAATTTAAAATACGACCTTAGCTTTTGATATTCCACAAAAGCGCGTCGTAAATTTCACTGCACTTTGCTTGTAGTGTTATACAAGAATAATAGCGACAACTAGTTTCCAAAGAATTTTTTTTGTTAAATATAAAGTCTTCGTTGTATCTGGTGAATCCAGTGGGTAGTTAACCACATGAATTGATTTCTTTTAGTCAAATACTGGTATACAATCAGCACGGAATGAAGTGATAGTATGTAAATTACTGAAAGCACTGAAATCATCCACAAATTGTTACATTTCAGGCATATACTTTCCGTATTCTCTTCGGAATATCGCAAAACCTTTTAATATAAAAAGCGTATGCGCTTATATTCAGGTCAATAATCTTTACGGAGGGGTGCCCTTTTCTGTAATCGTATTATTACTACGATTTCAACATAATTTTTGAACGAGCATTTCATCAACGACAGTTAAATTCTGTTCAACCATTGTCACTTTATGCGGCTTCCATCGCATAGCATGTTTGTTACAGTTTAACAGCAGTATTAACAATATTTGTTTACAGGGCGTTACTCTGGTTTTAAAAATCATAGCATCAGAATCCACACGAAGTTCAAACACGTAGCAAAGGATAACCAGTGAATTTATCGACCTACATCTAGTTGTGACAGCTCAAGGAAGAATGAAACCAAGTTGCCCCGTTGATCTTAGAGACAAAATCTCTATTTTTCCGCTTCATGCCGTAGTAACATTTTCGGAATTTTTTGGGTGTACTGTGTAAGCTTCAAAGACAGACACAAAATGTTCCTTTGAGTTGCAAATTGGGAAAAAAAATTCTGTTACTGTTTGCAATGACTTTCGTTCGTAAAGTGTTCAACAAGCATATTACTTTTATTTTGTCTGTTGATTATCTTAAATGTGTAGTAGGTGTTATGTGAAATAATACTTTTAATTTTATTTTGGCAGTATTGCAAAAGTCAGTGTATAAATTATAAAATAAAGTGTATCAGTGTTCAACAAGAAAAAAATCTGTTCATTAATTCATTTTTGGGATATGCTTCGGGTATAGAAGATTACTTAAATACTATTTTAAACCAGTTAAGTCTACACATAACTATGCTGCAGTTTATTGGAATTGTGAAAGTTAAAGGTACCCATACAATAGACATTAAGATGTTGGCTAACGTGTGTGAAAATATTGATAATCACTTATTTCCTGTAATGTATTTACATTTTTTGTGAATATTGATATGTAGATAAATGATAATGGTTGTATGAACTAATTTAATTTGGATAATGTAGGAAAGATACTTTTGGTTTGACATTATTTTACGTACCTATATTATAATTCATGAGAAATGTTTTCGAAGTGAGTGATTCCGGTACTGAATTGGTGCAAACGAACTAGAAGTGCAAATTGTTTTACACGCAATACTATAGTATAACCTTATGTAAAATTTTCTGTCTCTCAGTTATTTGAGATCGTGATATGCTAATGTTTTTCCAGTAGCCATATTTTAAACCTTACTTTTTGTACAAGTAAGCTTCGAAAATGAACCACAGTGCGGAATATAAATAAGAAACCTTATTATATTGTATTATATGTTAGACAGAATTATTCGTTCTGTAAAAAAAACACGCGACAAAATTGAGAAAATTATTTTTGTTTATATATTTGGTTACCTTATAAACCAAACAATCAAGGGCGCAGCACCGTTATATACTCAGGGAGGGCCAAGTCGTACATAGCCCACCTTTCTTGAACTTACTTTGTGGTAAAAAATATAATGCAACCTATAATCCCTATTAATTTTGTTAAAGTGAATTATGGCGTCACAATAACGAACTACACTTAACAACAATAATATTGTTAATTTCTAGGGTCAGTGATTACATCATAAATAATAATAATTTTTTGAAATAAATTTATTAGAAGCTATCCAGACACCGATAATTTCCTAATTTGAAAAATAATAGTTTGCAAATCTATGATAATTAAAATTTTTAATCCATTCGCGGTATTAGTTTGTGTTCAGAAGCATGTACAAAATGTGCGATAATGTGTTTACAAAAAATCTTGCCTTATTTCCTGCATAATGTAGAGTCTGTTACTTCACCTCTGTCTCTGCACTAGTTCATCTACTTTCGATGGATGGCATTTTAAAACATGGACCTGCAAACATGTTCGTTTTTGTTACTTGTCATTGCACGACGAGCTTTTAAAAAAATTTCGGCTATGCAAGTTTACATAAACTGAATCCATTTTGGCTTAGTGTGATTATAAACTTAACTACTCTTGTTTTACATTGCAATTTAAGATGTAGATGTAAGCAGACTTTCGGTCACGTAAGGATGTGTCATGTTTCTTAACATCGTTATGTATCTGGACCATAATATTTCATGTTTCATTGTGAAGTATGGGACACGCCAGTTCCCCCCCCCCCCTTGTATTTAAGATACTTGTTTATTGCATTTAAACATATTAATGTAACTTAACATTTAAGAATTTTTTTGGCATTATCTGAAAAATTACTTTTTTTGTCAAAATGTGTACAAATTTTGTAATGTTACCGTACGATACAAATCTGGGCGGAAACTTGTACACCCTATACAATAAATGCAAGCTCCTGCATTTATCTTGATTTTCATAGGTTCGTGGACTTCAGCATGGTAAAAACAAAATTTAATTATAAAGTATGGAGCAGTTCAAAAAACGTTAAATGTAGTAAAGCAGGTATAACAGGATAGGAAAATTATGTTAACCATTAGGTACCAGCTGAAACCAAATTAATTTTAATTGAAGAAAATTTTTTTAAACATTGATTTCTTTTACAGGTAGACCTATTATAAAACAAATAAACTAAAAAAAAAGTGAACTGTTCTGTAAAATAAGTATCCAAAAGTGAATATAAATATTCTTCTTTGTGATGAAAATGTTTTTTGTGAGTTCGTTTAAATCATTTGCAAATAGAAAACGTCACTGGGTGTAATTTCTGAACAAAGGCCACTGGTCTGCAATCAATCATACACTTACAATTACAAATACTGTGGTTCAATTCACCTCAGTTGTTAATCACAGTAAAGACATTTCACTGATATATGAAGCTAACTGCTTCCAGTTACATTTTTCTGTTGTCCCTGACGCCACCTCGTATTCCATGGAACACCACACTCGCGCACCGTGATTGTATTGCTTCTGGCTTGTGACGTCACGTGACAGTTGTCAAGCCTTCTCAACTCGGTGGCGACGGCTGAGCTGAGTGACCGGAAGGGTTACATTATCCACAGAAGTTTCCGTTATTCTTCAGAAGCGAATGAGTTGAATTAGTTTGCATAAACTTATCACAATACAGATAACCCAAAATGCAATTTCAATTTCAAATATTTATGTGATTAAATATTGTATGTACATACCATATGCTATTTCAGATTTTTTTTTTTTTTTTTTAAGGAATTATTATGTAAGTTGTTTTATTAAATTATTTACAGCTTGTTTACTGTAAAGTTAACTGAATGGCAGCAAACATGGTCAATGAAAATGTGATGTTCGTAATTGATTGTTTAATTTGTATGTAATACTAACACTTAGAAAAATTAAGGCTTGAATAAAATTTGTTTCAGAAAGAGCAATGACTGAGTAATTTGAGCCTGTTATCTCTATTAACAGATTATAACCAACAAAATCCGAAGGTATTGTGTTTGTCTATGACTTTGTTCCAACCCACAGACTACAGTAACATTGTTTTGTTCTTACAAGATTTATGTTAACCTTGAAACTGTTTCCGATATGTTTTTAACTTTCTTAGTTTTATCAAAACTAGTATCAATGTGAAGATGTAAGTTAATAAATTAATATTAATTCTGCTTAATAATCGCTGAGAAATTACTCCAATTGTGACGGTAAGATTAAGATTTGTTATAGTCTACCTTGTCACCAATAAAAGGTTAGTTTTAATTAGAAATAAATTTTATAGTTTCATATTGTACATCATTTTCCTATTTGTGGGTATTTATAACTCGTGTTGTGAGAACACGCACCAGCATTGCTTCCTGTTCCTGGCATGGACTCTTCATGGAAAAGTTTGCGTTTTTCAAGTCCTGGTAATATTTTTTCTTTCAGTCCATCTGTACCAGTCTGTCACTTTTTAGCATAAACATTGAAGTATGATTGACTGATTAGAAATTTTTAATGGGGACGTATATCCTGTTTACGACCTTTGCAATGTATAAAGTAAAGTTTACATGTGATAAAAACTGCAATAATTACAGACACTGGCAATTAAAAAGACACAATGTTATACACACTTGAAGAAGAGTGCTGGATAAAAAAGAATGATGTGTAATGTAAACTAAATTAAAATTATTTTAATATTTTATAAAACTACGTAAGGAATCTAAGATCTAAAAACAACTGGTTTACCAAAAATAAATTTCCAAATTATTACGAAGGAGCTGTTTCCCCTATCCCCGCACAGTTCCGAGCTGTCCTGGCTTCAGCCTGCTCCAGACATGGACCATTTCTCGACGGGTGGCGAAACCAAAATGAGTGGCGGTGGAGGGGAAGGTCCACGGGCCGCTCCCCTCCTTCGGACCCTGCAGTGGACACGTCACCACCTCGCCACTGCCGCTAGTCCCACCTCCGACCCTAAGCCTCGCCTTCTGAGCTGCTCTAACACGTAGCTAGGAGAGCTCACAACTGAGATGCTAGTTAATGGCAGAGCGTTTGTGGTAACTGAGGGGGTTTATTGTGGCTTGAGAAACAAGTATAATAATAAGCATTTACAGTTTGCATGACACTGAATGATTAAACACGCGGAGCGCTATAATAATGATATTAATCTAAGTTGACACGCCTAGTTTATAATTTATCTATTACGGACAGCACCCGCCTTATTCTCGAGGCCGGAGGCTGTGTCTAGCTGATCGGATGGTGGCGTACTGACATACTCATGTTGTGATCTTCCCTGGCTGCTGGTCGGATGTGGAAAGACGTCTGGCCCTGCCTTACAGTGGCCTATATCGGTGCGTCGTTTAAGCATCCATGTCCTTAATCACTGGCTTGTGGAGGCGGTTTTTGCATGCGGCCTCGCCCGGTGGTTGCTGCAATAAGTTGTCGCAATTCCTGGCGTCCTGGTTTGACTTTGAAGGTGTGAGGCCTGTTTCATAGTTGGCTGTACCGTTGAGGTCCCTTCGTAACGCCGCGTTATTACTACACGAGCGCACAAAGCCTCTCTCGCGTCCTTAGTGAGGCACATGGGAGTTTCAGCTGACGTCATTCTGTCCAAACTGCTGCGAGGCGGAAAACATTCATTGATATTTGTGGGTCTACTAGAACTCGGCACAACTACTGCATTACAAATTGCATTACATCTGATGCCACTTGCTTCACTCCTTCCTCCCCAAAATTATGTTCCAACATTTCTGCAAAACCACATTTCACTATTTTCGAAACACATTCCGAACAGATCAAACAAGGGGAGCTGCAAGGCACTGCAATGAACAATTCTACGGAATGCTTCGAAACAGTTATTTTACGAAAGTTAAAAATTTAAAAAAAAGTCCGCAGATAAAAATATGCAAAATTTAGCTATATCCAACAATTTTAAAGTGGGGGAAAATTTTTGTCTGCGATTAAGAGAATAGGGTTACCATAAAGTAGCCCGTAAAAATTTATTTTAATGAAGATTACCTAATTTATCCAAGTAAGTTAGTTTTCGTAGCATGCTCCGGTAACAGCACAAACAAAACTTCAAATTGCGACTAAAAAAAAAAACCTGTGGAAAGACATATTTTAAATTGAAAGATGTTATCGTGTGTCATTTTGTGACAAATAAAAAATAATGAAATTCGTTTGCAGCCCTACAGCCTTCGCAGCCACGCTCACACGACGCGGTTTGCACGCGGAAACTGAGAAATATGCTGCTGCGATTTCTCTGGCCACACGCAACGAGCGAGGCCTCACGTAGTGGTAAGCCACTGGACTCGCACGACTCCGGCCATCCTTACTTCTGTTTCCCATAGTTTCCCGAGATCACTCCAAGTGAATGCTAGGATCTCCACTCCCATGCTTTGGCACGACACAAAAGTTTTAAAATCAAATTATGTATCCGATCACCCCTACACCAAAATCCTACAATTATTTCGAGAAAAAAAAAAATTTACATTCATATGAAAATAATACTTTATCCCAGAAACCTGCTGCCTTAGATATACGCTGCTGCGCGAATTCAAATCTCCATTTCGTGTTCTTTTTACTGATGTAGCGGTTTCTTCTCGGTAGAGAAGTGAAGAACGTTCCAAATTGGTCATGCACATATACTGAAAGTTCAACTGCTGTCAAGTTAGGGTGTTTCTTTATCATTCTTAATATTGTTCTAATCTCTCTTGTAGGTAAGCTTCAATGGACGACCTCTTCTTTCGCCACCAATTAATGTTTTTCTGTTCTTATACTACTTAGTGATACGACTGCACAGTTCGCTCGACCTCTTACGATTACACCAGCAATATTAGTATATGATTTCTTTTGAAGATATTGGGAGACAAGAATGTGCCTTTCTTCCACTGGTGTTTTCTTCACTTTGCGGAACAATTTGCTGTCCCACAGTAATCACGTCTTGTCAGCTGGTGTATTCAAGTTAAGCCACAACACAGATGTTCCGTGCAATACGGGGTTCGATCAGCTGTTGTTTTGTTTACAACTACTCCAGTGTATGAATACATTTTTTTCCCCCACGCTTAACACAGTGTGAAATGTAACATCTTTTATTTTAATAAAACACGATAGAGGAATATTGAAAGTTGCATCACTAGTGACTTGTTTTACATTCCGCTGCGTGATTCTAATTATAAGCTTAGCCGTGGTTTCTAATTTAAGATTAAAATGAGAGCAATTTGTTTTGCAGCTGATACTGTATGAATACTAACCTATTTCATGGCTGTACATACAAAACTAAAGGATCTTCATTTAAAATTTTTTTACAGACTTTGCACCAACAAATTGACAGAATCGCCGCAGCACGACGGAAAACATTTCACGCCAGTTGGGAGCTTCGCGTTTAGAGGCGATACCGCACTTGATGCGTGTGGCAGTGTCGTCCTTATTGCCCCCGCGCTTCTCGGCCTCAAACGCGAAAAAAAGCTCATCGTTGTCGATAAGACGTTGAGCCCAACCTACATCTGGCCGCGCACGATTTCTTGCAGCTCCTCAGTAGCTTTCAGGGCAGTTTTCTATCAGCATCGTGTACCTAGAGCCCCTGCCACACTGTCAAATTTTCGCCTCCAGCTGTATTTGACAGTAAATTTGACGACAAAATACGGCCATCAAATATTTCCTTCCAGCAAATTTTATCAAATAATCTTGAAATGTGTTTGAAAATGTGTCACACTGTCAACTTTTTTTTTTACTGGGATAGTCTAATTTGAATTATTATTTAAAAATAATTTTAATAGTGAGATACTGTGTTTGTATTTCCATGCAGACCATTACAGGGAGAAATGTCAGAAAAGTTGTAACTTATTTTCGCTTCTTTACTAATTGGAATTTTATTAATCGGAGATGTTGCCTGTACAAAGAAATTTAATGCCTCTGTGTTCGTAATATTATGTGCAATATTCGATTAAAATAGCATTCATGCCCAGGCAGCTTCTGCGTAAATTAATTATCTTTATAGCCTACTTCCTTTCCAGCAATTGTTCGTTGTATTTAAGTTTCTTGACGTCCATTTTTATCATGCACGATTCTGATTGGCTGAGACCGCCAAACATCAAATAATATTTAGAACCGGTCCAATATTCAAACGTTTGATGGAAAATGAAGCCATCCAACTTTTTCAGACAAATATGGCGGTGTTTGTGACGTTTCGATGACGTTATAATTGTCCAATTTTATTTGATCAAACTGATTGGAAGCAATTTGACGGAAAAATTTGACAGTGTGACGGGGGCTTTAGAGAAGTGCGCATGATGGCGTGTACATCTTTGTTCAATGTGAATGACTCGTACTATCTTCAACCACACACGACTCGATATTTACTTTCGGGAAGTACTACCGATTTATTAGATAAACAATACAGTTAGAACGTATCTTTTTGCAATGTACTATTGGAAATAAAATAAAAACGCATCTTTCCCCTCCAGCTGAAAAGTTCTGCTAAACAGAGTGAATTACTTCTGTCTTCCTATTTATTTGCCTACAGTCGTACACGACGCGAAATAAAAACCACGCCATTGTTACTCTTCCACGCGTCATGTCCGCTTCGCAAACGGCAGGTACACGATGTAGTATGAGCAGGACTATGGAAGTACACGAGCATCCCGAGATCTTAGATGTTCATCGTAAAGTGAATTGTCCTGTCCTTCCATGCAAGGAGATGCAAGGTAACGTGAAAGAGCTATTCTGTTGGTTATTTTTCACCTGTTGTACTGTAAGCCATAGTGACATCGTCTCGCCCTGGCCCTTGCAATGTGACGTCACATTCGTCGGCATGAGTAAGTCCGTCGAAACAACTATACACTATTCACGACAAAATGAGCACTTCTGAAAGCCCTGCTTTAGATCTTTTTGTACACACGTTGTGTATTCCTCCTCATTATGTAAAATTAATATTGCCATGGGCCTCACGACTTTATTCATGCGTCGGTCAAATGCAACTGTGAAATTATTGAGAACGTAACTGTTTTACTAATCTGTTCATTTTTGCACGTCCATGAATTATTAATAATAATAAAAAAAAAACAGACAGTGAAAGAAATAATTTTAAGTTATCACAAATGGTTACCTAGCACTTTTTTTTCGGCATTAAGATATGGAACTACTTTCCATCCATCGTTACCAACTTTACTGGGCGAATGTCACACTGTGCGTCCATTAAAACATATGAGAAAAGCGACAGTGACTTTTTTCTACGGTTCATTTCTGAAGTGCTCACTTTATCGTGAACAGCCTTTGAAATAGTTACCTTCGGATATATATATATATATATATATATATATATATATATATATATATATATATATATATATATATATATATATATATATATATATATATATATATATATATATATATATATATATATATATATATATATATATATATATATATATGCATATTTCATGTTTTAACGTACAAGGATTTACAATGGGTTCGCCTCAAATGCACAGTACTCTAAAAAATGTTAAAATAGCTCACTGCTGTTCCATGCTGCCGAAATCTGGTACTTGTATTTCGAGATGCTGCATTTTCCCCCTAAATTATCCCACATAGGCACTGAAGTAAAAAATCTAAAATATCATACAATGCCATAAAATTTTGTTTCAATGGGAATAGTTTTTTCTGTATTCAAGCACGCACTTTTAACGGGCTTGTATGTTTTCAGCACCCAGTGGGGAACCAGTCACAGAAAAATAACTTGCACTAATCGGTACTTTGTCTGTTGTAACTGCAGATAATTGTGATCAAGAAATTATTCGTTCTCTGTACACACAAATCTCAGCAACTGTTTTGCACTGATACTCGAAGGCCAAATGCGTGAAACATGAAAAAACTGTTAAGTTTTCTAGAGCTGTAAAAATTACTGAAGAACTACGGGGGACGTCAAGTACTAAAGATTGTCAGTAGGCTAAATATAAATCGAATTTCATTATAACATAAAATGAATAAGTAACACGTGTAAAGTTGCATTCAAATGTGACAATTTCGAGAACGAATATGAACACTGCATTAAAAACTCATTTATCACCCAGTGGGAAAATGCTAAGTAGGCAATAGTTTCTTTTGAACGAGAAAAAAATTATGAATATGCGAACTATAAGCTATTAACGATAAAGTGAGCACTTTTGAGGGCCTAATTAATTCGTCTCTAACAGACCTTTTTTTTCCACCACGTTTTTAAATAAATATTATCATGTAAGTGATAAACACAGTGTGGAAAATTCTCCGGACTCGAAAATTAGCGTCCTAGGTCAGGGCCAGTCACTACACAGGGCTTTCGCTGCTCTTATCGAGCACTAACAATTCCGTTGCTACCAACATCGAAAACTCATTCTATTGTAAAATAATTTATTCATCGAATTGACGATCAAGCAGAGTTATCCTTATTTACGTTAAAGATCAAATCAACTTTAATCGTACTCACGTTAAGCACTAAGAAAACAATTTAATAAATGTTTTCAATTATTGTCTATGTTGTACATATTCCATAAAGTTGGCGTTCTTGACCAAGTTGTTTACAAGCTTCGTACGTGAATTGAATTGAAATCCAAGTTTGAAATGGGTAAAATTAAAAAGAAATGTGTTACGAGATGTCGGGTTCCTCACTGAGATAATCTGAAGCCAAACACACTTGTGAAATACTTCACCTTCCCCAGCAATCCAGAAAGGTAAGTTTCTAAACCAATTTGGTTTGTTTTGACTGGTATCTAGGTCTGGGCTGTTTATGTGGTTACGAACTTTCAATTATTTCCTATAATAATCTATACTTTGCCTAGATTTTGTCTCTTTTATTCAAATACTACAGTTAACTGTCAAAACAAACAAAATAGTTTATGAAACTTAACTTTTTGAATTGCTGGGAATCTCGGATATAGGACCGCCCTGCAGAGTAAGAAAAAAATACAAACCAATTTAATTACATCAGTTTGGTAATTATTAATGATTTAAAAAATCCTTACCATGTCCTCTAAAACTGTATTTTATAAGTCGGCCACGACAACAAAACAGCCCGTAAGGGGATGGTGCAGGCAACGCTACCCCTCCTAGAGCAACACGCCCAGGGGGAGGGTAGTACACTCAGGACAGCTTACTGAGGACCGTCAACAGTACATTGGCTCTCACAAAGGGCAGTGTAGTTTCCGTGAATCTCGTACTGATGAAAGCTGTTTACACGCCTACACAACACACTATAGAGACCCCCCGACGTTGTACAATTCAACCAGCGCAGTTAGTTCCGCACATACGTTACATAAATCTACATATATTAAAAACATCCATCTAGCTTGGCATAATAACGTTAACAGAATATACAATTAAATGCAGTTGCAAATCACCTATGAACAAATTATATTTATTACACACGTTCCTCACATTTATGCCTTGTCCTATTATACAATGCCCACATATAATTTAAACAATTGACATATCAATATTGAAAATAATACCCCATAATAGCAATAACATGTTTCCATACATAATATAGTTACAACTGTTAACGTTATAAATCATTAGCAGAAAGTGTCACGATAATAACTAAGTACCTCGAAACAAGTGTTGTGTATATTCTGACTCCCAGGAAGGTACATTGGTGTGCGTTCCTGGCATCCGCCCGTGTCGATAAATGTACACTGAAGAAATGCGGACTGTTTGAAAAGAATGTGTCAAAAAAATTACCGAGACACTTGATGATATGTGAGCTGTAAAGTTATGCAGCATAGGTAATATATGCTTAAGTCTACTCAAGTTCTCCGATACCTGAGAGTTCACCATCAGCTACATTTCCATGTACACTACTGTCATTGAAGATGTCAGTATCATGGCCACTGTCGCTTTCACAGTCACTGCCACTGTCACCACGTAAACTAATTACAATCTTCTCCATTTCTTCTTCCATGCAACGATCGTTTTTTCTAATACTGCTCTTCTTCCCTCTTCACATGTAACACTGCTGATTTCCAATATTTTTCAGAAATATTGTCTATGACTTCATCTGTCAGTGGCTTTATTTGGTCGGCTCTTTGCGAAACGTTGCTCTTCACCACACGAGACTTGGCAATATACCATACATATTCGATGGCATTTAAGTTGCAGTGATAAGGAGGCAGCCCGACTACTTAATGGCCATGATCTTTAAGAAGTTCGTCTATGCCATACTTCGGAGCCGGTCGTTGACATTTCACAATGTGGAGTAGTTCTGCTTTAGTCATTTTTTTCTCATATACAATGTTATTTAACTTGAGCCACTCTTGTATTTCTGCCTTACATGATGTCACTGCATGGGCTTTGTTTGTTTGCACAGAGTGTTAGGATGCATTATCTATTACAATTATGCATCTACGGGACAGATTGGGAAACAGTTTTTGGGATACGCATTTTGAAAAATTCGCAAAATTCATCTCATCGTGGTAGTCGCCACTTTTGATTTTAGACTTAAAGATGAGATAAGCGCCAGGAACAAACCCCACATCTGAACCAACATGCACAATAATCCGTCGTTGGCTTGCCGTGTCGTTCTTCAGCACACCTGGCATGTGCGGATCTTGCCGACATCTGCTGACTGTGTACGCAGTATGAATCCACGTTTCGTCAACAAAAACCACCGGTAACCTGTTCTCCTACCTCCCCCTGCCCCCAGACTATCTTTTTTTTTCGCATTGTCCTCAAATACCTTTCCCTCAATGCAACAATGTCTGTTCTCTCCATTAATACAAGTCTCTTGTTTTTTGCATTTCTTGAATCGGAAGCCAATCTTCTTTACGATTTGCCGCACGTTTCCTTGCTTCCGCGAAAATTAATTTCTGTTCTTAGTACATAAAGTAACTTCTTTAATGTAGGCACTTCTTTCCTATGAGCATAAAAATTTTGGATTGTACGTCGAACAACACACAAATCAAAATCTTCTAACACAATTTTTCGGGAGTTCCTCTTCCGTTTTTTTCCCAGGCGTACATGGTTTTTTGCCTGTTAGTTTTCCTACACTGATTTCCTTCCGTATTTTACATACTGTTGCCTCAGATTTTCCTGTTGCAGCTGCTGCTCGCTTTGTTGCGTTTTCTATTGGATACGTATGTTTCCCAGTTATCTTCTCTTCATCAAAAAATGAAATAACGTTTCCTATTATTTCACGGCCTTCACTATGAATAGTGGGACTTTTTTTTTTTTTTTTCCACTACACGAAGCCATAATGTTATTAACATTTACACTAGCGCTCAAATATATGTACACGTTTGGAACGATCAACTACTTGGGTAGTCGGTTCACGACTGGGACAGACTTTCGAACAACACCTTAGTCGTCAGCCGCATGCATAGTTACTACAAACAGTGACTGGCGCGGGTACAGTTAGTTTGGCAGCACGGAGAGAGAATACAGTTTGATTCTTTTTATCTATTGCTTAAAAATGGGAGTAGGAAAGATTCCGAAAAAGTATGTTCCAGTCGTGAACGGACTATAGTAAATAGGCGCTCCTTCAGACTCCGTTCGTTTACTACCACCAACCAAGACTGGCCTTGTCGATTTTCATACAGTACAGACTGTACGTGTACGTGTCATAGCTGCTCGGCTCTGACTGGCTCGCTGGGTTTTATACTCATCCGCCCTCTCTCTCGCTCACGGTCAGACCCGCAGAACCGCTTTCTTTCGAGAGATATTATGTTGTCTCGGCCGAGTTTTTTTATATCAATTTTAATGTTACGTTAGAAAATGCACAGTACAAGTTTGCGGAAACTGACCTGGTAGAGAAACACAGTTAACTCTTGTCGCGTGATGAGGTTAACTCGATCGCTATCCGACTACCAGGTTATTTACAGTCTAAAGAAATCATTCGAAAATTTACCATACCAGTGTGTACGCTTAGTAAGAAATCATAAATGGTAACGTTTTCCCCTATACATTTACAATAGCATTCCTACATTTGACCAGGAAACAATCAAATGCGTAGGGAAGTTCTCAACTTTATATAGTAGTAACGAAAATATTCCTATATGTGCAGCTTGATGTGTGGTATTATTTCCATACAGTGTATAGGTTAGAAACTTCCATTAGGGTTTATGAAGTTTACCAGGATATTTTTTACAGTGTACGAACGGAGCAAACTAATACAAAATTGTATAACGGCGGCATTTCGAAAATAAAAAACCAGGAATTAATATACTGAACGTCGTGCTGGATGACTGTTGATGACGATGATCTTAATCTGCTGTCCTCTCTCTCTCTCTCTCTCTCTCTCTCTCTCTCTCTCTCTCTCTCTCTCTCTCTCTCTCTTCCAGCGACACATCCCGTGTTTTTATCCGAGGTATAATATATCTTTCGGATGATTTTGCTTGTGTCCGTCTCATGTTGCTCTTTGTTTATTTGTTGGCTTTCGCGTCACTTCACTTTTGAAAGCCCTGCTTAAAATTTTCTTGTATGCACGTTGTGTGTTCTTCCGCCTTATGGAAGAATAACATAGTCGCGGCCCTCATCACTTTATCCATGCGTCGGTCAAGTGAAACTGTGAAATTATTTGAAAAGTAAATATCTAACCAATCCGCTCATTTTGACACTTCTACGCATTAAAAAAAAAAATTACCAACTTTACTGGGCGCATGTCACTCAGGGCGCCCATTGAAATATATGCAGGTAGTGGCAGTGACTTTTTTCTAAGGTTGTTTTCAAAAGCGCTCACTTCATTGTGAACAGCCTTTAATTGTCTGCTGCAGACACTTTACCCGGGGGCCGAGCAGGGTTGGTTCAGAGTTGATCGAGTTGACTCAGAAGTGTTTTCGCACGTAGGTCGACTGGCAGATCAAGTCTCCGAACGTACAGAGTTAAATTTCTCGAGCGACAGGTTATACTGTTTTCGTACTCGCCCTGCGCCATTGCTTTACAGTAACGCATCGGCTAGTTAGTTCATCATCTTCCTTTACCAGGCATGTATACACGTAACTATATATTTTGCTTCTGTAGTGACCACTGTCGCGCCACATACTAATACCGGCAGTTGTTTCAAATTTTCAGATGAAGAGATGAGGTTCCGGGACAGAAACAATAAACAAATAGTTATTATTATTATACCATAAACAATACTGTGCAGTCGAGTGCTTAAACCTGTCGACCAGTTATTTAGCATCATCCCCTACATAGTAATGACTACTTATTGCTTCGTTCCTCTTCAAATCATATCGCATTTTTCACTGAAACAGACTGGAGATACTCGTGTGTGTTTGCAGAGGTGTTGCAACCGTGAGAATACGGACGTTCTTTGGCTCCCTCTCTGATAGAGGGAAGTTCTAAATTAACATAGAAATAAAAATTCCATACGACAGTCAGCTTGGCTTTAAAAATTATTTCCGCTATGATACACGAAAAGTGGAAAACGTCATGCACATCGTACACATATTGTAGGTAGTTCTCTTTTCAAGCATTGTCTATTTAACGATTTCACTTTATATAGAATGACTCGCTCACCGATACTGACATGGCTGTTCACGATAAAGTGAGGACTTTAGAAATGAACAAAAAAAAAGTCAATGCTCCTGCATGATTTAATTTTAATGGGCGACATTCGCCCAGTGAAGTTGGTAACGATGGATGGAAAGTAGTTACATATCTTAACGTCGAGTAAAAAGTGTTAGGTAACCATTTGTGATAAAATGAAATTATTTCTTTCGCTTTCTGTTTCTTTAATGCACAGATGTGTAAAAATGAGCAGATTTGTAAAGTATTTACTTTCTTAATAGTTTCACTTGACAAACGCACGGATCAAGTGTTGAGGCCCATGACAATGGTAATTTTACATAAGGCGGAGGAATACACAACGTGTCTACAAGTAGATCTTAAGCAGGGCTTTCAAAAGTGCTCACTTTACTGTGAACAGCATGTAAATAGTAGTAATAACACTATATTTTTGGCCCGTTCAAATCTTCAATGGCTATCACATCCTGTTTGTAAATGATGTTACGAAATGGTGCATTTGAACTGGAATCGACACGTTGTAATCCGAGCAAGAAGGTTATTAGATCGACGTGAATGAAGTAAAATTTGACGAAGGTACGGTTAGTTAAACGGTGGTCATGTAGTAGCAACATAACAGAGGCGTGTAGGGCAAGATCAGATATTCGCTAATAAGAAGGTATAGTTGAGTAGTTTCTTGTGGGCCTCTCACGATTCGCTACAAACTGGTTCTAGTGCCGCAATCCCGCTGATCAATTTAACATTTTATGTAGAAATCACGTGCGTTTGTCAACATATGGATACAAATCATTGAAAAAAAAACAATATCAGTATGCACACCTCGGGCTAAGAATCTTCAGCAACGAGAGCCGAACACATTATTAATGAAAATGGTTTCAGTAGTACGTGAGATGTGTTGGTTGTATGCAGATAAGCCAGGCAAGTAGTGATGGCCTTGGTGAGGCCACGGACGTGTTGTTTACCTGGTAGCGCGGTGACGTCAGCCGCTGATCGTCGCCATCTTGGCAGCGCACGTCGGTCGGCGACAGAGGAGAGACGTAGCTGTTGGCTCGGCTGGCCGCGACACACTGCTGCCAACCTCCGCCGCACGGAGCTGTGCGCCGTGACGGTCTGCAGCCTGGCCTTGGCCGCTCGACTAGGGCTTCCCACAGCCTCTCTCTCTCTCTCTCTCTCTCTCTCTCTCTCCTCGCTGCATGCTCGGGGCATGGAACGATACAGCGCCTGACCTCCACTAACGACCGTTTGTGTGTCGGGGGTGGGGGACCCCCCCTCCCCTTCACGTTATGCAACACACAAACTACAGATTTTCGGAATTTTGCCAAACGTACTGTTAGTTTTCTGGGAGTCATCTCCACTCTCAGCAGGCCCGCCACAAGTGGTGATGGGGGGAAAAAAAAAAGGGGGGGGGGACAGATTCAGTAATTTTCTTCAGGCCCCTTCAAAGGAGCCCCTCCCCGCCTTTGGTTTTTAGGAAGTTTCTCCTCCTGAAAATTTAATGTCACCATCACGTGACTTTTCATTGAGCCCCTGTCACACTGTCAAATTTTTCCGTCAAACTGTTTCGAATAAGTTAGGTCAAATAAAGGTGGACAGTTATGACACAATCGAAACGTCATAAACGCCGTCATATTTGTCTGAGAAAGTGGAATGGCTACTATTTCCATCAAACATTTGAATATTGGACCGGTTTTTAATAGTTATTTGATGTGTGACGCTCTCAGCTACTCACAATCATGCACGACAAAAATGGTTGTTAAGAATCTTAAACATAACGAATAATTTCTGGAAATGAAATAGGTAATGAAGATAATTATTAATGTAGAAGCTGCCTGAACATGAATGCTAAAATGAATATTACTCTTAATATTACGAACTCAAGAGACATTAAATTTGATTGTGCATGAAACATTTCTGGCAAATAAAATTTGAATTTTGTAAAGAAGCGAGAATAAATTACAACATTCCTTACCTTTCTTCCTGTAATGTACTGCATAGAAAAACAAAAGCATTATCTCACTATGGAATTAATTTTTAAATGATAATTCAAATTATATTTTCCAGTTAAAAAAATGTGACAGTGTGATGACACATTTTCAAACACATTCAAGATTATTTGATAATATTTGTTGGAAGGAAAGATTTGATGGCCCTCCTCTCGAAATCCACTGTTGAGCTTGAGTACGTACCCACCGGTCAGACTTTTTCTACTGGCAACGTAGGATAAACACTCTGGTAATACATACTAAAGGCTGTTCACAATAAAGTGAGCACTTTTGAAAGCCCTGCTTAAGATCTACTTGTATACACATAGTATATTCTTCCATCTTACGTAAAATAAACATTGCCATGATTTGCCTCAGCACTTCATTAGTGCGTCGGTCAAGTGAAACTGTGAAATTGTTAGGAAAGTAAATATTTTACAAATCTGCTCATTCTTACACTTCGATGCATTAAGAAAAACAGAAACCGGAAGAAATAATTGAAGTTATCACAAATGGTTACCTAACACTTTGTATTAGACGTTAAGATATGGAACTACTTACCATCCATCATTACCAACTTTACTGGGCGAATTTCACTCAGTGCGTCCATTAAAATATAAGCAGGCAGGAGCAGTGATTTTTTTTTCTAAGGTTCATTTCAATAGTGCTCACTTTATCGTGAACAGCCTTTACCACGTAAAATAAGAGGCCCCAAATTAGATTAGCCCCAAATCCAAAAATCCGGGGCCCAGTAAAATTGCCGTGCTCCAGGCCTCCGCCGAAAGCCAGAAATTTCTCAAGAGAATCAGCGGCTTGCCGGTGGGGGGGGGGGGGGTGGAGACTATAGCCGTACACTGTTTGAAGGGACGGGAGGAGGTTATAACAAAGTTAGCGGTGTTGACACACATGTTAACTAAGATAATAATTACTTCTCAATATTAAGAAATTCATTACACTTTACAGCAATTACATATTTGTATCACAATTAAAGTATCATGTTGTATGTTTAATCGTGCGGTTATGCGCCACGAATGTAACTACTATTTCCATGCAGGATAAGGTTATAAAAACAAACATAAGGTTTTTAAAATTTTTAATAAAGGAATAGTTTCTACTCTAATATTGCTTTTCCGGATATGTAAATACTTGTAAATATAAAAAATAATTTTGCAAGAATGAGGGATACAGTTTTACTACATTAGTTATAGTTATTAATATCACCTGTTGCGAGCGTACACCCGGAATAGACCCGGCCTGCATGTTACCTGTTTTGTCTGTTCACGATAAAGTGAGCATTTTTGAAAGTCTTCTCATTTGAAGTAAAAGTCAATAAATATATCTTATTTCATCCTTAGGCGTCAAATTGTGAGTGTGGTGAAATATATACACTGTGTTTATTACCTACATGGCATTATTTATGTTTAAAAAAAAATGTGGTTAAAAGATGAGAAATTACTGAAAGAAAAAAGTAACTAGGGCCTCAAAAGTGCTCGCTTTACCATGAACAGCTTATATATGCGGTGCAGCAAGGTAATGGGTAACCCACTTCGACTCTCCCATCACCTCCCCCCCCAGGCACACCCGCACCCTGCTCTGTTGCTCGGGGGCTGAGGGAAATGATTCATAGCAGGCCTGGCTGTTGTCACAGCCCCCCTCCCCCCTTCACCAGGCGCCCGATGAGCAAGAATTTTCCGGTAAACCTTTCGTCGGCGCAATGTGGCATTTGAAGAAGATTCTATACCACAGCCAACGGCACTATAGATACCCCCTCCCCGCGCAACCTTGGTGGAGTCAGTACATTTTGGTAGTCGTCTGTCTGAAATGCGGTCGTTGGATAAATCTGGTGCAGCGAAGAACATCGGCGAAGGTACGAGACGACGGCAGACGAGGTTTTTGTACTGTGAATAGATGAGATGGTGTGGCACCCGACGAGTAGAATGCCAACTGTGAATGGGGATGTTCGGAGTTCTTTAAAACATTCCGAGCAGGTGGAATCTGTTTTAAACAATGGCGGGACTGTATGAACATTTGATAAGTACTTTATTGTAAATATTGGAACTCTTAAATTTGTAAACATAATTTATAAAGTAACTCAATAGGTTTTGATAAACTTGAACTGATTTGAAACATTTTATGACATTAATTTCTTTTCGGGCTATTATAAATTCCATTGGTTGAATTTATTAATTGTAAATGGCAAGTGATAGCAATTTACTGTGAGATATTGAGTCGAGAGAACTTTTGTAGTTCTTGTAGATAAATTAAGAAGTTATTGTTAACTTTCTTATTTAATTAAGACCACCACACTTCAAAAAACTTGGCTACGCACACTAATTTAGATAAATTGTAACTCTGGTGTCAGAAATGATATGGAAGCATTCTATTACAAAACAAATTGTAATTATGATCACAGTAGGATATTAACTAGTGGGATAAATATGTAAATATATTACTAGTTATAGTAAAAGGCCAAAGAATGATTAAATTTGTGAATACTAACTTGGTTAAATGTCACCAAATTTAAAGCGCTCCATTCTCTAGTTTAAGGGCTGGGTAACCGAACTGATAAGTGTTAATGAACATGTAAATAGTCGAAATATATGTGTCAATGCACATGTAAATAGTCGAAATATATGTGTCAATGCACATGCAAATAGTCAAATTAGTGGTATTAGTGAATTAGTATATAAGAAAATAAACAGTGTTAGCGAAGTTGTTTTGTAGAGTTGAGTTGAGAGATATGGGCTGCTCTTAACAACGAGGTCTTGAGAGCCGGTAAGACTGAAATGATGTGAGAATCGAGGAGAGCAGTAATGAAAGGGCGGGAGAAACAGGAGATTCCCAAGAAAACCAGCCAACCAGCAGTATCGTCCTGCACGATTCCCACTTGCGAAAATCCGGTAGTAACCTGGCCGGGGAGTTAGCGAAGTAATGTACAATATAGACAGGGTTAGAGAAGAAGTCGACAAACTGGATACGAAAATATTGTGAATGAGAATGTGGACAGAAAGATAGAATATGTAAGCGAGTTAGGAAACAATAAAATAGGCTGTGTGGACAAGAAAATTGACAGTATGAGTGATATAGTGGACAGTATGAATGAAAGGCTGGACAGTGTTAACAAAAGGTCGAACAGTGCCGAGTGTAAGGTAGAAGTGGAGGTGAGCTCCCTCAAAAAACGATGTCACGATTTCTTACAGCAGCAGGGAAGAAGATACATTGGGCAAGCGGATGAGGAGGAGCTGAGATCGACGCCCACCGAGCCGACGAATGTGGACAGCGAGGTGAAGGTAATGGTCGTCGCCAATAAAGCTGTAGCAGGGGAGGCCTACCAGTTCTGAAGTGGGAGTGCGCCTGAGCCAGGGGTGGGTAAAGGCGTCACAATAACTCCCGCTCTCCCCCCCCCCCCCCCAAAGATGGACGGACACCCTGATGCGAATACCGGCACCAGTTCGAGATCGTCGGCCATCCTAAATTGTTGGACTGACGAGCAGCGGATGTACTACCTCGTGACTGTATTGAGGGGATATACACAGAGCATACTGTAGTCCTTGTCAGAACAATATCGACTTGAGAACTTCACACTTGTGTCGGCCTTGTAGCTGCGATTCAGCAACCGACACCTGCAACACTCCCTCCATACCCAACTGCGAAGCTGCACCCAGCGACCAGGGGAACTACTGAGGGAGCTGTGGCAGAACATTGTGAGGCTGTTACAGCTGTCTCTGGAGGAGTGTTGTGAGGAGGCACTAGATGTCATCGCCGTCGGCTACATTGTCGACGCTATCGCTGACACCGAAATGCGACAAGCTGAACATCTTGCTGTACCTCACACCATGCAGGATGCCTTGGCCCAAGCACTGGAGGTGGAGTCAACAAGGCAGGTATCTGTGCTTCAATGTCCAGTGCAGGCAGTGATACTGAACGAAGACGAGGACGACACCATCAAGAGGGCGCTGAAGGAATTACAGACAAATAGAAGGAACATCGCTCCCTGGGACCGTGCTACAGAAATTCGCCATTCTCCAATTAAACTGCCTGAATGTTGGCTCAAATGTTCTTGCAGGCAGATGCATTCAGTAAGACAGGAACTCTATGCCATATTGTTGGAATTGAGCCTGGATGATGTTCCTTGTCAGATGATCATTGACACAGGAGTGACTATTACTTTGGTAAGACTAGACATTCTCGGGCCATCCCCCAGCAATTGTCCTAAGAGAGCATGGACCACATGCTATTTAAGTACAGTAATTGGCGAGTCCACGTCAGTCAGAGGCAATAAAAGGGTACTCCTAAAACTGTGTAACCTTAGCAGAGAGCATGATATTTACATAGCACAAATAGAGGATGAAAACCTATAGGAACTTTCTGTACTATGTATGTTATGTTGTTGTATCGATACTCAACTGGGGTACTATGGACCAGTAATACCGAGTTGGTAGCATCAACACGAAAAGATTTATCTTCGCGAATGAGCTGTCTGATAGTATGTTTTCTGTCGACAGTACTCCCTGCTTTTAGCGAAACTGTTATTCCATGCAGATGCAAAGGAAAATTTGTCAGGCAGTTCGACATGTTTCACATGAGGTAGTTGATGGTATTTTGAATAAGATGAAGGATTTAGATGTAGTAGAGCCATTAGACAGTCCATGGTCTTCTCCCATTGCGCTTGTTAAAAAGAAAGATGGCTGTATGAGATTTTGTGGTTATTACTGCCAACTTAATAATGTGGAAAATAAATATTCATACCCACTCCCAAGGATAGACGATACACTAAACAGTCTAGCAGGTTCACAGTAGTTTTCTACTTTGGGCATGAAGAGTGAGTACTGGCAATGGGAGAAGACAAAGAAAAGACTACTTTTTGTGCCAAAAGGAAAGAAACTTGGCAATTCCAGGTTATACCCTCTCGGCTATGCAATGCCTCCACCACAATTGATTGACTGATGGAGAAAGTCCTGGCATTAGACATTTGCAAGGGGTACCTAGATGCTATTGTGGTCTCAGGATGAACAGTTTAAGAGCACCTGGCACATCTAGACTCTGTGTTTCATAAAGTAGCTGTAGCCAACCTTAGATTTTCTATTTAAAAAAAAAAATGGCACCATTTATAGAAAAAAATTAATTTCTTGGGCAATGTTGTTTCGGTTCATGGGATTGAAACAGACAATGAGAAGACCATAGCAATAAGGGATTGGCTTCTACCAACTGATAAAACAGAAGCATGCAATTTCCTGGGCAAATGTGCTTACTACCGTCGAATAGTGCCTGAGTTTGCCAACGACCGCCAATCCTCTGCATGAATGAATTGACTGTGGCAAAAAGAAAATGTTATTGGACTCCCCGAATGCGAAGTTCGTTTTAATAGACTATTAAAGAAAATTCTGATATCTCACACTCTTGTTTGGCTTCCCAAGTAGAGAGAGTGAATTAATTCAGTATACTGATGCTAGTGATGTGGGGCTTTGTTATCTCAGATCTCAGATCAAGGAAGGAAAGGAGAGGCCACTGGAATACTTCAATAAGGTACAACACACGCCTGAGAAAAATTACTGTGTGACATGAAAGGAGCTTCTGGCCGTGGGGAAGGCAATTGCACATTTTCACTCATACCTTCTTGGTAGACACTTCATCCTAAAAAATGATCATGCTTCATTATGGTAGCTTATAAATTTTAAGAATGCCGAAAGTCAAACAGCCCAGTGGATACAGCACCTGTAAGAATATGAATATGAACTACATCATGGGTCTGGCCGCCTTCACAGCAATGCACAACGATACTTCCAGGAATTTCTGCGACCATGTGCACTCCCCTTCGTAGTGCAGATTGAAAACCCAATCTCCAGTTGCATAATGCCCAGATATGACGTACCTTCATGATGTGTACATGCTTCCTTGTCAAGCGAGGTCTGCAGACCTTTCACTCATCGAGAACATTTGGAACCAGATTGGACAGAAACTTCGGCCAGCGATAACTACGGAGGATTTGGAGGGTCAGTTGCACCAGCTGTGGCAGGATCTTCCATGCCCGACTGTAACGTTGCCTATCTCTGTGCTACAGGTGGTCAAACACCATACTAAGTGCATCCTACAAATGTGGGTCACCTGCAATAGATGACTATTGCAGATCCTAGCGCAACTCAATAATTTGACTACAATTCAAGCAATTTCAAGCCAAATTCAAGCAAATTTCTCATATCCTGTAAAATCTTTCAAAGCACAACTCAAAATCGATCAAATGTAAGGCCAAAATCAAAATCAATTTTCAACTTGTGTTCACTCTTTGTGCGGGTTTTTTGAAAGCCTTATTTGCAAGCTAAATCATCATATTTTCGATGAAGTTCGAAGAATAATCATAACTTTGTTGTGTTGACCTTTTTTGAGCTAAATTTGGCCTCATTCACTCCCGAGAAGGACACTGCTCAAAGAGTGAATCTAGATTTTCACAAGTGGAAATCGTACTAGACGATCATAAGAGCCGCCCAAATCTCTTCACTCAAAGGTGACAATATTATTATCTAGGATTACTGACTTTCAAAATATGTAGTTGACACACAAGTCTCATTGAAAATAGTTCCGAGTTCTATACTTTGGCCCGGTCACGTCTAGACTTTCGCAAGTGGGAATCGCGCCAGTCGGTAGGTTTCCTAGAGGATCTGATGTTTCACCTTTTCGTTCCGACACCGCGCTATTATCATCTCACTTAACCCTCACCGACTCTGAAGACCTTACTGTTAATAATCGACAGTATCTTAAACAATATCATATATCAGTTAGCCCTAATCGAGGTACAACACACTCCAACTACATCACTGTTAAGAGCTGCCAATAACTTAAACAATAGAATTCAATATCAGTTAACTCGTATAGAGTCTCAAGCAAAAATAATTTTTAGCGGCCACATGTGATGTTACCAGTAGATAAGTATAAACTTATATCGCCGAGGTAACTATTGAGTGCATTAAACACATTATGTATTGGGAAGCGGGAACCTTGCACGAACCGTCGACGTCTCAGAAACATCCACGTTCACGTTCGCCTTCCAGTCACCGCCGCTTGTGCCACACCATCTTGTATCGCTGTTGTTGCACCGCGGCGGGCTGTCCCACAAGTGGGGGGGGGGGGGGGTGTCGCCGGTGCAGCTGCACCAGAGGTTAGTGTCGCTGCCGCCAGTGGCGAGGCAGCACTCGTACCTTTGTGGCCCGATATATCAAGGAGGTGCATGGCGCCCACATGGCAGTCACTGCTATGCGGAATGAGTTCGTCGCCAATCGTGCTCAGCGGGTGCGCGTTGAGGCAGTCAGCAATGAGGTAAATATGTAGCTCCGAGGTATTTTGGACCATATAAGAAGCCTCCCTGGTACCCCTCAGCTGATCCAGCTGCCAACAACAACGAGATCAACGATGTTAACGCCGATGTCGACGACGATGATGATGACGCTGTAATAATAATTGACTGATTGGCTCCCGACTCAGTCGCATCCCTCCACCAGCTACCATTATTATCAGCATCGCATCGCAGTCGTCGTCGTGAGCTGGTGAGTGTATTCTTTGTTCTAGTATAGGATATTCACGATAAAGTGAGCACCCCTCTCATTTGGAATAATAGTCAATAATTATTTATTAATTTTTTTAACTGCTCACTTTACCATTAACAGACTATAGTATGTATCTGGTAGTGTAGCGATTAGTATATACAAACTATGACGTGTGCCTGACTTTTCCGCTGCATGTACACAATATATGTTCTTACTAAGCTTTCACAAATGAGTTGTACGTTTTATATTGCGTATAGTTAACAGCCTTACGCACGATATGTGCTTACTATGAGTATGCTTATGAGGTATATGTTCTATATATTGTGCCAAGCTTTTATATACTAAATATACATTGATATAAACATAACAATTTGTAGTAAAGTTTATTACAGCTGTTCGACCATGTCTTACAAGTACTACAAATTTTATAACTACTATAATTATTTTAGTCCTTTTATGGTATTTATAAATACAAGTCTGGTTTTAAAAGGTTATTTCTACAGTTAATTTATTTTTCACTTTTTAGTCTCACCAATTTTTATTTTAACGGTAGTCTATACATTCGCGAGACTAAAAATGTGCGGTTAAACACAGGTGACCCTTTCCACACTTCGGGTGTGTGTGTGTCTATATATATATATATATATATATATATATATATATATATATATATATATATAATGTGTGTGTGTATGTGTGCGTGTGTGACTAAAAAGACTAAAATAGTAGCAGTATATACATTGTTACAGCCTTTAATTTTGTTTTTATTGCTATTACTATCTCTATGGCACACATTTTCCCTTAAACTCCCCGAGAGGTGATAGAACACAAGTTACTATAGAATATTAATACTATTATTATTGTTGAAGAGGGCAAATGTGTGGAGTTAATAAAATAAACCTATCATATCCGCTTGCACAGCCACGTTATCTCAGAGGACTTCTGTTACCACCACAATCCTCCGCTGCTCTATCCCCACCTCAGTCGATGGGAGACGCGCATTCAATAGCACACGCAAGCAGCTGGGAGAATAAATCGACGCATATATCATACTCTTACGCATGAGTGGGGTTAGTACTACTAGATGAACACTGTCAGTTACAAAGGGAATGCAAGTCACTGAAGAAATAAAAAAATATATATCGAGAAGAATAGTTACCTAGACATACAAACGGCATGTATTAGCACGTGGTTGGCAATAGCTTAGTTTAACAAGATGAATAATTGCAAAATAACACTAGCGCCTACAACTACTAAAGGCTGTTGACGATAAAGTGGGCACTTTTGAAATCATCCTCAGAAACAAGTCACTGCCCCTACCTGCATATAATTTAATGGGTGCACTGAGTGACACGCACCCAGTAAAGTTGGTAACGATGGACGGAAAGCAGTTCATTTCTTAACGTCGAATTAAAAAGTGTCAGGTAACCATTTATGATAACTTAAATTATTTCTCTCGCTTTGTTTTTTTTTTAATGCACCGAAGTGCAAAGACTGAGTAGATTTAAAGAATATTTACTTTCCTATTAATTTCACAGTTTCACTTGGCTTGCGAATGAATATCCTGATGAGGCCCATTGCAATGTTAATTTTACATACGGCAAATGAATACACAAGGTACATATAAGTATATCTTAAGCAGGGCTTTCAAAAGTGCTAATTTTACCGTTTCGGAATAATGCAGTTTAACCTATAATACATTATGAAGAAAACAGCTGTGTTGGTAGCGTCCAGTAGGCGATAGATCCCATGTGCATGAATCCGGTTCGATGGTGTCATTGTCTATAAATAGTGTGCACGAGGTATAACTCAGGTGTTGAAACATTAGCAGAGATTCAGAAAAAAAAAGTGTGATGTAACAATCAATGGGCTATATGCATAGTAATTAAATAATTACTTAGACATCCACATGGTAGGCTGCCTCGCAGACACATGAATGATCTATAGAAGTTAGTTAGTGCAGGTTATCCAAGATAAAGCAAGTACCATTGAAAGCTCCCCCGTTGTCAATAACAGACACTAAATACATGTTAAATATTACGCGCGAACCTCATAGTGTTAATTACTTACACTGATTAATTACTTACACACTGATTAATGTAGACGGCTTTTGTATTAAATTGTGCAGAATGACCTTCTTTAGGTAAGCTATCACTGCGGCGCGAACATCATGATGATGTAAATTATAGTCTTTACTAAAGGTATTTCCACACTGGTAATGTTGATATCGTAATGCCTACTCCTTGCTGTTGATAATACCAGAGGTGTTTACAGATGATTTTCGGCTGTAGATGAAAGTAATTATCTGCTTCCCACCACCCTCGACGAAGTGCTTTTATATTATCACTACTCGCACCTTGGGTTGTCACAGTGAGTGTGACCTGTTTGTTGCCTACGACTGACGGGCTGCAAGTATTTGTGATGAACGTACATTGTTTTTTTTTTCCCCCCTTTCGTACACTAGTGGCCAAAACTCAGATGGTGAGTGCAAGCAGCTGTCTGTAGGGACTTGGGTTCGAGACTTGTCACATACATCATCTCTACAAGTAAACACACACGCAGTGGAATATGCAATTCTGGCTCAATGGAAACTGCCTATACGTACATGCATTGAAGTTTCGAGCGAAGGTAGGGTAATGTCAACCTTTAATTACAAAGGCTCGGTACATGAGTGCAAGTCGGAGACAGAGTATGACTGTCACGGCCGCTGCATGCTAGTATTCATGGTGTTTGGCAGTTGGACCGATGACGAACTATTATCTGTAGGCTCACATGCGTCAGGGTGCATTACAACTCTCAACGGGAATCGAACCTGTGATACCTTATTTTTTCAAGGATCGTACACCATCGTCATCAGGGTACACACAATAGTTCCCTCAATAGCATACCAGAACGTACGTTTGGACACGGAGTGGTTGTGATGTACTTTCTTGGTCGAGAATGTATGCAGTACATGGAAAGACAGAGTGATCATTGTGCTCTGAGCTACCAGTGAGTTCACTTCGAGATGCGCTCGCGACCTACAGGTCTTTTGCTCTACAGAATATGCACATAGTTGAAATGTGTGTGCGTGTGTGATGTCTCCTTACTTGTCATGTCCAATTCGCTTGCACTCAGTTGTCTAGAATCAGCGATGGCTGAGTATGTGAAGTCTCGGTACACGACGAGTGCAGACCATTCCCCCATGGTGGGGGGTACAGTACGCGAGTGCGGGTTGGCGAGTGCAAGTTGGAGTATGACTGTTGTAAGTATGTACATTGAGGGTTCGATACGGTGTATGACTACATGTAATTACCAACTTTGTTGGTGAAATGGTGTGCATCTGCAAACAGAAAGGCATCTTCGAGAAAGGGTTCACAGAGAACTGGAGCCTTGAACTATTTAGTGTGAGACATATACACAACTATGCTCCGAGGACCTATTATCTCGAAGATCTGAACAATGTACCCATCCATGGTGGCTTCTACACCAAGGAGATCCAGCCTACAAAGTTTCCAGGCGTGTACTTGGTAGAGAAGGTGCTGAAACTGTGTAATGGAAGGGCCTATATGAGGTGGTGGGGCTTCCCTGCCCGCTTCAATTCCTGGGTCGCCAAGGCAGACATCGAGCAGTGAATGCTAAAGAAGGATAATAAAAGATATTGATTTTTTTTGCTGATTATGTATATTTTATTATGTGTACTAAGTAAATAGTGTATGAAAATGTATTTAAGTGTTTTTTTAAATTTATTTTTATAAAAACCTCTCAGCTATATATAAAAATGATTTAAAATAAAAATACTTATGTTGAGAAATAAAACAATGAAAAAATAAAATATGACAGTTAACGTACTTTGCAGGAATGGTCAGTGTCACCATTCGGTACAGGCCAATAGCAGGTGGCATAATAAAGACTACCAATGTGTTGAAAATATAAACCAATATGGAGTGGATGGAGCGAATGCGACTAAATAGCATCACCAATACTTTAAAAAACATACACAAATATGTTTACCACCTGATGGGTGAATTAATACACCAGCACCCCTCGCAGGTGATAAAGGAACTACGTAGATGGTGGGGTCGAATAAATGTGAGTAATAAGGTATCTGTAACACTTACCAAGAAGGCAACAAGAGAGACAAAGGAAAGAGACAAAGGTAAGAGATTGAATGAGCGAGAGACAAAGACAGTATGGGGCTCGGGAGCACTTGGAGAAAATCACCACACATGGAATGATAAAGCATGAAAAAGAAACACATAATGGTATAGCATAAAGTGCAAAATTACTTACTGGCTACTAAGATGGCAGCCAGGGAGACCAGAATGTTTGAATTATTTTAAAGTAATTTTTAAAATAATTTTTTAAGTAAAATAGGTACATTTTTGGGAAAAGATCGCCTTTTGGGTAAAATAATTTATTTCTGAAGTGATTTTGGGAAAAAACAAGCGATTTTAAGAGAAAAAATAAGAAATTTGAATGGAAAAAAGGGGAAAAAATTCCAAGATGGCGGAATCTGAGATGGCAGGGCTCAAGATGGGGCTCGGTGAGAGCCGGAGCTCGACTCTGAACCCTACACATGAAAATGTACAAATAAACAATATATGTGTGACAGTTCCACGCTAGTGAATAATTTTTTTCATAATTCATGAAATTAAATAATTTTTTTAAATGTAAATACGTCTTATAAGAGCATTTTTGAATTTACACATCTTACTGTAAAATTCCGAACTTTTCTATGTCCTTGTTTGTTCCTTTTCGAATTGTCATTTTACTCATAAAGTACTATAGTTAATATTTTGCCGTAAAACATATTGCTTGTATTTTCCCAGAAAACATTTATGCAGGAGCGCAGGAAAATGTTTATGTAAGCTAATAAGAAATCAGGAAAAAATGTACAACATACAATCTGTTTAGTAAACAGTCAACAAATTTCGTGGGATGATCTCTCACACAAAAACATATTGGGGCATATGTGTATTTGCATATACATATACAGCTGTATAATGTATTATCTAATTCGAATCATGTTATTTTCTGATTAACCACAATGATTTATGATTACTTCAGCTTTGCAAGATTAAAACAACTTTACCTTAGCGCTCGGCAACTCAGCATTTCGACTGATCCTGACACCTCACATTACTTTCCAGTGCATACTGGTGCGTGCATTACATATCCATACATGTCGGTCGGCATACATATGTTCACTATGCTTTGCGTAATGTGCTGTTTTCTTCTGAAATGTCTTAAGAACTGAGAGCCATCCAACAAGGCAACCTTTGTTACTTGTGACATGCAGTTAGTAATTAGTAAGAAGATGATACATTTCACTAGGCACGATGGGAGCAATCCTTGCAGTTTCATTGGGAAGAGGGGAAGATGTATTTCAGAAACGATTTTTCTGTACAATATTTTTTTTTTTTATTAATACTACATCCAGATATTTAACTAACACCACGACGGATACTTGTAGCTAAACACATTTTGTGGAGACAAAAACACACACATGGACATAACACACAGTCCTACATACAAATGTTCTACACATCTTATGTGAGGTACAACCCCCACTCCAAAAATTCCTAAATCTTTTTCGGTGTAAGTATAATGAAGCCGATAAAATTTATGTTTTTTGGAATTCAGCAATTTTAATTCTTGTCCGTTGTTGCCATTGTTGGTGATGTGTGTGTGTCATGTGCATATGCATGTGTATGCATGTGGCTATTAGTACGCAAACTGCACTCTGCAAGTCACAATATTTTTTTTTCAAGCAGCGGCGTTTTTACTCTTCTGATTCTCTGGCTGATGTGAGATTTCGGATGTTCTTGCTGACAATTTATGAAGTTCAAGATGTTGAATGATTTACCAAATTACACAAAATGTTAAAAATTTCAAGACTAGTTTATTTTAATTCACTTTTATTACAGAGAATATATCACAGTTGCAACTCATAATAGATTTAAAAATACAATCTGATTTCAATCCAACATGTATGAAAAAACTGCATAAGATATTGTGTTTCACACAGCTAATAACATCACATTCAAGATGATCTGTGACTCTTAGTAGTGGTTGATGAAATCTGGTGATCTTACTGATGTTGGTGTTGGAAAACTGTAACAGGTTTCTAAAATTTCCGGTTATGGTCCAAATATTATAAGGTGAAAATATACATTTTTACGATGATTACTTTTTGAAATAAGAATGGCAATTAGACCTTCATGACCAAACAAAACAATGAAACAACACTGTAAATACAGAGTTATATACTAGGCAGGTAAAATGAAAAAATACTGTTGTAGATGTTAAATGACATATAATCTACAGATTAACTGCAGTATTATCGACACTTTCACGATTGCTGAAATTTTTACAGTGGTACTGCTATACACTGTAAAAGAAATTGTGTAATTTTACATGAATGTACGTGGCAGCACAATCTCCACACATGTTCGTGTATTTTTACATGTACGTGTGTATGTGTACTTTTACTGGGTGTCCCATGTATATTTACAAATACAATGCCAGTGTAATTTAACTATACTTGTTATTCTTTTTACTAACCATTATGTTCAATTACAAGTACTCTGTATGTATCATTTATTTTTTTTTTGTTATCAATATCAATCTACATAATGTAAATTTACACAAACTTTGTTACTGTAATTTTATCATACCTGTCAGTTTCTTTTACTAATCATCATATTAAATCACATGTACTCTGTACATGTTATTTTACCATACTTGCTACTAATTTTTTACCACACATTGTAAATGAACACAATCATTGTTATGGTAATTTTACTACACCAGTCTGTTACTGTTTAATGTTCATCATACCTAATTACATGTACACTGTTTGCGTAATTAATTACCATACCAGTTTGTAATTTTAACTTATGGTTTTATATAACATGCATTCCATGCATGCAATTTGAATATGTAAATTATAGATTTCCTGCCACATACTGCAAAGTTACACAAACATGACTAGTGTTATTTCACCACTTTGCATGTGTATTTACTCACGAACAAAAAAAAAAAAATCACAGATTCACTGCAATTGTAATTACAAAATTTCTGTACACTAACAGAGTTGTAAAAAGTTATCTCCAAAATGTAGATAACGATTGACTTCATAAATGGAATAGGTAGTTATATACAAAAGCCAGCATATACCATCAGTGGGAGTTAAGATTTCCTTTTGAAGCAAAAGGAGTTCGAAGTAGTTCTACTCCAGACTGCTAGATCGCATGTGTTTAGCAAATACTTGTAGTTATATTTAAACTCACAGGAACATTAGTGTAAAATTACAAATAGTATACTCCTTTTAGGAAATTGCACATAAAAATGTAATGTTACCGTAAATTTACATGTGTAAATATTCGCTCATATACTTTTGAATTTGTAATTTTACACTCTTGTTAATGTCGATATACGAGTAAATGTGTGTTTTTTTTTTTTTTACTGTAAGATGGTACTATATATTGAGTGAAATAGAAAAACATGTACTTTTACACTGATGTATGAGTTTATACAACATTGGCATGATTGTAAAAACACACAGACTTGGGGTTTTAGTACCATGAATTAGTGTACTTTTACACATACTTTCGCATTTGTAGTTTCACTCCCTTATTAATGTCAATGTACCAGTACATTTATGTTTTTTTACAGTAAGATTGTACTACCTATTGAGTGAAATAGAAAAAATTGTGTACTTTTACACTGATGTACGGGTTTTAATACAACATTGGCGTGGTTGTAAAAACACACAAGCTTAGGGTTTTAGTGCCTTGCATTAGTGTATTTTTACACATACATTTGCATGGGTAATTCGACACCCTTTTAAATGTCAATATACCAATACATTTGTTTTTTTTACAGTAAGATTGTACTATCTTTTGAATGAAATAGAACAATCTATACTTTTACACCAATGTACATGTTTCAATACAACATCGGCGTAGTTATAAAAATACACAGATTTGGGTTTTAATACTTCACATTCGTGGATTTTTACACATACTTTCAAATTTGTAAATTTACACCCATCTTACTGTTAATATATCAATATATTTGAGTATTTTTTAATTATAATATGTCAATGTACTATGTTATTAATAAGGTTGTACATTGCTGTAAATTTTACTTGGTTTTACAAATTACACACAGAAAAGGAAAATTACCAAAAGGTTGTACGTGTATTTTTACACTTTTTTTACAGTGTATCTAGAAAGCACTTGCGTACACTGCTTACTGCAATACAAGTACACTGTAAAAAACAACTAATTAGTTATATCAGCTTTATAAATTAACTTTATAGATACAATTTACAATTTTTATAATTCTGTATAAACTTAAGTTATTGGCACACTATTTGAAAAGTTGATATAAATGCTCACTTCTGCAGCAAATATTTCTACCTCTCCTTCGACTCTTTTGGAAGTAATTGCCAAAACGCTCAGTTAAAGTGAGTAATTTACTGAAATGTTCAATAAAATTTACAAATCCGATATAATTTTCATGACTACACACTTGCTGCCTTAAAAAAACACCAAGTTGTCAGGTGTGTGAGGCTGACACAACTTATTGCACAGGTGCTGGCATTGTGAAGCACTGGCACAGAGTTATTGTAGGCCCCACATGATGATTTAGGGGTAAAATAGCATTCGTACTAAAACACAAATATTATCACACACTTAAATAATGTCTGAATAGCATTACTTAGCACCTTATTCCGAAAGATATTTTTGAGTTTACTTTGTCATCAAACAATAGTTTTCTTTAATTCTGACGTTCGCAGCTGATGCCAAATGGGAAGAAAGCACAAGACTCTATTTAGGATCTGCAAAATTCGAGTTGGTATCAGTCCAGTACATAATTCAGTCGATGTCACTTGTTCATTGGCTGTTTGGTGAGTGAGTGAAGAGCTTGGGCGGCTATTAGCAGCGAGGTCTTGAGAGCCGATGGCTGTTAGGTATTAAGACATCTATCTTTGAGAGCCGATGGCTGTTAGGTATTAAGACATCTATCTGTCTCCCTTGTGGATAAACAGCGCACGATTCGGGTACACAACTATGAAACGTTCATTGAATGGCGTAGAGTTTACTAGGGCGTGTTGAAAAGTATGGCAGAATTGCGAGAGCAGTGCAAATGTACAAGTTTTCACGGGCTCCGCCTGGCTGCCGCATTAAGTGCGTGTAGAGATTTGATAGAAAACACACGACCAAAAATCGATTGGGTATTTTGTTGTGGTTTCTACACACAAGAAGCATGTAAGAAAAGTTTCAAGTTCTCACTTCAACTGTGAGGAATAGAAAAGCTTTGGATGTGTTGGGGACACGGCCGTTTGTTTTCCGTGAATACGTCTACGTTGACGCGCTCGGACGCCATGAAGCTTTTTTTTTTTTTTTTTACGTTTCCGGCACCCGCTTCACTCGATCGTATGAGGTTTTATGGGTATCACTGGATTGCTTTTGAGATGATCTTTCAAACAGTATACGACTTCTGTATTCCGACTTGGTTTTTTGACGAGTGTAAGGCCAAATTGTGTTCAGTTTTATTAATTTTTTACATTAAACGCATACAATTTCACCATAATCACGCCATACAAATGTTTTTATACACGTAATCAATTGATCTTGACAAGAGCTCTCGATTGAATCTTAAACGAGCGTCGTAGCTTTCTTAGTCAAAAGTTATGAGACGCGGCGAAACGAACTCAAAATCGCCCCCCCCCCCCCAAATCCGACGATGCTTCGAAGTCCTCACTCAACGTAGCATATTCTTTAATCCTTTGGCAATCGAGTGATGTAATTGAATTTTGAATGTAGATGATAGATTCGGAGCTGAAATGCCAAACTCTATCTCCCAATTTTGTTATCATCGATGTTTTTAGAACCAAGTTTTAGTAGGTAAATTTGTTATACAGAAACCTCAGAGTCTTCTTTAGACGCTCATAACACTTTTTTCTTTATGTGAGCTTGCCATAAAAACGTTGGGACACCGCTTAAAGTCACGCTGAGACGAGTCGCCGACGGAAAGACTAAATGCACGCCAGTTGGGCGTCTTGCACGCAGAGGCGATGAGCCAAGTGGCGAGTGAGCAATAATCGGCCTTAAAAACACACGCGCTCCGAAGCCCCGAACACGCACATAGCTTCAGGCAGGCGGAACCTTTTTTGCGAGAAATTCGTCATTTTCGTAACATAATTTAAGTTTCAGAGGTACTGTTTGAAATGCTTGATAACTGATTATAGAGGGGCAGCGATGGCGCAATGGCTAGGGCGCTCGCCTCCCACCACGGCGATCCGGGCTCGATCCCCGGCGGGCTCGTTGCCGGATCCTCGCATGTGGGAATCGCGTTGGACGATGCCGCTTGCCGGCGGGCTTTCTCGGGGTACTCCCGCTTCCCCCGCCCTCGCATTCCAGCGCTGCTTCATCCTAGGGTCTCATTTCATGTCATGTCCAGCGATGACGGGCACCTACGGGTCCCAGCTGGTAAGCCCATCTCTCGGAAAGTGTTACCTCGCCCTGGGTTCACTCCCCAATCGAGATTTTTTACTAGTTATTTTATATTTCTGTGTTATTTACCGCTTGGAAATATGCAGAAACGTATTGATAAAATATAAATATGTTCCTGATTTTTTGCGACTAGCAGATAATATTTTGCGAAAATTACGCAAAAAAATTATACACAGCTCGTAAAATGTAAATATTCTTTTAATCGTAGATTGTACAGTAATTAATCTGATAGCCACGTCGGCAAAAGTTAACGCGAATTTTGCTGGTCCCGAGTCGTATTTATTTATAAATAAAGGCTGTTCACGATAAAGTGTTAATTTTACATGAGTAGTTCTTAGGCCCGTTCTACAATGCACGGCGGCTACGTAAGAAATCGAATGCGGAAACGTAAGCGGAACAGGCCGACTACTCGGGATGAATTTTAACCATTCTAAAATACGAATAACTTGCAACATACGAAGTCCATAATACTCAGCAGTTGCAATTTACTGATACAGGTCTCATAATATACGCATCTCATTTTGTATATTTTACAGTGTTTAAAAATACGCAAATACTACTGCCGAACCATGTGCACTTATTTATCATAACCAAAATGATAATCGCAATGGCAAATCGAAGCACTTGTCGTGCATACCTCAATGGCCACGAAAACTAATATCAACAGACCAAATACTCGATTCCTATTGGCTACACGGATTCACGGACACGTAAGAGTCGGGAGATGCCGAGCTTTGTTACGTGTATCCGTTCATTACCGCGTCCTCTTGCGTGTCATTGTAGATTGTGTTACGCGTGATCCGAATCCGCTTGCGTGTCATTGTAAACGCACCTTAGCAGTGATCAGTTTACCGTGAACAGCCTATAAGTAGGGACACCAGAATTTCGCGAAAAGATTCCACGTCCAGTTGTATTTCATAACACTTCAGCTCGAATCACCTATCTAGATTGGCTGCAACGCGTCTAAGGCGTGTGCTCGCGAATCACAGACGCTCAGGATAGGAGTTACCAAATTCTGATTGGCCAGTCAAGAAAGAAAATGTCTTCTCATAAAGACTCGCGGCCAATAAGCAAATGAAAATTGCTGGTACGCCAGTAGGCTATTGAAATCTAGCATTCGCAGAAATCTTTTTGGCGAAATTCGGGTGTCCCAACCTATAAGCGGTGGGGGCGGTATTTCTTCGGCGCCACTTTGCACCCGGCGGCAGGCCGCGGAACGGAGTGGGGACGAGGCCTGCTTCAGGGCTGCAGGCTGTCGAGGATCCAGTCCATGTAGGCGCCGATGCGCGTGTAGACGCCGGGCTGGCCCGCGGTGCCGCACCTCTTCGGGCCGAAGGAGACGACGCCGAACTGCATGCGTCGCATCTCGCCGTCGACCTCGCCGACGTACATGAGCGGGCCACCGCTGTCTCCGCCGCACGTGTCGCGCATAGCGCCGCCCGCGCAGAGCTGAGACTCCGTGATGGGCACGGAGCGCACGTAGATGGCGGCGCACTTGTCCAACGGCACAACCGACACCGCCGTCCACAGCAGCACGTCGCTCGACAAGCCTGCGAGACATCACCGTCACTTTCAAACATCCCTGACTGAAGCCCTGCTAATGTTCTACTTACAAGATATTCCTCCATCTTATACAGGATGAGTCATTTAAAAGAGGCCCCGTGGGATGCCATCCCGCAGCATGTCCTCGCCCGTGCCTTTCAAAACTTTTGGTGTCGTCTGCACACCTGCCTCGAGGTCAATGGCGGCCACTTACAGTACCTACTCTAGGTATTTTGTTGTCACACAGGGCTGTATTTCCTAATTTCCTCGCTCCTTGCCCCATGGGACATGTGTGTACATGTCCCATGGGGCCTCTTTTAAAGGCTCATCCTATACAAACAACACTACGCGTAGGATGGACCCCCGCGTCCCAGGTCAAGAAGCGAGGGAGCGATACGGTCGACACTAACACGCACACATAGTGCCTCATCGCTCCTACATGCAAGGCGTGCAGTGTTTCCGTCGTGACGCTGTACTGTGCAAATTAGATCCGTAACAGTGGCGTTTTATTACACTCAATGAAAGATCACATATTAAACTACGCCCGTATATTTGTACTTCTCTCTTGTCGCCTAAGGAAACTGCATAGGCAAACTTTAAAAATGCGACATTTGACCATAATAATAGGGGTATATATAATTATTTTTTGACAAAAAGTCGTATTTACACAACATTTATTTACCGAGATACGTGTATTTGCGCAAACAACTATCTCACATAAATTGTGGGGGTCCAGTCTACTCTTAACCGAGTTGAGTGAGTGAGTGAAGAGAGGCGGCTCTTAACACCGAAGTCTTGAGAGCCCATGAGGGTGAAATGAGGTGAGAATGGAGCAGCGCCGGAATGCAAGGGCGGGAGAAGCGGGAGATTCCCGAAAACCCGCCGATTAGCGACATCGCCGGGCACGATTCCCACCTGCAAAAATCCGGGAGTGACTCGGCCGGAGATGCAACCCGGTTTGCCTTGGGGGAAGGCGAGCAGGCTAACCGTTCAGCCACCGCGGCCCCTTGCTTTGATCGGTGACGTGTCAGAGGAACAGACAGGCCGTGGTAGTGTTTGGACATGACTGAGGCAGGACGTGTTGCAACTTGTATAGCAGTGTGAGGGGGTGCGCAAATTTATTGTGGAATAGTTGTTTGCGGGAATACGGGTACCTCAGTAAATAAATGTGCAAATACGACTTTTTGTCAGAAAAGATAAAAAAGGAAAAACAATTATCTATGCCCCTATTACTTTACTTTTGTCATATTAAATATATTCTTGAAGAAAAAGAAATCGTGAAAATTGTCAAATATCCCCCTTTTAAAGCTTGTCTATGAAGTTTCCTTTAAGCTGCAAAATAAAAGTACAAAGATACAGGCGCAGTTTAATCTGTGATTTTTCATCGCGTGTAATAAAACCCTACTGTTATAGGTCTAATTTGCACAGTACAGCGTTACCACGGAAACATTGCACTCCTTGCGCGTAGGAGCGATGAGACACTAGGCGAGCGTGTTAGTGTCGCCCGTATCGCTCCCTCGCTTCTTGACCTTGGTCGCGGAGTTCCCACGGCGATCCAGCCGACTCTTAAATATGATAGGATGGTGTACCACAGATTCGTATGCGACTGTCCGGCTGCTCTGTTTTGTGATCATGTGTAATACTCATCTGTGTCACTATAGGCTATTCACGGTAAAGTGAGCACTTTTTAAGACCCTTCCAAAATTTTCCTTTTAGCCTATTTTTTTTCTTTCCGCCACTTTTTAACGTCGACTTTGCCATGTAACTCATAAATATGGTTTATACTTTCACCACTTTCAAAAGTTAATGCCTGAGTCTGCAATAAATCATACTTATTAGTCGCTAATGCTTCGTGGGAGGACCTTAAAAAGTGCGCACTTTATCGTGAACAGCCTATACCTCTATATAGTTTCAGTTTCATCCAGCAGCGTACACAGTCCCATTTTTCAGAGGAAACGATCAAAAGTGCGAGGATTTTTTATTGGCTGGGGATGGGGTGATGGGGGGAGGGGGAGGGGGAATTGCTATGGAAATTAGAGACTTACTAATAGTCAGCTATAAAGTGGGATTTCGAGAGTTTCTCCACCGGGAAATTGTTTAATTTAAAGCTAACAATTAGGCAGTAACTAAGCTTACTTCATGACAAAATCAGTAAATGCATTCAATAAATTCGAACATTTTATTTAGTTGGAAGACCAAGTAAATTATCAAAATTAAGATTACATATTTACAGATTTTCCTTATGAAAGGCCAGCTAGTTACGGAAATTGATTTCAATCTGAAAATATCACACTGCGATAACTATCCAAAATTCTAACTTTCGGGTGATGCGATCTCCCTCCCCTCCCCCTTTTTCTCACTCTCTCCCTCCTTTTACTCATGGCCACTGGCTTGATCCGATACATCTTTCTGTATGCGCTATTGTTTTTTGTCCGGCAGTGTATGTTATTGATAATTCTAAGAAAATGTTTTCAACAGCTATTTGTTGTATGGACTTGCACACTAGTGCAATGTTTAATAGTGGTACTTGAGTGGAAGCAGGAGTATATCTAGACTTTAAATTTTGTTGGTGGAGCTGTAGTGGGGGGGGGGGGTGAAGAAGCCATCTACCCATTGTGCAGGTGTTGGAGTCTATACCCTCGATTTGTGCAATGGCAAAGGAGCGCTTTCTTTCTCGTCATAATTTTTGGCAAAAATATTAAATTAATAAAATATACTTGTTTAAAATACTGATTTTTAAATATTATTTCATTTTAGTTTTAAGAGATTCGCAGGTCTTAGAGGGATTTGGGGGAGGATCATGACCTTGTGACCCCCTTCCGCTCCTGAGCGGATGATTCCACACAATTTTCGCTGCTCGCCTTTGAGAGTGTTTGGCAGCCATTAGCCACAGTGACTGAAAGCTTACATGACTAACATAATCGATGGTAACGTTACCTGATTCTGTGGCACCCCAGCCTGTAATGATGAGTTTTTTCCCCTCTAGTGTCTCCCTCTGAGGTTGTCCTATTGGAAGGCAGATGGGTTGCACAGACTCTGCAACAGTACAAGTTTTGCTAAACATGCTGAAAAAAAATTTAGAAGTGATCATTTTCGAAAGAAAACGAAATCAAATAATATATTAAAAAAACTTAACACTATCTGTTTATCATTTTTATTCATGTAAAAACTTATACAATGGGCATTAACTTCACTAAGTGCTTTAAAACACTTCACATATTTTGCTCTATCTTACTGCTAAACCAATAGAAACACCTGCCTGTCATTAGCAAAATTTGATTAGGTGTGAGTACAAAAATGAAAAATGAAGAATTTATATAGTAATGAACTCATCAACTGGGGAAAATCTTCAGAGTTCATCAAGTGCTAAGCATGTATAGCAAACGATTGGACAATTTTTTAAATTCTAATGAAGTCCGAAAGTGCACAGAATTTCTAAAAAAAAAAATCTTTAGTGCTTCATTGCACAAACTGTTAAATATAATTGCAAAATCTACTTACAACAGATAAGGCAGAGTTTCAAAAATAATTTACATATATCTGCTACAGCATTCTTTAGGTAACATCGTGAGTAAAAACAAAGCAAATAATATACAATTTATGCGATTATCGGATACTTACGAACAATTTAATACTCTACAGAATGTTTCAGTAAAATAACGTGTAGTCCAGGAGGCCAGCTAAAGGAGATATGGACGTAAAACTTGTGGGTGATGAATGTCGTATGTGAGGTTCACTTACTGTCCACAAAGTGGCTCTGTCGTCTCTGCAATAGCACGGTTCTTGCGTGTATAAACCATAGACTAAAGATGAGGTAGACCGCTTAGTCGTCTTCTGCGCATGTACCCAAGATTGACCTACCCCAATCCTACACAACTGTCAAAGTCACACGGTCAGCAGTAATGAACGTGTTTTTTTTACATCATAATTTTTAAATGACAAGCACTATTATTTTAATAAAATACTTTTACCAGTTTGGATGTAATCAAAAAGCATTACAAATTGATTAGAGAAAGTATAAAAACATCTCAAAAGCACTTGTGTACTAAACAGTGTTCTAACCTCAAACCCAATGGACGCCATTTTTGCTAGACGTGTAGGCAGAAAAGCAGTTCAATGTTGGGACACGGAGATTGGTTATGCTCCGCCAGTGAGATTGATCTACCTCATCTTTAGTCTATGGTATAAACGACAGAAGCAAAACTCATGGGATATTTAAATGGATAGGGCAGAATATCGTATGCACCGTTGTCATACTTGCATTGAGGTTGGTGGCCGTCACTTTGAGAAACTCTTGTGAGCCACGAACTGATACGTTAACACTCACTGGAGTGGTCCTGTACAGTACTACCTGTCAACAGTGTACACACGGAATGTCTATAATCCACTTACCAATACGGCCACCTATATTCGTATTATAGGCTGTTCACGGCAAAGTGAGCACTTTTGAAAGCCTTCTCATCTGGAATAAGAGTCAATAAATATATTTTATTTTAGACTTGGAAGTTAACTTCCGACTGCGGTGGAATATACACACTGTGTTTATTAATTACATTTATTTAAAAAATGCGCTTAAAGGACAAAAAAAAATGGCCGAAAGGAAACAGTAACTAGGGCCTCAAAAGTGTTCACTTTACTGTGAATAGCATACATACATGTTTGAACCCATGTCTCCTTTCCCTGGCTTCACGGACCACACGTTCCCAATCTCAAAACGTTCCGTGGTGCCGCCCTTAAACCCACTGCATGCTTTTACTGAAACACCCTGTATATCGGGTTAGAACATAGCAAGCCGACACTTTTTTTTTTTATAAATTATTAACGTCATTAAGAGTGTCGCTATATTTTAAAGAGACTAATCCATGTTACGGTTGTTTATTGCAACCCGTGTATGAATATATTAATTACCAGATCCAGAATTTATGTTCAAATTTCAATTAATTCCCATACCTCAGCCGTCAAACAAAAATAAAACAATACAAGATTTGATATACAAATTTTAAAAAAAAATCTGTAGTTTTTATTTTTAGAATATTCTCATTATTATTTCTTTTACTTTTCGAGAGTTTTTATATTAAAAAGTTAAAGATCAATTCCCAGGTATGAAATGTATTTCATGATGGCGGCTGTACTCCTACTGTTGATTCCTTGTCAACCATTAAAGTAATGTTATAAACGTATCATATTCCGGGGAGATGTTGTACGGTTCCGCACGTGCGTTAGTGTGTGGAACTAATCAAATAACAAGTACAGAACGCTTGTAGAATACGTGACGTATTTAGGAAACAACCAAACTCTTTATGAATGGGATGATATTTTAAAGGTTTGATTCAAGAAGTGTGAAGAAACCGAGAATCAACATTACCACCAAAGCGCACTTTGTTCGCTTCCCGGCCGGATCACCAGGATGTGGCGACTCTGCCGTTGGCCGGCGGCAGAGTCTTGGGGCAGTCTGCTCCCGCTACTCCCGCTCTAGCATTCCGATGTCGCTCCGTATCCACCTCAGTTCATCGTTACAGGCGCTCAAGACCTCTATGTTAAGAGCCGGCCGATACATCTCTCCTCACTACGAGATTATGTACTCTCGCACATACAGTCTAAATCTGGATCCGTAAGAATTTCTCTATTTCAATCAGTCGCACGTATCTGACGTATCTTGAAAAAGTCACTTCAATGAATATAACTGATGAACCAATGAAGAAATGCCAGATTTGCTTCACTTATTGATTCAGTGACATTTCCCAATGATTCATCAGTAATTTTTGTCGCTGTTTACTCAATGGTTTATTTTTGACTGATAGTTCAGTTAAACAGAGTGTAAAAATGGCCGTCAAACAACGTTTAAAAATGGCCGTTAAACAACGTATATCAAGTGAAATAACAACGAATAAACTAATAAAACTGATACAAAATACTGTCTAAAATATGTTTCGTCTTTCAAAACGCCATTTTATGAGGTAATAAGAACACTCAGCCTTTCATTCCGTTTTTGCGTATTTCATTTAGTTGTCATGTAATCGTCACAGAGCTGTGTTTAAAGGTTTCAACTGTATATATTGTGATGAAGAGAGAGCACTCATATATACTAATCGTTTTAACAATCCTAACGGTACCAATTATACCAAAAACGAAAAGTACGAGTATACAATTTAAATCTTCAAGATTTCGTGGCGAAACTATTATATATATATATATATATATATATATATATATATATATATATAACTCCCACAGTTTCAACTTGGCATTGGCGTGATAGCGCAGTCGGTAAGTCAAAAGGTGTTCGAGTTCAATCCCAGCCACCTGAGGAAATTTTCTTACTTTTTTAAATTACGGTAAACTGCTCAAGATAAATAGTAAACTATCTTAAATAGGTGTTTATTTCACGTAATTATTTGACTACATTCGATAACAACAAAATTTAATTCGCCACTGTAGTCGGCACGTCACTAGTTCAATCAGCGTAATTTTTTTTTTTTTACTGAAACAATCAGTGGTTTTCCACTAATTCTAAGTGGAGCCATTTTCACTGATTCAAGTAGTTGAATTTCACTGCGAATCAGTGGTTTCCCACTGATTCGAATTTAGTGTGTAAAGAGCGGTATTAGGACGGAGGAAACAGTAACACGTGAATTTGTATGTGCACGTTTGGGCGTGTGCGATCGCTGTTCCCCGCCCGCTGTGAACGTAGGGTTTGAGGGTGCAATTTAAGGAGGGTCTCAGATTTCAAGCTATTTTTTTTCGCATTTGAGCCCCATAAGCATAGCAGCGGTAGGTAAGGGCCAACACTGTCACGCACATCAAGTGCGACATCGCCGTTGTGCGCAAGATCTGAACTTTCGTGCAGTGTTTAGTCGTGTATAGGATGCTCACGGTAAAGTGAGCACTTTTGAAATTTGGAATAATAGTCAATAAGTACATTTTATTTAAGCCTTAGACATTAACTTCCGAGTGCGGTGGAATATATACTTTGTGTTTATTACTTTCATGACAAAATTTATTTTAAAAAGGCGGGTGTTTAGGTTTGTTTTGGTTTGTGTCAGTTAGTGTATGTACTTGGATTCAAAATCAAACTTGGCGCCAATTGTTGCGAGTGCCATGGCCGGCGGCCATCTTGACTTGTGGTGCTATCTATGAATGAAAACAGTTAGCTTCTGCTACTCCGTGTTGCTAGACATCACACAGCTGGAATGTGTTACAGATATATTGTGTGGAAACATTTTTGGTCCTCCGAGCCGGGTATGCATTATTCGAGTCACTTAACAAAGTTTAATCTATAATTACGGTAAACAGTGAACGTGTTTTCGGTATTTCTTTGTGTGCGGAATCGGGCGTGGTATGGCACTGAAACTACTTCGTTTCACGCCATGGCGATTATGTACAAATACCACTGTATTTAATCACAAGACTTCTGTTATACAATAAGTGTCGTATTTATCATTTTCGTGATTCGTGGTGAAAGAGTGTTTTTTGAGGTTAGTCGCGTGGTATACCAACTATAACTGCAATTGTTTATATTTTCACCAGGCCGGCAATTTATTCGAACCACGACGATAAATTGATAAAATATCTCAACACCAATTGAAGACACGTTTACGCCTCGTGAAGTGTCGCATAAACAGACTTCTGACCTTGGCTGATGAAGTTGACAACAATCCGAGTCAGGCTGGACTTTTCAAGGCAACATGCTGCGATTTGCAGCAACTGAAAACAGACTTCGAGGAAAGCCATGTGCAACTTGCTGTTCAAGCATCGGAAACTATGGCAGTTGCAGAGTCTGAAGCCAGCTCGAGGAGTTTGTGACGAGGCCTACTATAGAATACAGGAAGTTTTCAACAAAATTGTTGTTACCAAAGAAGTAGGAAGAGAACAGCAATATCATCTTGGCCGAGCCTCATCCAATGTTAAGTTACCAAAATTGCAGTTGTCTACCTTTAAGAGGTTGCTTACTGACTAGCCTACCTTTATGATTTATTCACCTCGCTGGTGCACAACAACAAGGCCCTCGCTGCAGTGGAAAAGCATCAGTATCTCCTCACGTCAGTTTCAGGTGAGCCATACAACCTTATTAAAGCTCTCCCACTGTCTGAGGATAATTATAACCTAGCATGGCAAACATTAACTGAAAGGTACCATAATGTCAGAGCAACAGCCACGATGCATTAGGAAAATATAATGCAACTTCCTCGCTTAGCTGCTGTCCCTCCTGAAAAATTGCAGAGTATGGTAGACATTCTTAAGGAGAACTTGGGTGCCGTGAGCTGAATGGAGCTTTGTGTTGTTAAACATTTTACCGAAGCTTGTTCCAGATACAAGAGCCCAGTTTGAAGTAGCTCATAAGACCATACAGACGCCCACATTTTATCAGCTTCTGGAATTTTTGGAATCACATTGTAAGGCATTGATGATGGTTAACTAATCAGCATCAGGGTACACTTGTGCACGATCAACAACTGAGAAGTTTGTAACTTCAAGCACAAACATCAAAGGTTCATTCTTGGCAACTGCGGAACAAGATATTTGTATAACCTGTGAGGGCAAACACTGAATTCACAAGTGTCCTACGTTCAATGGTCAGTCAGTTGATGAGAGGATAGAGTTGGTGCGACGAAAGATATTGTGTTTCGACTGTTTGCAGAACCACATGGTGAAGGATTGCAAGTCGAAGAGAAACTATATGTACTGTAGTAGGAGACAACATTTACACTGCTGTCCCTCCAAATCAAGTGGAGAAAACTCCAGATATTTCTAACCAACAAGAAGCAGTCATTTCCATTCCAATGAGGAAACTGCAGCTGTAGTCTCACTTACCTCTTCCACTGATATGTCAGCAACTGTCGTCTTAAGTACAGCAGTCGTTAGAGTTAAAGATGTAAGTGGCAAGATGCAGAAGGTTCGAGTGTTGCTTGACTCAGGATCCCAGAGCTCATTCATTTCTGAAGAGTGTGTCTGCAAGCTAGGGTTAAAACGCCAAAGAACTCATGTTCCTGTTGTGGGGTTGGCTCGCTGTTCTTGCAAACCAATGGTTCTGTTACTTGTGTTCTGACACCTGCGACAAGTGAAGGGCCTCAATTAATCACCAATGCACTGGTCTTGAAGGATATAGCCTCCAAATTACTCAGCATCCCACTTCCTCACCACATGAGGGATGTGTATCGTCATTTGGAATTAGCCGACCCATCGTTTGATACTCCAGGGACTATCGATCTTCTTTTGGGTGTTGATGTATACCCAAATGCGTTTGATGGTGGGCGGTACCAACTACCACGTGGGTTCCTCATTGCTCTTCACAGTATATTTGGTTGGGTTCTAATGGGTAAAGTCAGTCAGATTGCAGCTTCTGCCTCCAGTATTGTCGTTTCTCTGTTCGTACTCTCTGAGACTTCCCTAACAGACACCATCCACAAGTTTGGGAGAGCGAAGAAGTACCTTCTGTTCAACATTGTAGCCCTAGAAGATATTGAATGTGAGAGTCACTTTGTTAAAACCCATTCGCGAGACCCGGAGTGTACATATGTCCTGAGACTACCTTTTAAGGAAAAGGAACCAGAGTTAGGAGATTCCCCCAACTTTGCTGTCAAATGGTTGCGTCAACTGGAATGCAGATTGTATAGTCAGTCAGAAACCAAAAGGGAGTATTCCAATTTTTTGTGTATCAACAATTCGGACACATGCACCCAATTAAGAATGGAGTAGGGCATTCTCCTTATTATTATATCCCACATCACTAAGTGTTGAAAGAATCCAGCTCAACAACCAAGTTAAGAGTAGTGTTTGATACTTCAGCAGCCTCCACTTCTGGAAAGGCTGTTAATGATGTTCTTCTGACTAGACCTAAACTTCAGAATGATATTGTGAACGACATTATTACACATTTCTGTCTTCATCCTGTTGCAATGACCACAGATCTTTGTAAAATGTATCGACAGGTGCACGTACATCCAGAGGATGCATCTTATCAAATCATTCTGTGACGCGAGTCCCCTGATCAGCCAATATGTGAATTCGAACTAGACACTGTCACTTATGGTGTGTCAGCAGCTCCTTTCATGGCTATGAGAGCCTTACAACAGCTTGCAGTTGAAGAAGGTGACTTGTATCCCAGGGCGGCTAAGGTCGTGATGGAAGACGTATTTGTTGACGATGTCGTGAAAGTTGCAGCATCAGTTGCAGAAGCCCTCAAGTTGCAGCAAGAACTGATAAATCTCCTAAAGCAAGGGAGTTTTGAATTAAGAAAATGGTTCAGTAATAGTCAAGCTGTCTTAGATGCAGTACCAGAAAACCACCGAGAGAGTCCACTTAGCTTTCAAGGAAATAGTTAAGTGATCTAGGTTCTTGGTCTCCAGTGGGACTCAAGGTTGGATGTTTATCATATTTTATTCAATCAGCCAGCACAAGAGTCACCAAACGAGCTATTCTTTCAGACATTGCTAGGTTGTATGACCCACTAGGGGGGCTTACTCCAGTTGAAATTCGAGCTACGATTTTCCTCCAAACACTCTGGCTGTTGGGTGTGTCATGGGATGAAGCTCCACCTCTAGATGTGCTGGAGGACTGGCAGGCTTTCATCTGCTAACTGGATGTTCTCAGCAAACTGTCCACATATCGTATTGTGTCAGCATCGCAGTCAGAATATCAGCTTCATGGCTTTAGCGATGCATCCAATGAAGGTTATGCAGCTGTTGTATACTGCTGTTGTGTACTGCTCATCAAGGTGGAGTAAAGACACACCTGCTTCTGGCCAAATCATGTGTTGCGCCACTAAAAACAGTCATACTTCCTCGACTTAAATTGCAGGCTGCACATTTACTCATTAAGTTACTTGAGTCAGTAATGTCAACCGTCTCAGAACGTATCCACATTAGCTGTATTACTGCATGGTGTGACTCAACAGTGGTCCTCGCCTGGATCAGGATTCCTCCTCATCGTCTGAAAACGTTTTTGGCAAACAGAATCGCTCGTATTCAAGAGAGCAAGATAACGGTCCAGTGGAGACATGTGCCTTCTGCTGACAATGCTACAGACTGTGCATCCAGAGGACTCTCACCCCAAGATTTACTGACACATACACTTTGGTGGACTGGGCCTTGCTGGTTAATATCTGAGAAGGAATCGTGACCATGTGGAGGAGTAGCAACCAGCATTCACGAAGGTGAAGAAGAGCTAAAGCAGCGTAAGGTAGTCTCATTGGTTGGACATTGTGACACAAACCTCCTCGCAAGCCTCTCTAGGTTTTCTTCCTAATCACAGCTTCAGAGAGTGCTTGCTTATGTATTAAGATTAATTTCAAACCTGAAGTTGTTACTAAGGTGTGGACGCACTGGTCCCCTTACTGTCGTAGAACTTGATGCTGCTAAAAAGATGTGCCTGAGGCAGGTTTAACGAGAATGTTTCAGCTCTGAGATTGAATGTTTGACTTCAGAGGGTGAATGCCCCCTGGTATTGGTATTAGAAAGTTGAATCCATGCTTGGATTGTGATGACATTCTGTGTGTGGGTAGACATTTACAAAATTCACAACTAACTTACAAAGCTAAACATCAAATCTTGCTACCCAAGAACAATTTCGTGACAAATCTGATAATTGATTATCATCATCTCGTGCACCTTCATGCTGGTTCCAATGCCACACATGCAGCCATTCGTTGCGAGTACTGGATTGTGGCAGGGAAGGGATCTGTCAAGGCCAGGATCCACAGTTGTATAAAGTGCCACATGTTCAGAGCCACTGATGAGAAATCTTCCACCAAATACGGTTCAACAAGCGAGGTCATTTCTAAATGTTGATGTTGATGTTCCAAATCAAACAGTCGCGTGTTCGGAACAGCCATGTGTTAAAGGCTTATTTGTGCCTATTTTGTTTCTTAGCTACAATGGCAGTACATTTAGAAGTTGTTTCTTCTTTGAGCACCACAACTTTTCTTGATGCATTATTCAGATATGCTGCTAGGCGAGGGCTGTGTAAAAATGTTTTTTCAGACTGCGGAACAAACTTTACAGGCGCATGCCGTTATTTCAATGATCTACAGAAGTTCTTAAGTGAGAGTGCCAAATTGCAGTGCGTTGTGAATACCCTTGCCACTCGTGGCATTCAGTGGAACCTAAATCCCCCATCTGCACCACGTTTTGGTGGGTTGTGGGAAGCAGCCATAAAATATGATAAGTATCATCTGAAAAGAGTTTTAGGCCAGCAGGTTTTTACATTTGAGGAGTTGTCTACTCTCTTTTCCCAGATTGAAGCGGTCCTTAACTCACGTCCACTGTGTGCTATTTCGTCAGATCCAGGTGACTCGGAGGCCCAACACCAGCTCACTTCCTTGTAGGTACAACCCTGACAGCACCTCCAGTTCCAGACCTTACAGAGATTCAGTCAAACAGACTGGACCGGTGGCAGTTCGTACAGTGTGCCACTCAGCACTTCTGGCAGAGATGGCACAAGGAGGACCTGCACACACTACAACCACGTGGAAAGTGGACCAAGAGTGAAGGTGAGGTGCAGATTGGCGACCTTGTCCTTGTCAAGGAAGACCACTTGCCACCCCTGCAGTGGCAGCTTGAACGTGTTACAGTTCTACATGCAGGCAAGGATGGAGTTTGAAGGGTGGTCACCATTAAGCAGCAACACCGAGCAGTGAAGCGCCCCGTTATCAAGTTGTATCGCCTACCTATTCACTGAGAACCTCATATATCATTGTGACATTGTACAGATTTCCTAGTTTGCTTAAAATGTTATTTTTGGTGGGCGGTATGTTTAGGTTTGTTTTGGTTTGTGTCAATTAGTGTATGTACTTGGATTCAAATTCAAACTTGGCGCCAACTGTTGCGAGTGCCATGGCCGGCGGCCATCTTGACTTGTGGTGCTATCTATGAATGAAAGCAGTTAGTTACCACTACTCCGTGTTGCTGGACGGCACTCAGCTGGAATGTGTTACAAAAATATTGCGTGGAAACAGCGGGTAAAGGATACAAAATACCGAAAGTAAAAATTAACTACGGCCTCAAAAGTGCTCACTTTACCGTAAACAGCATATAGCAAAGTTCAGTCAGGCTCTTATCCTAGTTTTGCTCGTGTCCGGATACTATCAGTTCAAAAAAAATCTTTTTAACGATGTTGAAGGACTCCAAAATTATATTTACAGAAGAACGATGTCTTGAAATTATCACTCATACCGTCTTCGTCAGGTGTACGTTTTATTTTCGTAGGCAGACGTATTGGGGACACCTTTAATAGTTTCATAAAGTTAAAGCGTATTCAAAAATGCTGCAATGCAGATCAAGCGGCAGGTAAACGACCGCCTTAGTTGGTTAGTAGTCCGGGAATATTTCCCGTGGATTCGTTGTTTGGGCGTTGACGTTCATCTCGGCAAATAAATATCCCGGATATAAGACTTTCTGCCAGAAAAGATAGAAACCCATTATTTAAGCCCACGCATTTTCAATTTTACTAAGTATAGCAAGCGTACCTATTCTCAAAAAAAATCGTGAAAATGGTAAAAAAAATATCGTGAAAATGGTATAAAAAAAAAAGTTAGAATTGTAAAAAAAAAATTGTGAAAAAAATCGTGAAAATAGTAAAAAAAAATTCACGAAAATGGTAACAAAAATATCGTGAAAATGGTAAAAAAAAATTGTTAAAATTGTAAAAAAAAATTTGCGAAAAAAATCGTGAAAATAGTAAAAAAAAAATCGCGAAGGTAAAAAATCGCATTTTTAGAGCTCGCATGTGCAGTTTCACGAAGATGTAGGAGAAAGGTAAAACGGTACAGTCGTAGTTTAATGTGTTGGTTTTAATTACGCGTAGAAAAATTCCACTGTTACAGATTTTACTTGCACAGGAAAGCTCAACGACAGAAGCACTGCACACCGGTTCAGCGCCTTGTGCGTATGAGCGTTGGAACATTGTACGCGCACGTTATTATTGCCCGAATCGCCGTGACTCGAACGCGAAGAAAAAAATATCGGGCCCATGTACTTTTAAGTTTCGTTGTTATGAGGGAAAACTATCTGGGAAGGGAAAGGAGGGACGCGTTAAAAAAAAATTACCTCAAAAAAAAAACTGACAAACACAATTACCCGGGCACGATGTCGGATAACAAACCTCGGGCATGAACCATTTCATATCCAATATACGATGATTTGCAATTAGATCGACAAACTTCTGGGGGCGATTCTTCATGAAAAAGTAAAAGGAAAATATATGTGACACTTTATACCTAAACCGAATATTAAAGTAGGTACGAGCCCTTAAAAAACGAGATTTTAAACCGTATTTGTACAAAATATCGGTAACGAAGTAAAATACAATGACAACTCCCGGAACTTGCTGTATGTTATCGAGACCTTCAACGTAAGAGCCGATATTATGCGCAAATATGGCTCATACCTCCCTGAATATTCGGTTTAGGTAGTGAGTGTCACATATGTTTCCCTTTTACTTTTTCATGAAGAATCACCTCCCGAAGTTTGTCGGTCTAATTGAGAATCACCAAGTATAAGTAAATTATTTCGCGCCAAATGTAGATGCGTTGTTACCTGTGAAGTCCACGTCGTGATCTAACCGGACAAGGCCGATGTCGTTCTTGATCTTGCTCTTGGAGAACTGAGGGTGTGGTATTAGCTTCTCTATGGTGAAGTTCTGGTAGGGTGGCGCGCAGATCTGTCCGTTCAGGTCGGGCTCACAGTCCTGTTCCTTGCTGGTGTCGTGGTCGCCCAGGCGAACTCCCACCCTGAAGCAGTTGGCAGCAAAACAACACGTCACATTAAAGGCTCTTTACCATTAAGTGAGCTACTTTTGAAATCCACCATGGAAAAACGTCACTGCCCCTACCTGTATAGTGACGTGAAACAATTTCACTTATTGAATAAAGCTGGATTCACAACCGTCCGTTTCATTCGTCAGTCGCCCGTCCGTCCGTTCGTCGGTCACGTGACCTTCAGCCAATCGCAAGGCAACTTTTTTTTTCCTCCGTCCGTTAAGTATATCTCAAACTTTAACTTCCAACGGACCGACGGATGGGCCACCGCCTTGTAATATCGTTCCTTGAACATGGCTGTCGGGAAACAGTCATTTGTTTGTCTGGACATTTTTCTTTTTAAATACACAAGTCAGTGAAGTTATTTACTTGTTTACATTTTACCTTTGAATTGAACTAAATATGACTTGTAGTTTTTCAGTGGAAATGCTGATAAATTACGTTAGGTAAAGCGAATATGTTTATTACATTCATTAAAAACATTTGACTGTCCGCGAGAAAGTTCGTGTTGTTGGGTGGTAACACTGAATATTTTCTGGATCGACGGACGACGGACTGTTGTGAGTCGCTATTGACAGACGAAAAAACGACTGATGGCTGACTGACGGAAGCGACGGATGGTTGTGAGTCAAGTTTAAGTTACGGCCGACTGAAGTGGCGAATTAAATAATGCTTTTATTGAATGTAGGCAGATAATTAGGTGAAATAAACGTATTTACAATAGTTTACTATTTATATTGTGCAATTTACCGTAATTTACACCAGTAAAAAACAATAGCAGGTGGCCGGGATCGAACTCACGCACACTTCGACTCCAGGCCGTTGCCTTGCCCATTTTTTTTTTTTTTTTTGCCGTTTGGAGGTAGGACTATCATCTCATCTACCATGCCAAGTTGAAACCATTAGAGGAAAATATATGTGTTTTAGTATCGCGACGGGAGCAATGAGTGACGTGCCCAGTACGGTTGGTAACGATGGAGGGGAAGGTGAATGAAGAGATTTGGGTGGCTCTTAACAGCGAGGTCTTGAGAGCCGATGAGGGTGATTGATGTGAGCATGGAGCAATGCCGGAGTTGAGGGGCGGGTGGGGCGGGAGATCCTCGAGAAGACTCGCCGACCAGCGTCATCGTCAGGCACGATTCTCGCTTGCGAAAATCCGGAGTGGCCCGGCCAGGGATTGAACCCGGATCGCCTTGGTGGGCTGAGCCACCGCGGCCCCACGAAGGGGAAAGTAGTTGCATATATTAACGTCGAATAAAAAGTGTTAGGCAACCATTTGTGATAACTTTAATTATTTCTCTCGCTTCCTGTTTTTTTTTATATCGAAAAGTAAAAACCGAGCAGATTTGTACAATATTTACTTTTCTAATAATTTCTCAGTTTCACTTCACCGACACATGAATAAAGTGATGAGGCCCATGGCAATGTAACTTTTACATAAGACGGAATAACACACAACGTGTATACAAGTAGATCTTAAGCAGGGCTTTCAAAAGTGCTCATTTTACCGTGAATAGCGTTTACTAAACTTAGCTCCTAGAATGGACGAGAACAGAATCGTGTAAGAACCTTTTTACTGTCAAAATTCGCCGAAGTGAGTTATAGATGTTATCATATATTAGAGGGGGTGGGGGTTGTGCCACAGAACACAAAATAGTACAGAGGCGAAACAGCCGCTAAACTGTTAAAAATTTCCGCATACTTGCGGAATTTTTTGCACGGGAATGTACGGTAAATAGGCCTACATACGGGAACGCAATCTGCAATATAAAATACGGAAAAATGTCCGTATTTTCTTTAGCTTCGAGTTTCGTGAACGAATAATGCCGACTCTAGGCGAAGCTTACTTTGCCAGAAAATTATCGTTTCCGCAGCAGTTAGCTCATCTAAGCTACTAAGATCTACTTTTCCGAATATCAAAAAGTATCAGGCGATTGTAAAATTTAGCAACACTTAAAATACACTAACTTTAATATAAATTGAAAAAAGTTGTCTATGTTTCTGCAATAGAAACATCCACGTCATACCACAATACTTCATGTGAAGGTTATTGGTAAGTAGTTAGTCGCTGGCTTCAAACTTCTTAACTAGGCTTCAAATCTCGTTCAGATATAAAGTATTTTAACTTTTTTAATATCTTTTTATACGTAGCAGAACACCCACATGACGAAAATTACATATTAGTTTTCAGTATCTCTTTTTCTTATTCAACTAGAAATGTACAAAACTAACTATGAAATTAACTCAGAAGTTCCTTGAAATCACCGAAAGTTCTGCAAAACTTATGGAAGGAAAGTTCTTTATTGAAAATCAACGTGTTCGTAACTTTACGGAGAGTTTTCGGACACTTTTGGATACGTTTTTTATGAACATTTTCCAATAAAATAAACTCCAGCAAAATGGCGTCGCTGGCCACCAACACGCAGCAATGCCATCCACCAATCAACGCCCCATAACCTCGCGCAGCACACAGTAGTCAATCAGACGAGAGGCTCGTTTCGAGAGACTCGTGCAGTCAATCGGCGATTCGGCACGCCAAGATCAAAAGTACCGCGTCGTTATTTCTCCTCTGTATACTTACATATTATGCAGCCACATCTTCTTGCGGAATACTCGGGACTTTACTTACAACATGACTTGAGGCAGGGTTGCTGCTATACGCTGTTCACGGTAAAACGAGCATTTTTGCAAGCTCTGCTTAAGATCTACTTGTATGCACGTCGTGTATTCTTCCTCTTTATATAAAATCAGCATTGCCACGGGCCTCATCATTTTATTCATGCGTCGGTCAGGTGAATCTTCGATATTATTGGAAAAGTAAATATTTTACAAATCAGCTAATTCCTACACTTCGATGTATTAAAAAAAAAAACAGAAAGTGAAAGTAATCATTTAAGTTATCACAAACGGTTACCTAACACGTTATATTCGACGTTAAAATATGGAACTACTTTCCATCCATCGTGAACCAACTTTACTGGGCGCATGTCACTCAGTGCGTCCGTTAAAATATATGCACGCATGTGTGGTAACTATTTTCTAAGGTTGATTTCAAAAGTGTTCACTTTATCGTGAACAGCCTTTACCCTGTGTTCGTGTTTGGTTTGTCACGTATACCGATCTCTGTTTACGGAGCACCCCATTTCGGTCGTAAGGAGGCATCGCGATGGCGATCTAAAACAACAATAACTAGCTTCGCGTGTATCCTGATTCCTCAATTTTTTAAGCTGTGGCTAAGGGGTTTTAATGCAGCAATCTGTTTAGAAATGATACAGCATTGTCGCTATAGTTTAAAACACTGTTTTATAGAAGAACGCACATCGTAAAGAGGGGGCGCCACTTGAAGCGACTTTTCAACAATCCCATCTACATATAAATAAACAAATCTATAAATTGGTAACAAAATATCGACTTTCATTTTGTCCTGAAAAAAGAAAATATTTACATCAAAATATTCCATAGGTTTTTTTTTTTTAAATTAAAATAGGCACAACCGCTTACAATGATACTCTTATGACCAATAGGGATGCTCCTTAAAAATTCAGGCTGATATAGACTATTCACGGTAATCACTTTTTAAGGTCCTGCTATAATTTTTCCCTTTCAACCAATATCTATCTTTCTGCCATATTTTAACACAAACATTCACCAATCTAGTTAACATCTGAAGCTGCAATACAATACATTTATAAGTGGTTAATGCCTGTTGGGAGGGCCTTAAAAAATGCGCTCTTTGCCGTCTGTAGCCTTATAAGACGAAAGACAAACAGGAGACTTGCGAGTTAACTAGCCAATAAGGACATGATTTTTTCAATGCCAGGAGAGTGGATTAGTGTCCTGTCATATTTTTTATAAAAGTTAGGTTTCCAAGAAAGTAGGTTCACTACATCAAGTTTCAGTTCAGTAGAATGCGAAGTGACGAAAGACAATTAGTCAGTTTCCATGGACTCGAATATACTCTGATGTTTGCGCTATTGGTTCATATGGAATAATACGGTACACATCCAAAGACAGTCTTATAAAATGAAAACTAAAGACGTAATTTTAAAATCAAGGGTGCAGGACAGAGATTGCAAAAACATAGTCTACACAGAAGTAAAAAAATTCAGACATTTTTCTAGGGCATCTAGAGAGTAGTTTGAAACGGTCCTCAGTTTTTCTGGGAAGGATTTGACGAAATAAATATATAATCTCCACAAGAAACCAATACCATGCTACGTATTTGCATTACCTGTGGTTATTGCTTTTAAGTTTATAAATAACTCGTTAATGTGGTATAAGATGAATATTTCACAATCTTGATATTAAAACATTGCTGTAATATTATATGAAGTCAATGGCCTAACCTTTGCTAAATTTTAGTAAAATCCCAACGAAAGTACCCATTACAGAAATTTTTATAAACTAGGTTATGTCTATGCATAGAGCTGGTCGAATGCACTGCACTGGTATGTATACGCTGTTCACGGTAAACTGAGCACTTCTGAAAGCCCTGCTTAAGATCTACATGCATGCACGTTGTGTATTCTTTCGCCTTATGTAAAATTAACATTGCCATGGACCTCGTCACATTATTCATGCGTCATTCAAGTGAAATCGTGAAGTTATTAGAAAAGCAAATATTTTAAAAATCTTCCCGTTTCGACACTTCGATGCATAAAAGAAAACAGAAATAGGAAGAAATAAATTAAGCTATCACAAACGGTTACCTAATACTTTTTATTCGACGTTAAGATATGGAACTACTTTCCCATCCATTCTTTACCAACTTTACTGATGGCGTGTCACTCAGCGCACGCCGAGGTAGGCGCAAAGGACTTGGCAACCAAAGTCTTGCGATGGTGTTCACATAACTTAATCCAATACAGCCACCTGTAAGTGCGATTGGTGTCGTGAGAGCGGCTCCCAAGTAGCTTATGCATTTACATGTACACAATAAGTAATGCTTCCTAAGTCAAGTCTATAACTGGCAAAAAAAAAGTCACATAAGATACCGGGGGCATAAGTATATGGTTCCATAGTGGTGACATACCAATCGCTTTGTCCCTGTGGTACTGTTAGTATCAGTGGAGCCCGCACGAATGACTGATCTTACCAACTGCGATGTGCACTCAAATGATCGCCAGTGAAGATGGGTAAGATTTGAAACTAAGATGGGCTTGATTACTAGAAGTAAATTTTATCACTATATTTTGTTAACCAAGTATTTTAAAATACAGTACATCAATGAATCTCAATATGGCGATAACCAGACCAAAATGGAGTTAATGAAAAATTTAAAAAATGAAAGCAAACATTTTTTAAAATTTTTTAAGGATTTTTCGAGATGAATGTCACTAGGAATGAAATTTACGATCAGTACCTTTGTCCAAAATGGCCACCTCCTGGCACGCAACAACTGCCAGAATTCAACATGGCTCACATGCTCTTGTTCGTGATCCATGATCCATCCTGAACAACACCTATCTACTGCATTACCTGTATTTTTTTAAACTACAATTCAGCATAAATATTAAATACTCTTTAGTAGGACTACACAATATTTGCACTTCTTTCAATGCATTTAGCATTAGATAAGGGACTTATATTAGAAATACGAAATTGATAGATAGTTCCGTACATTCATGGAAGTTGTGTTCTTAACCGTGGATATGTCTCCTTGTAGTAAGGCAATAATTGTCGTTTGTTTACGAAATTAATATTATTATTGCAACTGAGGCGTTCGTAAATATACTATGAGATCAAATTTTATTTTCCAATCCTTTTCCGTAACTTTTCCGAAAGTTTTTTTTTTTTTTTTTAACATAGTGGAAAGGAATGGAGAGTAGACGGGGAGAAGTGTGAGCAGCAAGAGACAAACACAGCAGGTGAACTGGACTACTTACAGTTTTAGCGACGGGTGAAGGTTGGTGATGCAGTGCGCTGCGGTGAGGACGTATCGTTTGCTGATAACCGTTCCTCCGCAGCGGAACTGGACTCCTCTCACTGCATGTGTCACAAAACACACATACCATCAGTCACACGTTCTTCCTGCGCTACTTAAGTTTGAAGTAAAGCAACTGCCTATGGAGCACTGCACCCGACTGTACAATGTGAAGAACTCGTAAAAAAAAGTAGTACAGACGCTATGATAATTGTCGGGAAAGTGCGATTTATGCTGAATATGAAAGAAAAATGTTGTTTTGCAACGCTATAGAAAATTTAATAAAATATACTTTTTAAATATAATAATAATCGATTGGATTAGTCTGCATTTTTAGTAAAATTTAAGCGCATTTCCATTCTGAATGCTTCGGAAAGAACAATTTGCAAGAAAATCTTCTTCAAGAAAGATCGTCATAATGTTTACTTGTTATCATGTGTAATAAAATCACAGTAATAATGTATCATATAAATTTTATAATAAACTTTATTTACAACAGTTTCAACCATAAATGATTGTGACAAATGGACGCACATAAATATAATTATAAAAATTACTTCCTCCATTATTATTACAATTTTCTTACACACAATCCCAGTAAACATAATGAAGATATTCCACGACGAAGATTTTCTTGCAAATTCTGCTTTCCGGAGCATCCAGAATGGAGATGCGCTTAAATATGGTTAAAAATTAAGACTATTTTAATCAATAATTTTTTACATTTAAAAAGTATATTTAAGTAAAATGTTTTGTAATGTTGCAAAATATATACATTTTTCTGTTATATAGGATCGCACTTTCTGACCATTTTCGTGGTGTCTGTACTAATTTTTTTATGAGTTCTTCGCATTTTATAGTCGGATGCAGTGCTCCATAGGCAGTTCCTTTACTTCAACCTTAACGCTACCCAAGTCACAACACTGTGCTGAACAGACACTAGGTTATTTCACGACATACTGTTAGCATCGGTTCTTCACGTTAATTGATCAAATCGATTGCCGTAATAATTTTAAAATTTTATTGTCAAATATATTAGAAGGCGAGAATTTAATTGTGTGACAGGGGCTTCACGAAACCTTGCGGAACACAGAAAGCACGCTCACCCGAAAAGTGGGCTACAGACTGTTTATGAACCATAAAAAAAAAAAGATGGGAATTGTCGAATGTCTAAACAAGCTGGACAATCCGCCGAGTTAGAGCCAAAATGCGGGCCCAGGTGATTACTTAACAGTGACGAAAGGTGATAAACAGTTTAAAACTAAACGCCACCTACAAAACACGTCAGAACCGAGATCCCAATCAATGAGTGAAACTGCTGTAGTGAGGGGGGGGGGGGGAACAAGAAGTGTTGACAGGGCTCCGAACTGGTGGGTTCGTCGCAGTCGTCTGGCTACCGGCAGTCTTGACTTCTCCCTCCCCCTCTCCCCCTCTCACCCTCTCCCTCTCTCCCTCTCCCTCTCCCTCTCCCTCTCCCTCTCCCTCTCTCCGGGCGGCAACTGGTAGCGAGCTCTAGGTTCGGTAAGTTTCTTTCCTTATTGTCATTCTAGGACTTCCCTCTACTCTCTTTAAAACGATGTCCCTAAGTATGTAATAAATAACTCTTTATTTCGAGACTAATAAATTCTTGTTAGCTGTCTTTATATGAATAGACACATTCAGTGAAGCTGAATTTTATTTTTGAAGCCACACAAGAATTTGAGCCAGTTAATGGAGACGACGATGAAAATTTGCAGTCCCTTAGTGACGTTTCCTCTGACCAGTGTGAAGAACAAGCTGGTACCCAAGAAGCATATGAAATTATTCCCAAACACGCAACTCCAGTAACACCAACTTCCTGCCAACCATCGGTATCAACCTCACTCATACCAAACAATATCCCTGACCCTTCAAATTCATCTAACGTTAGCCTCTTCAAGATCCGGCCAGTGACGAAACTTGTCAAGAAGAAATCCACAAGAGTATAAAAGCCCTCATGTGCTTTTATTATACCATATTCCCCTTATAAAAAAAGACTTTGAGGAATCTGAAGAGAAAACGGAGATAGGAAAGGGTTGCGATGTGAACGAGGAAGAGGAAATAGAATTTCTTGAGGTATAGGAAGAGGAATTGGGGAAGGACAAATAAACATTGTACGGGGTAAAAAGTGCAAAGCTGATGAGTATAATGATTCTGACAACAAATCTTTGGATTCGATATCGAGATCTACAGAGGTGGATTATCTTGGACCAGGTGGTGATCCTACTGAGGAAGATCCTGAATGCATGTTCTGCGGCGAGCTTTGGTCAAGTGATGCTAGCAGACAACAGTGGGCGAAGGTCATAATTGGTAGTGACTGGTCCAATGTGGAGTGTTCAGGAGTGGAAAAAGAACATCATGTCTGTAATTTTTGTGCATAATTATCTACTTTTTAAGAAGAAACATAGAAAAAATAAGGTGTCCACATTAGGGCAAAAAGAGGAGGTCTACTCGTGGATAACTTTTTCTCAAACTCCAATAATGACATCTTTTAGAAATTAAGGAAAAAATGTACAAACACTTTTTTTAACATTTTTTTCTTTAGAAAGCCTGATGAACAGATAGTGTGTTGTTTTTATATTCTTTATATTATTCATGGTGTACATAATAAGTGAGTTATTGTCCAAAGGCAAACTGAGGGTCCACTTATGGTGCACTTCCTGTACTGATTTGATAACAGGCACTTTTTTTCCTCTCAAAATTTATTTCAGTTTTGGGAGTGTAAGTTTTGCTCAGTTTAACTACAATCCCACTCGTAGTCTGTTTGGTTTCGACTCTCTAAGTATGGAAACCAGAGCCCTGATATTCATTGATATTCATTTTATATATTATTTCTCTGCTGTTAAAATTTAAAGGTAACATTGTGAATGCGATTTTAAAAATGATGAGATATGCTGTAATGATATTTTTGTGGTGCAATTAAAATTGCAGTTTTGCTGTGGTAAACAAACCATAGGGTGTTTTTATTTTACTAAATTTTTTATATTTTAATTGGCTCTCCCCTGTTCAGCTCGTCAGGCTGATGAATTTCATTTGTATCTTGGATGAATTCTTTAAATAAGTTTATTTATTTGGTCGATAAGACAATGGTAGTTGGTGTACCTCATAGTAAAAATAGATGTTTAGCCCCTGCCTGCTCTACGAGTTAGTTTAGGTTATTACACACAAAAATACCATTTACAAGTTCGCTACTTACACCTCTGATCTTGAGCTAGCAAGTTTTTAATATGCGTAATGGGAGGCCCCTGCCCTCGTTGTTTGAGTTCTGGTGTTTACTTTTACTTTTGTAAGATTGGGTTGTTTTCGCATTAGCCCCCTTGTTAATGCTGAGTAGGACAGGCGAGTTCGCCGGAGATGTTTTAAAGTCACAGCTGTTATTTTTATTGTTAACGACAGTGCGTTTAGTTTTTCCTAAATTAATAGGTGACAATACTAACAGGGCAAAGTGCTCACTCACATGTTTCGTAGGCCAAGAGCGCCATCCAGGGGTAGTCGAAAAGTCCAGTCTTGTTGCCGCCAATGATCTTGTCCTGCGAGGGCGGGCCGCAGGTGTCGAGGGGCAGCATCCTCAGCTTGATACTGGTGGACACGTCGATAATGAGGTCGGTAAAGGGGGCCTTCTGCTCGGGGGTAGTGGTGGGCAGCGACTGGGAGCAGCACACCAGGGGCATCCTGCCCACGAAGCCGCACTGCGACTTGCGCAGTAAGTCCACCGCCTGTGACTCGAGGGGCCGCGGCTGCTGCAGCAGGGCCATGAGCTGGGGACACGTGTCCAGCAGGATGCAGGTGCCCTTCTGCTGGTCCGGCGTCACGCAGCTGTCGCCCTCCACTGCAACACGACCACAACATGTCACTGCAGCCAAACATACACCACCCCACATACATCTCTACAGGCCACACATACTGTAGGAAAGGTTCTGAGGGCGCGGGCGTGGTCTCAGCTTCTATGGTCCATTCCCGTTTGGAAGCGACTTATAAAAATCAACCTTTGAAAAGACACTCTAGGCATAACATGTCAACCTGTTTTTTCAATAACCTGTATTCCACAAATATATAACACTGTGGTTAACTTTAGAGTACTGTATTATTGAATAAACGAAACTTTACCTTAATATCTTCTATAACTTGTCATATTTAATTCTTTTTAAATATGAATTAACAACAGCGAGAGCAGCGACGTGTTGGCAACGTCCGGTAAGAAAAAGTTCACAGTTAAAATATTATTTTAACCTAGTTTTTTAGTATACTATTTGTAAATAAAACGGTGCCTATTTAAATATTTAGGTAGCCCCGATGGTAACATAACTCATTTTTACAGTTTAACATAACAGCGCAAAGTATCGTGAGTAGGCCGTAATGGTACGGTGTTGTTTTATCGAGCGAGAAAGCAGGTGTCTGTTGAGCGAGGCTTGTCGCTCTCTTTTTTTTTGTCTCTTTCACACTCGGGAAGTTCCACTTCGCTAGTACGCGATAATTGTGCCTGTTTTCAATTATATCATATTTCATACTTATTACAACAAAATAATGATTTTTGAATTTGTAAATTACAAATGAAAAGAGATTTTAATATATTCAGATATGATGGCGGGGCAGAAACAATGTGAAGTTGGCAGATGTGGCGAGCCATGATATAGCGTGTTGCTTTGTTATCAAACGAAGCGTAAATTATACTCACTCCAAAAATGCTTCAAATTACCACATCACATTTGTAGACGTTATGTTTTTTCAACCTACCTAAGCAAGTTACGATGTTGTGATAAATCTGTGTTTCCTCGGCAGTAATAGCTATACTGTTATGGTGTTTTTTCGCTAACTGCTGTGTGTGTAATACAGTGGCGTGGCAGCATGGTGATCGTTACGCTGGATCTGTGTGTGTGCATGATTTCAAATATTTGATGTGAACTATTTATACATTTTAAACATGAACTGTTTTTATGACAAAGTTATTTATTTACATCCATGTTTGTTTTGTTTATCACAGTGTTGTACCTTTGCCCTGGGTATTTGAAACACAGTCGTGTAACATGATTTACCACCAATCCCTACAAAATAACCAAGCCCAGCCCCCATAAATTTCAATAAACCTAATACACAGTAATTAGTAATACATATAAATATGAGCGGAATAAAAGTTACGGTAGGCTTATTTGTGAGCGTGTTCACTGCTTTATTTTTTAGTTTGTATGACAAAAAATGAGCGACACGAGTTTCGTGCTTGATTTTAATGTCTTTTTCGTTGGACTAATTATTCCTTCGTTATTCGAACTGAGGCTGTCCGTTTAAAGGAATAAACCAACATACATCAATAACAAAACGTTAAATACTATAGTTCATTACCCCGCAGTTGTATCACTGTTAAACACAGACGCGGCAAAAAATACTAATGTGCATTACATGTATTGTGCTATGTCGTAGAAAACAAATATATGAATGTAAAATAACCGTAAGAGCTGTCGTCGAATCAGGCAATTTTAAAACGTCATAAAGCTGACCTAAATAATGTCGGAGGCCTAAACTGTGAACAATCATACGGAATGGTTTTTGGAACATGACAGAATTATTTGAAAAGCTGTAAACAGTAAACAACACATTTGACAGTTATAAAAGTAGAAGTCACATTTCAATGTTTATGTTTAGGTGTAGCGAAAGTATACGAACACATTTAAACACGCAATGGCATGTAAACATTGATTTTGACAGATGCTACATGGCAGTCACATGGCAGTGTTTATTACATTTGGCGGAAGGATACGAAACGGGCCTGCAAGTAGATATTTAGCAGGGCTCCGAGAAAGTCGCTTCCAATGGAGAATGGACTATAGAGTTACACAGACCTTTACAGCCACAACCCATCAGCGCTTGCGCGCCACTTGGACGTGCAAAGGGCGGGGCTTATCACTGCGCATCCCAAAAACCTCTCCTAGGCTGCGCGACCTGTACAATAACATTACAACCTGCCCTGATTGCATACTGCATTTCGCAGATATTCATCGTTTTTTTATAATTACAGTTCCTGTTTTTCTGTTTATGCAATATATCGTTACCCTAATGATAAATCTTCGACACTACAAAAAAAATGGAATTTTACAGGAGACAAAAACATAATATAGGCAATTTTCACATTTTTTAAACAATTTCTATTTTTAATTTAGACGATGATGCTATTTAACCCAGGTTTTAAGGTACATTTATATTGAAAATAAGTAGCGTACTTACGAACTTTAAACAGTTTGAAATCTATTTGCCTCATTACACAACACCAATAATGTAATCTTATAAGCAGCCACTTTATTTTAATTAAATCCAAGCATTTTGTCAACCATTGGCTATGAAATGAGGCAATTAATATCACAAATACATTTTCACGAAAGTGAATACTATACTTTTATGTGTATGTACCATCATCACCTTTGCACTAACTTCCGCGATTAAGATTTTAGTAGTATCTCATATTTATAATTAACAATGCATTTTCGTAGAAAATCGGAGATAATGTGTAACAGGACTTTGATAACAGTTCTCAAGTATAATGGATGATAAAGATAGGTTGCAGTAATGCCCGATCATAGTTTTATATTTTATGATACTTAGAAGTTGATAGTGCATATTTATCTTTGGGGAATTCATTATGAATAGAGAACTTTTCAAGGTACTCTTTTCTGTATTCGTATTTGGTCTAGTAATACGGAGAGATAAAAGTTCTTTTATTTAATGAAAACCACAATATATATACAAAATGCACAGAAACAAAGCATGTAATATGCAAAGACATAATTTGTTTGGACCAAATGTACATAAAATCCCTACACACTTGTAGCCCGTGAAATGCTTATTTACTACAAAATTGTGCGAAGTTTCAGTACCTATACGACGCCGGAAGAAAAGACCTAGCAAACATTCGTGTAAAACCGATCAGGAGCAGGTGCCATGAGCCATCCACCATATTGGTAGGCGTGGCCGAAGGCCTGGGATGATCATGTTATCGACAAAATTGCCGGTTTCACTGCAAAAAAAACTTATGCAATTAATTATTAATAACTCCTTTCACCACATATATATGTATGTGTGTATATATATATATATATATATATATATATATATATATATATATATATAAATGGAAAGATTAGGAAAGCGGATTTGAAGCTCCCAGAAGCAAGAGCCAAAAAATTTTCAGTCGGGCAAGAGGATTAGAGGCTCTTAGCGAAATGAGTCACTTAATCCTCAGAGCAGGAGAGGAGGATTCCAGACTCCGAGCCAGGTCAAGTGGACGGAGGATCATTAGACCTGAGAGGGTGTTGACCTGGCCCCCTCCCTCGGCCAACCATCGTACTCCTACCAGTCCACATCCCGTTACCACCAACTCCTCCCCCTCCCCTCGTCGCTCTTCTCCCACACCTCACTCCCTCCCCCCCCCCACACACACACACTGGCAATTATAACAAAATATGGCGAAAAATCTAAAAAATATTCTAAAAAATTGAGAAACATACAAAATTAACCTCACAATCGTTACGCCATCATCACCCTACCCCCTCCCGACCACCCTATCAACTAAAAAATAGAGAAAAATCGCAAAAATAAATTTTAAACAGTTATAAAAATCAAGGAACACATAATGTTTAACTCATACTCATCACCCTCGCCTCATCCCCTCTCCGTCCACACTGCTTCCAATAATAAAAAATCGAGAAAAATCCCCCCCCCCCCAAAAAAGGAACTAACATAAGTGCAGGAACATATTATATAACTTACTCCAATACCCATTTTGGATGCCGATGGCCATAACCCCAATGGCCTTGAAAACAAATAAATGCGAAAAAAATTGTAGAAATTCGAAAAAATTCATGAATGCTGGTGAACTGAATCTTGTTACCATTGACCCTGAACTCCAAGAATTGAGAAGTATGGTAAAAAAAAAAAAATTAATTAATTAAAAAAAATTTAAGAAACATTAGTAAAATCGACGAATATAATAAAATATAATACATAACTAACTCCGGCTAACATATTGAATGTTGACGACCAAAAACTTAACCCAATTGACCTTGAACTCAGAAAATCAAGAAACAATCGCAAAAAAATTACTAAAATGTAACCATTGAGAAAAAAATTACATACCTAATACGAAAAATCAAGTAGGATGTGTGTTACCCTAAAAGTTCCACCTTCATTAAGATGCCAGAGCACAGCAACTCCCTGGTACGACGATCAGAAAATGTCTGAATCCCCACCTTTATATTTTAGTGGCTATATAGCCTATCAATATTACGACCTCCAAAGCAAATTTTTAAATTTATGTAGCGCATGTACCCCGCCCCCCTCCACCCACACTGACAACACACTTCTCTTTGCTCCACTAACCTCGCAATTTACTTACCATAGCTGAGCTACCATCAACATTTACGAATTTCACAATCCATCCAACCGACCCCATCCCCTTAAGTCCACCCACAATAACTCACAATAGCTCATCCCCTCGCCATCCACCCTCGCCATCAACCAACCACACGATTCTCCACCCCCTCCCTTTTTCTCTAAACGAAACACCAACCTGTTCCCGAAGAGATGTAACTCTTCCTAAGACTGGCCCTCACCAAGACCAATTCCTGCAAAAATGGCTAGAACAGTGATCAAGACAAACCCATCATACCACCCAGCAATACCAACAATCGATGGCAACCAATCTTGAAAATGTCGACTAATACGAATGACCAGGCCAAATAACCAGTTGCAAAACCTTCCTCAAAAATATTCCCCAGTTCATTCGTTCGCCTTATATAACTCAGGCGATAATTAAATTAACCCAAGCAAGGCACAATACTTCGGATCCTACCAGGGCCCCTCTTACTGCACACACTCGCATAAATTCTATCTAAAACCGATTCTCGCAATCGATTGTACACACCACTGAATTAATAAGTCTTTCAGAAATGCAGAACGGTCTGAATGAGAAATTAAATTCACATTATATTTATATATAAAATCCATTGTGTGTGACTAAACTGCATCATCACTGACAAACCGCTGGACCAATTGAGATCATATTCACACCACTGAGGTGGCGAGTAAAGTTTTTAGTTATGTTTCATTCCGACAGGTGGCACTGGAGTATAACTTCTATATTTGTGGGCCGATTTGGTCATACTTGAAGGAAATGTTTGTTGATCTAAAAGACATTGTTTTATTGTGCTTTGCATTCGGTAGGTTAGGTTTCGATACATGGCGTTGGAGTCTCGCTGGAGTCTAACTTCTATAATTATGGGCTGATTTTGCTCATACTTGCATTTGGTAGGTTAGGTTCCGATAGGTGGTGCTGGAGTCTAACTTCTATATTTATGGGCCGATTTTGCTCACAGTTGCAGGAAATGTTTGTTGATCTAAAAGAGAAAAATCCAGCCATACCACGGCCAAACATTGGTCGACGTGCCCGACGTAATAGAAAGGACGCATTGAGAAGGCAAAATAGGACATGAGCACGTGCTGCACAAACTGAAGAGGCACGAACGCAAAACAGAGAAGCACGTGCAAGCCAAACATAATCTAATAGACAATTATGGGCAGAAACACAACAGTTCAAACCATACAAGACACACATCGACCATACAACACTTTAAACTATCCACTTATACTCTGGGAAGGAGAGAGATGGATGTAATTTCAATTATAAACAAAGAAATCCAACAACAGGTGCTGAAACTGAAAAAAAAGTTAGTGATATGAACTTCTATGCGTATCGAATAATTACACAAGAGTTTTGTCATTGTGCAACAAAAAAGTATGAAAAATCATACCAAGGATACCCATATGTAAACAACTGACTTTTCATGGAATAGTCACCTAAGTAACACTTTCATTATAAACCACCGGAGTAAATTCGGAATAAATGTATGGCGTATGAAACATAACAAGTAAGCTGTTAGACAAATTTTGGAGAATGAATAAACATGATATAGAGTGATATAGGGACCATAGTTCAAATACGAAACTAATAATTGGATCAAAAATAACGAACCTTGTGCGTGATTTTCTGACTAATAATGTTTTTGTACGTATCTAATACATACATTTAAGCAATATCTATCGTTTAGGCGTTGCGTAGGGCCTCCAGTTCGAGACCCAAAGCCATAAAAAAATTAATTTTCTATCATATATAGAAAAAAAAATTCGAATCTTTATTTACCTTATGATGGGAGGAATTTGTAATGAAAGTGAAAAGCAATAATTCTTGAGTCGGGATGAAATAAGAGGTTTGCAATTTTATTGTCACGAGTTTCGGGTAACTTTGAACTAACTTAGTAAGTGATATACTGTCGGTTTACAAGCTTATACGAACCTAATATATACATTTAATTAATATTCATCTGATAGGCATGCCGTATGGCCCCCTCAGTTCGAGACCCGAAACTATTAAATAATATTCCCATTGGACTTAGAAAGAATTTGGTAATTTTGCCCCATCGATGGTGTGTGTGTGTGTGTGTGTGTATATATATATATATATATATATATATATATATATATATATATATATATATATACAGGATCTTTCTGAGGTAATTCCTTGTCGAAAATGAGGCACAGTAACATAATGCGACATATAGCCTGGCGCAAACCCTAAGGGAGAAATTCGCCCTTGAAAATAGAAAATAATTATAGTATTTTGGCAAAATATCGTAAACTACTTAGAAATAAAGTACAATTATTTGGATTCTGTTTTATGCTACCAAGATCTCCAGGCTGTGAAGAAATAGTATCGAGTACCTACCGCATTCATTAAAATAATGGGGGGCGGTTACCACTTTTTTGGTTTAATATTCTCTTCCATAAGATTCTTTAGAGGTTTTATGCCATAATTTGTATCAAGTGGGCCCATAAGGTCGTCTTTTCGCAACACCCTCAGGCGAACCGTTTTCGAGTAAAATTGAATAGAAACTGTGTTGCCTGGGGAGTAGGCACCCGCAAACAAAGGAAGAGTGACTGGACGATACGCTAGTTATCAACAAACGAATAGTGAACACTGTAATGTAAACGTACAAAGCATCATGTGCTAGTGTAAGTCTGTGTGAGTTATGAACAGGTAAAGTGCGATGCCTGGTGTATTCAAACCTTTGTTGTTTAATCGCACGTAAAATTTAAAAACTCTTTTCATAAAGGCATGGTATTTTTTACATTGTTTGGTGTGGTGCATTTACTTGCCAGGAAGTGAAATACAACCTCATGGTAGAACCTTTGACCACTGCTTCGACATTTATCGACTCATTGGTCCTGTGTTGTTTATGCAAGGCGATACATTGTCATAGAGTCGGTTTGTGTAGAATGTACACTTGCAAGACGTTCGTGTGAAGTCGAAAAACTCCAAATTAAATGATCGTCGGCTCTAAATACTGATAATGATCATGCAACTTCTACAAAGAAAAGTAAATTTGGTATTGAGAATGAAACAATAGGTGAAAACGATCATGAAGACAGCACTGACAATGACTATGAAGACAGTGTTGTTGAAGTATCTGATCAGAGGGATGACGATTCTCTCGATGTTTCCACACATGTTACCAATGCGTTTTCTTCTACAATTGGTGTGGAGAAGGGAGAAGGCATCAAGAATGCACTTTACATATTTCTCGGAGACCCGAATTAACTTGTTGACTGACCTAAACAAACAAGGTACCTCTCACGCTTCGTTGATATATTTTCAACCATTAGATAAAAGGAGAGGGGCTATATCGCATGATATCATGTACTGCTTTCTTCTGAAATTGTAATCACATAATAACAATAAACTTTTATTATGAAATAATTGTTTTTTATTTATTTTCGTGTATTATATCCTTTTGCCATCACGATTTTAAAATGGTGCTATGAGCATTCGAATATTAAAGTAAATAACTACCTACAGAATATTAATGAATATTTACGTATGAAACATGCATGGACAGGGTGACTGCATACAAAAACAATAATACAGTTGTCAAGTACAAGTGTGTATAGGCAGCCGGCGAATAAATTTAATTTCTATACATATGGATGGGAAAAAATCGAAGGATTGATCGAAAAATTGGTGAGGATTGCAAAGGATTGTTGAGGATCTGTATTGATTGACGAGGGCTGGTGACGATTGGTGAGGAGGATTGCTGATGATTGCTAGTGATTGCAAAGGAGGCTTGCGGATATTTGGTGATGATTGCCGAGAAAAATTGGTGAAGATTGTAGAGGAATAAGTAGGAGGATTGGTGAGGATTGCAGAGGAATGAAAAAGAGAATTAGTGAGAATTGCAGAGCAATTAAAAAGAGAATTGGTGAGGATTAGTGAGGAATGCTGAGGTTTGGTTAGTACAGCAGAGGATTGCAGAGGTGATTGATGAGGATTGCGAAAGAGCTTGGTGGTGATTGCGAACGAGGATTGGCGAGGATTGCGGAGGAGGATACATAAGGATTGTGGAGAAGGATTGACGAGGAATGTGGAGAAGGATTGATGAGGACTGTGGATGAGGGTTGCGAAGTATAGGTGAGAAGGATTGCAGATTACTGGTGAGGATTGAGGACTGTGGAGGATTGGGGAGTATTATTGGGGATGATTGGTGATGGTTGCCGAGAAGGATTGGTGAAGATTGTAGAGGATTGAGAAAGATAATTGCTGAGGATTGGCGAGGATTGCTGAGGAACATTGGTGAGGATAGCATAGGATTGAGGGGGATGATTGTTGAGGATTGGTTAGGATTGTGGAGTACTAGTAAGGGTTGCTGAGGAGGATTGGTGGCGATTGAGGAGGATTGCAGAGTATTGGCGAGGACTGAGAAGGATTGGTGAGGATTGAGGATGATTGGCTTGGATTGGTGAGGATTGTGGAAAAGGATTGGTGATGATTGCTGCAGAGGATTAAGGAGGGTTGAGAAGTATTGGTGAGAATTGAGGAGGGTTGGTGAAAATGATTGGTGAGAACCGATGAGGAGGATTGGTGAGGATTGATGAGGATTGGTGAGGATTGCAGAGGAGGATTGGTGAAGTTTGGGGATGAGGACTGCTCAGGATTGGTGAGGATAGATGAGGAGGATTGGTGAAGAGGATTTGTAAGGAGGATTGGTGAGAACGATTAGCGAAGAGGATTGATATCTGAGAAGAGCACGAAATATAAGACTATCATCAGAGCTTTCATCGTACAACTCTAGTCTCAGAGACTTAGCACTATTGATTCATAAACCATAGACAATTAGGCTTGTAAAAGTGTTGGTATATTGCTGATCCTTATCATGATGATAGCATACTTGAACAGAGTCGTTACTCTTATGACGGGAGTAGTAGGGGCGGGTCGGTCTTACCCCAACTGAGATTAATTGATGGATTATCGATTTGAATGAAAGGGTTAATCCTTAATCCGATTAAACATTGAAAGGGTTAAATTTAATTGAAAGGGTTGAACTTAATTTCAAGGGTTGAATTTAATTGAAAGGGTTTATAAAAAGGATTCATTTTAATCAGATAAAAGTTTTTATTTAATTTCTTTCTTTCTTCCTTTTTGTGTGAGGGGAATGGGTAGCAAGAGCTCTATACGATGTTGACGCTGTGGTGTTCCGGAGGCGACTGACCAGAGTGGTGGCTTGCAATGTGTTATATAGATGTTAAGTAGAGTGTAAGATTGGGCTAAGTGTAAATTTTAGGTTTTGGGGGAAATTGCTCGTAGACAGTGGTGGGAGATAGACGACTTTGAAAGATGCGATTTACATATTAATAATGACAAAGAATTGGTGACTGTTTCCAAACACTATTAAACGTTAAATAATTTCAGTGTTGTATTTATGAATAAATTTCATGCATCGAATCATAAATTTCACACTATGTGAATAATAAGTGGAATTACTCCAGTATGGAATTAAACGCAATGTGAGTCTCGAGATTAGAAATATAATTTACATTAACTATGTTTTACTATCTTCAAACATAATCCACACATAAAAAGATTATTACATGACTCTCCTAAATGAATTATTTAACGAAGCATAACTGTCCCTATAAATTACTTTAATCAAATGACAATCTTCCTACAAACATTAACATGGTTACACATACAAATTACATGTACCTTACACAATTCAGCCTGGTGAACAATATCTTACAGCAAAAAAGACTGTGAATAAAATTTACACACTACTCATATGCATACTGAAAATTTTATCCAGAAAAATGTATCCCTACAAAGCACTGCATGCAATTTATTTAGCAAAATGCACTTCCTAGACAAATAAAGATTTTCAAACTCGCATTTTGAATTTTAAACAGACAAAATAGAAATGGCATCAGGAGCTCCTGAAATACAACCTACGAATTAAAGCAGACACAATAGTGTATGGCTAATTTGATAACAAAATATATATTGATATACAAGAAAGAAATTAATGATAGAAAATCTCACCCCAAATGATTTGTTTTTAAGTAATAAATTTGCATAGAATCATAGAGCTTAATCCCACATAACTATATATATATATATATATATATATATATATATATATATATATATATATATAACAGAAAAAAAGCACAAACATCTGCGAAGAGAAAATTATTTTTTTAATAACGGGCGTACTACAAATTTCCGTAAATTGTGGTAAATAGAATGCACTTGTTAATGCAAACTGTATTTTTAAACTGCTATGAAGTTTTGTCTACCGAACACAGAAACTAGGTTTTCACGATAAATGCACTATCACACAAAAATTTATATTTTCTGATAAATAAAAAAAAATTCACACTATAGTTCACGAATACTGTGAATGTGATCTGAACCCCAGAGAAAATAATATCGCTTAACAAAAATCATGGCTAGCACTAGATATGAAAGTAGATGCGATGATCGCTGGTCCATAATTGGTGTAACCTGTGATCGTAACATAGTCTGCCACCAACTATCTACCTGCCCGGTGAAGAGAGAGATAGCTCCTGAGGTACACACCTGTCTAGTCCAAGCATTGATGAGAAACTGAATATGGCACTGATTGTCCAGAGAGCTTCAGATTGGGGGGCCTACCTGCCACCCCCTCCTACGACCCATCCCTCACCAGACTGCTACCCTGGACTGCTCTCGATTGTCAATTTTTTCGGCAATGTAGCAAGATGGCATCAAATGAGTACAGGGGTGCAGATCGGGCCCCACTCGGCTATAGAGATCACCTACCCTCCACCCCTTGTCCAGAGGGACATGCCCCGAGGTCAAGAACCTAGACCATCCCTCATACCCTTACTCCAGAAGCCATCTTTGTTCGAAAAGCCAGTTCTTCTCTAAGGCCATGCATCCCCAGCCTGAAGCGCATTTTTTCGAATATCTCGAGAGCTGGCCTGTCCACACAGCTAGCCCTCACTGCTCTGTCCCACTCCCTTCACTGTCAGCCCAGAAAACATTTTTTGTCCAACAACTTCAGGGAGTCTCTAACTGCCAGACAGCCCAAGACACCAAGTTGGACTCTTCCAAAGCAGAGTCCTGCTAACAAAACTACGATTTACCCATGAAAAGTGGACTCTCCAGAAAATCTGCCCTGTCCTGTTCTGTGACTTATTCCCCCGACATCCCCTTACCCTGACTCGCCATTCCTGGAGTTGGTCAACAACCTTCAAACTTTTGTGAAACTTTGTTTGAAAAATTCTCGCATTTGTACTCTCAGGTGTTTGAACACTTATTCCCATCGAATAAATTTTGACAACTCTCACTATTTAATTATTGCACATAATGTGTGAGAAAATGTGGAAATACTACCTAATGATGATCTAGGCAAATGACTCGTATAAATAACCCATATAAATTTGTCACAAAACGAATAAATCTAAGAAAGATTCGAGCCCCTACAACTTCGTGGAAGGGGAAAAAAACTACAATACTAAGTTACTTAACACAATGCGGTTTATCGATCCAAAATAGTTTGAACAATAACTCCGTCATAAAAATATAGCAGAGAAAGTTTAAAAAATTAATTCTCATAGCGAACACACATAGACTAGCTTCGGAAAACAATATTTTAGAATCCTAGCTGAATGAGATACGGATTATTAAAAATAAATATTGTACTGGGGCAAACTTTAAACAATGGAAAATATTTCTACACTATAAGCTATATAAATAAAATCTTACTGACTCCCATAATTAACACTACTAGAGAAATTAAATTCAAATGTTAATCAATGATTATTAAAAAAGAAATAAATTTATGAACATGCATAAAAATGTTCTAACTCCGATCGTATTTTATGTTACAAAGGTTAAATATGCGAAAAACGAAAATTTTCGAAAAAAAAAGCTATGAAGACTGTGACTGAGGTGTGAAACCTGAGTAGATAGATGATGACATCACTTAGCAGGTATTGCGGGTTGTCGTCGCAGTCAGGCGAAGCACGGGGCCTGTACCAGTTTGTAAAAAGGAGGGGTCACCGCTACAGGATGCCACGACTTTGTCTGTCTTTTTTCTATCCTGTAACAGAGCGCTAGCCGATGAGGGATGATTCCTTTCCTTTGTCAATATGGAATGCAACTCCCTGGTGAACTGTCTTCAAATGACCAGCAGAACTCTCGCATCTGGACAAAGGCTGGAAACAATGCTTATACAAGTCCTGAACACGTCCCAGCTACAGGAATCCTACAAGCTTCACGTGAAATGTCATACACATTTGCTTTCTGAATAAACACAAACAAAATTAAATGATTTAGGCAATAAAGACAGATATTGAGTAAATAACATTTCTGGGTGTTTTAAAATTCCTGTGAAAACGTTCATTGTTTGTTAAAACCTATTAACTGCATTTAACATTTGTCTTTAAAACTCATTCACTATAAGTAAATTATTTATTTAATCTTGTTTTCTGTTACAAAATCGTTTACTCATTACAAATCTCCATAGTCTTTACTGTGTTGAATATGAACGATTTCGCCATTTTCAGGCGATATTCATGCAAACTGATTTCATAGCGAGACAGTATTGTTCGTTGTTACAGAAAGTGCTCCGACAAAGTGATTCGCCAATTGTTGCGAACAAACACACACTATTTAAACCGACTGAAGGAAAAAGTACATATTCAGTTCACTGAAAACATATCAATTAACCAGGCAATTTTGGTTTTGTTATATTGAAATACTGTTGTCAAGATATACATGAAGAAAAAGGTCACACCAACGAATAAATAATTTTTTTTTCACTTAAACAATGCTATTGCTCGTGGTGGATAAAGTAATAAAATATATTTTTGCGGAAATATTGACTCGCTCATTTCTCTAAGATATATGTTTTACAAATTTCCATATCTACAGTTTGGAGATAAATCAAACACACATTCACTTTTAAATACATTTAAAATATATATCCCTTTTTCCAACAAACACAATATTTATCTACATATACAAAAGAATCACATTCTTTTTAAAATATTTATTTATATATGCAAAAACACAATTTTCTAAAAAATATTAATTTACATACAGAAAAAACACTCAATATTCTTTTCTGGGGACGAGGTTGGAAACATTACTCTCAAATCTGTGTGAAGTTGTTATTCACAACGGATTCTAAATGTGGTGTTGGTTGTTAGATAGTGTCTTAAAATAACTAGTCTGAAATTCTATCAGTTGATTGGCTCACTCATGATACAGCTGGTAGTTTAATTAACTTGTCGATGCTATAATGTAATTTAAATACCCCATTGACTGTATTGCATATAACAGAGCTGAATTTATTATAGTATACAGTGCAGTGTTGCGGGAAAAAAAATGCAGACATTAATTCTATGATATCACACAGGAATACACCAGCCAATTGAATGAAGCATTGAAATACAAAAGTGTAAAGTGTGTGGAGGAAATTTGACATACACATCGTACTGAGATGAGGCAAGGCTCACAGTTCAGAGGTTCTACACATATTCTGGGTTTCATGGAACAGGAAAAATTTATGGATTTGTAATTGTATCAAAACCTTGTAGAAAAAATATTTATCTGTGCTTCGGAGCGAGTGAAGAGATTTTAGCGCTTCTCGAAACCGGGGTCTTGAGAGCCGATGAGGGTGAAGCGAGGTGAGTAGAAGTAACATCGGATTTCAAGCATTTTATTGCTAATAAACTTGGATTATATACCACCAGTGGTGAGCAGCCAGTATTGGCTCACATGTACATCCATTTTTATATCAGCTGTGAAGTCCACCCGCTTCTATGAGCACTAAATTCTTCAAGTCTGGTTATTAAGTAAGGCGCTATGTTATTTTCATAAAGTTCACCAACATTGGATGAGTGTAGGACAGGGAGGGAATTAACTTTCAAAATAAAAGGTTTGCGTAACGTCTTCCTCCGCTGTGACGGATTTCAAATACTTACACGCTACTGTTATGCTACTTCTAACTGGTTGGGGCGATGCCATTATTAAGCTTAATAAAGGGATCTTACATCTCTAGAAATAAAGCGAAAAGTCAGCATCACTGTCAAGCCAATCGTTAACTATCTCCGGTCAGTTAGCCTGCTGGCGAACGTGGTAGTCAATATTTCGTATCTGAGATTGGATAATGAACTTTTCACTGAAGCTGGAGACTTGGAAATCAAATTACTTTTCATCCCTGAATTATCATATTGAATTCGTGGAGATAATTCAGTGGGTGGAGCTAGAAATGTTAACTGCGGAGCTAACTGAGGAGCTGAATGTGGAGCAGCCGTAGGATGTGGTGCTGTTTGTGGTGTTTCCTTAGGAGGTGTTGTCAATTATGGTGATAATTGCAGAGGTAAGCACAGGGCTAACTGAGGAGGTGACTGAGGAGCAGTCTTAGGATATGCTACTGTTTGTATAGAACCAGTGTTACAACTTATACCATTTCTCTTCAAAATATCAGCTCGAGAAAATTGTATCGGACAGAATTTGTATTCAAAATGTTTTCTTGAATATTTCATTCCACAGCTACTTCTTTCATGTCGAAGCACAATGCGCAGAGCTGTAAATTCCTTACTACAGAAGCCACACAGCAAAGCCATAATTTCTTCTGTGCTATTCCAAGTTATAATGAAACTGAAAGGTGTACACCTTCTATAGATAGGTATAGGTAATTGTAGGAAACAATTCGATTATGTTATTCATTTTAAACACAGTACATCTGAATTGTATAAGGTGTTATACATGCATTTTTAAACATAAGACATTTGATTCCTAGAATGTGTGTTTAAATAGTTTTATGTATTAAATCACTTTCAAATTACTGAAGGTTTATTTAATCATTATCCCACACACATACCTTTACGTGCAAACACATTTAGATTTGAATGATAAATGCACACAAACAAAGTTTACCAACATTTGATTGCCAAAATAAGGAATATTACAATTCATGCATTCGTTAAGTCAGTAAAACATTAATTTCGATACGTTTGCTTACAGAATACATTTTCTAATCACTGTGTTTACAAAAAATATTTTTACGTCATATCTTTTCCATTCTCTCCTTGGCAATATTTATAGTATTTTCATCTGTCTGATTGCTAAAATTTTTCGTGTATTCGGGTGTGTGTGATATTATACATTCTGGTAAATAAGGAAAAGTTTCATAAAAGTGTGAATACACTTCTTCAATGCTCACTGGTAGACTTGTATTCGGACACATGGTATACATGCCATTTTTTCAGATCTGGACAACATATTAAATTATTACATTTTTTACCCTTGAAGGGACATTGGATATTTTTGAAATGAAAAAGCGCATCACATATCTCTCCAAAATGATGTATTATTCTGTTTAACAAACAAGAGTAATTCACACTTGAGTTTCCAGGGATGATGGAGATGTAAAAACCAGTTGGGTAGAAGAAAGACATGTTTACAGTAGGAACATCTCAAAGATATTAAACTATTTCTTTACAAAACAAAGTCGAAATGGTTTGCTCCAACATGCTAATAACTTGCTAAAATTCAATTTACATTTGGATTTCTGTATGCACAAGCATGTAACTTTGTTCTCGTCTTGTTGATACATTTTTACAAAGTAGTGGATTACATACAATAAAATACTTTTTATATTAAATTTCACTCATTCTTAATCATGTTGCATGACTCGAATAACATCCACAGGTGATTCAAGAGGAAAATAATCATAATCTATTTCACCCCAGTCAGACATCATTGCCCAAGTTAGCATTAATTTTTGAGTTTTCCTCTGCAGAGAAAAACAATGAATTAGATCCATATGTTTTACATAATTGTTTGAACGAGGGGCAATTGTATTATTTTTGAATATATATTACTTTCCCATTAAACACACTTCGAAAATGTGTTTTTGTTCAACTCCACCTACACATATTTCACAATTATTTAGGTAATCTTCGCAAATATCTTCAATATTCTCATACTCTATAAATTCACTTTCCCATTTTAAACCATGGTGATCTTTAGTAACCTGTCTATTAGTTTTCTTGTATTTGGGAGATAGATATTTTCAGTCAAATGATGATTTGAAGCTGAATACGGTTGTATGTTCTTCCATATCAGTGATAGTTAACTCTTTTATGATAATTTTTTTCTGCAGACTGAAATCCTTGCACATTGCAAAACATCTAATTGTAACCAAGGTTCGGCATCTATTAACTCAATTCATTATTTTCAGCAACTTATCTCTTACATTGTATCTCACTAATCTATTGTGAATTATAAGAGTGTAAGCTTGTGTATTTGCTGTAATTGGTGTATTTGCAATAATTTCAATTCATTGATCAATAATGCCATTCGTAATTCTGTCTTACTGTTTGCTTACATCAAACACAAATAAAGTTCCTCTGGTTTTCAATGATTTATGTTCTAGGATTTATGAACTGATTTTGTTATATGTTACCTGAAACTTTGAGTGCATATCGTAGCAAATAAGGAATTCCACATTTTCAAAATTCATATTTAAATAAACATAGGGGTAAGATTGACTGTTTAGATACAGTTTAACATTTTTTATATCACAATTATCGAATAGTGATCGATCTGCTTTTAAATTGTTTTGTCGATTTGTATGAAAACAAATGAGAACATATCTCGGTTTTCCCGATGAAAAACTTGATTTCACATTCGAAATGATTTTTGTGATGTCGGTAGAGTAGGAAATGTCTTCAAACTCCACAATCTGAATGAAATGTCTATATACATCCCTTTTTCGATAAATTTTAAAAACTTTACATGTTCACAAGTGTTAATTTCAATATGCTACACCAACCGTTCCACACTGCTTAATTCGAATGTTACACCTCCCTTGTTATTAGCCAAATCGTATATAGCATTCAAATGTGTATTGCCGAATAGAATAACTCATTTTTGTTTAGCATTTAATATGACATGTTTGCAGTCTTCAGCAAATCCTAAAATCGTACTTAATGCCATAACAACTTCGTATTTTCCACCTGGGTTTATTCGTAGTGAGTAATCACTAACATTGCTCCACCCAGCCATGAACCATGTATAAATATCGTTTACAGTTCCTGAGAGATAGTTCTTCATTGTGGAAGTAATTCCAACATCTCATTTTTTATCGATTTCCCCATCATTAAGAGATATAAAATTATGTCGATTAAATTAAGTATTCCATTTCTTACTATTTTTGTATGTTCTGGATTATTTGCATCAGCTCTCTTTTAAATTGTTCCTCAAAACCTTAAACTTGATTTCGACAGTAATGTGTAGAATGTGATTTTGTATTGAAATCCTTATTTCATATGGAAATGTGTACAGACCTGCTCATAATGGTTCATACACATATATTTCCGAATTTGTGACTGCATTTTCATAGCTAATAGGTTATTCGACATTAAGTATGTATTCCATTTCTATTAACAGTATATCCTAATTCTTTTAAATACAATTCATTACCCTGTGTTAACTTCACGGGTATCTTATTTGAAGTGAGCATTTTATGTTGGCGTTTACATCATTTGATACTTTCTTCCTTCGAAATACGTTCCTTAGTGACATAGTTGTTAAAAGAACCACCTGCTTTACATCCGAATTTAATATTGTATACAATACCCATTATTACTGTAATGTGCAATGGAATTCAGGGGTTTATATACATTTTTTAAATGTAAACAAACAGTAATTTCTTCGTTTCTAAAATTAATATGTTTAGTATCTTGATCGACAATTGTAACAACTATTTCATCAATGTGATTCACTATTACTGGAAGATATATCAATGTATTAGGTTATTCAATTATTTTATATCCTGGAGTTACAGCACACGTGAATTCGTGTATTGTATTTGTCAGTTTTCCATTCAAATATGAACCATGTAAAATATTAACATTTATACAACATACCCTTACCAAAAATATATTAACCTATTTTGATGATTCGTGTAATTGATTAGCTGGATATACTGTTCATTAATACCCCAATATATTTGCAATTGAATTGTCTTCTGAGAAATCGATATAAATGTTACTATACATTGCACTAGTTAATGTATTTGGATTTTCACATAATCGGAAATGTACGTCTTCAGGTAATGCCTCTTAATTGAATGTTTCAAGGTCATCCAACTCATAAGATCCTAATCATTGTATCACAATCTTGTATGTTTTTTCACCAATATTAGCCACAAATAATTGGTTATGGATATCAATGTTTGGTATGCTGTTGTATGTAACGAATTCTATTAGAATTATTTGCCATTCTCCATCTAACTCCGATGCAGGGAAATATACATCATGCAATTGCGATTAATTACCACTCAATATCAACATAAGTTGTATTTGGTAATTGCTCCATTTTGTAGTTATATCTTAAATACATGATTTTAAAATAATTATGTATTTCAATTGGAGGACATAAATCGCTGAAACTGTCATAATAAAATGAGTGATTTACTTTTCCAACTAACCCAACCCAATGCACTCTTTCGTTTTGTTTCGAATATAAATTAACAATCATACATTCACGAATATTTGATTTATTTGGTAAATAGTCTCTCATACAAACACCTCAGAAATAGTGAATATTCAGTTTCTTTACAAATACATTAATATCTTTGTTTGTTAATGCACGTTTTGGAAGACTATTTATGACTGTCTGTGTTTTTCTCCATGTTTGAAGTTTTTTGCCCTTTTGCAACTTTATTGGGTTTCAAATATTTTCCTTTACCATTTGTTTTATTTGGTCTACTAATAGCCGAAACTCCTCTGAGGATTGATCGAAGAGCTGTTAATGTTGAAAATATGTACGGAATGATTCTTCCTTTCTTTGTTTTTCTTGTAGTTTTGCATTTTAGGCCCATGCCTCTCTTCGCCTTCATGCACATATCTTTATCAATAACCCAAGCTCCAAGCTTTTTGCCTGTAGATTCAGATGGATTCTTCCTTATACTTGCAGCTTTATGTGAGTCAAGGATTGCTTGAATTATTGTTTAAAAATTTTCCAAATGGATATTACGATACCTATTAACAGAAATATAAAGAAATAATTCGATGAACGAATACTAATATTCGTTCAGGAGATGAAAGTAAACCGAAAATACATTTAATAGGAGATATAGTCGGAAATGGAATATTTAAGATAAAATTGGCGACTGTTTTTCACCTCTATATTGGAACAATTGTAATTAATTGGTCGATAGATTAAAACTTCGCATCGCTTCTAAGAGAGTCTGGGAATAATTCACATACAAATTAAATTGTTTCTATTATTAAAGAGTAGAAAGAAGGCTGATATTACCAATGAAGTTTAGTAAGATTGCTCAAGAGCTTCGTGCTCCTGCAAGGATAAGATATCCTAGAAGAACAGTTATAACTCATGATTTAAATTATCTTTATAAAACCGATTTATGTGAAATGACATTGCTTTCAAAATACAATATGGGATACAAGTGTATTTTAACTGAAATATATGTTTATTCGAAAAATGGTTGGGGTGTACCTTTGAAAAACAAAACTGGGAAACAGGTTAGCAATGCAATGAAGACCGTTTTGGAAGAGAGAATACCCAATTCGCTCCAAACTGATAGAGGATCTGAATTTTTTTCTGTGCCATTCTGGAAACTAATGACTGAATATGGTATTAATAACTAAGCAATGTATTTAGGGCTTAAAACAAGTGTTGTGAAATGTTATAACAAATCTATTAAACAGTTTATATATTACACACATACATTTCACATCGAGGGGGACTTACAAATGGATTGATGTTTCGCCTGAAATAGTTAAATTTTATAAATCCAGATATCATAGAACTATCAAAATGGCTCCCATAGAATTTACAAATAATAGTTTAATGAAAAGTAGTTATAATAATGTGAAGTCATCGACGAAAGGAAAACAATGTTCAAAGTTGGGGAATTTATACGTATCTCAAAGCAGAAAGAAATCTTTGAAAAAAAATTACAGTGAATTGGTCTTTTGAAATATTAAAAATAATTTCAATCAGACAAACATATCTCAGAATCTATTACATAGAAATATATAATGGAGAATCAATGAAAGGTGGGTTTTACGAACATGAACTGCAAAAAATCAGTTCTCCAAATTAATATTTGGTTGATAATATTATTAAAAGGAAGAAAAATATGTCCTTTGTTCGATGGAGAGGATTTTCAAAAGCACATGACTCCTGGGTTAAGAATTGAGATCTTAAAAGATTGTAATACAATTTTTGTAAAAATTTCTAATTTTAAATTTAAGATTTCAAATTATATTTGATGAGTTTCTTCATTTTATAAACCTCTGTATGGGGACTGGATATACAATCTATTGTGTAATCAATCCCTTTGTTGATTGGATTATCGTTTCATTGGATTAACATTGGAACAATTATCCAGTTTGATTAAATCCTTTTAACTGTGACATCATTCACATTTAGGTGATGATCCATTACATTTTATACGTAATTCAATTGGTAATTGTCATAGATTCATATAATAGGAAAATTTGCATTTAGGTGTTAACTAGGTGTATTTGGTATGTATTGTAATTCATAGTGTTTGGGTGGTATTTTGTTGCATTAGATTTTAAATGTGACGTGATCGATTGTTTTTGATGTTACATCTCTTGGAACCGGGATACAATTTCGTTGGAATTTTACAGCTTAGAGACATTTAAGACGTGATTTGTTTAATCTGTTGTTGTAATTTTCTGGAATTAAAATATTTTTTGTTGAATTTTTTAACTTAAAAGCATTTGGGATGCGATTCTGTTTTAATGTTATTTAGAATGTATTTGCAACGTGATATATTTCTTGGAATCTGGCTATTGTTTCCCGGAATTCGTTTCTCGAATTAGATTTCTATAGTATTTCATGTTTTTTATTTAATTGTGATGTAATTGACCATTAGTTTATCGGAATACTTTTCTGGGTTTCATAATTGTTTGTTGTACGTTATATTTCTTTGCTTGTAACGATACAGTTCTTGGAATTTGGTTAGTTTTAAGAGCAAAATACTATTCCCCACGCTAGAAACTTTTTATACAAAAATCGCTATTGATTGTTTTACAGTGTAAACAATTTTTTTGGAGTAAAATTTCATAAATGTTTTTAACTGTGTCGAGAAATTCACCTTATTTTAAAAAAAAAGCATTTTTAATACTGGGCTTAAAATTCTATGTTGTGTTGTAAACAGAGTCCACTTGCTTTAAACTTGTGAATGACAGTCGAGGCCGCACAGGTCGGAAAGTGCGGTTCCCCTCATCCACTCTTGATACCAAAGTTTCGCCCACTCCTGCACACACTCAATTCTCGGCTATTGGTTACTTGGCATTGTCCACGAGGTTTTTAGAAGGACTCGTTCCCATGTCTTTTGTAAAAAATATGTCGCTGTAGTCGACTACCTTTACCATATAAATTTGGAAGTAATTATTACGTAACATTAAATATTAAACTTAGCAAGATTATATATTTTCCTATACAATAGTACTGTGTGACAATTCTGGGGTATGAAAAACTACATGTGAAATACGCACAAATATGTAAAAACAGATTGAATATGCATGCATGTGTCGTGTCTTGCATCATAATAGTTCAAACTTGAATAAAGATGTGTTTGTTTTATTACTTAAAAAGATATGTCTTATAGTTGTGTTGGTATGATATTTAATTAGTGATTAGTTAAAAGTTATTGGAAACTGGAATAAAGTTTAAAATGTTTTGTAAGCTTGTTGGAAACTGGAATAAAGATTACTGGATACGGAAAAAATAGTTTGGTGGAAAATGGTATATATTTAAAATTGATTTTATTATGTGTTAAAAACATTTGGAATCTATTTCTATGTGATGAGGAAAATTAAGTTTTATCGGTGCTAGTTATGAATTCTTTAAATACTGGGAATGTGCCAGGCTCTTGCCTTTAGATATATAGGAGGAAGCTTCAGTGTCCGAGTGAATTAACAGTTTTTTAGTTAGAGGGGAGAGAGGCAGGCAGCTAGCCCGGCTAAGTTCAAAATCTTCTACTGTCCCGTCACTTTGACCTTGAAGCAGCGTCCGTTCCTCGCCGAGGAAATTCTCATGTCACAGAACGAGTGCTCTGGGGTGAAGGGCCAGCAAGCCGAAGTAGGGAAGCCAACACTAGAAAAACACGTTCTGAATACTGTAGCGGGGGAGGAGTACATAGCGGTAAAACAGATACAGCAGGGGTGCCAACTGGCGAAAAAAAAACAGAAAAGTTTTCTCAGGGCTGAAGCTGGGGTGTGTAAAACAGGTTTTTATGAACACCAGGCTCGATCGATAGCGGAGCTCTTCAAGGCGAGTCACCTTCAGGACTAGGGTTTAGAGGGGTTCTTGACCCCCAGGACCTCACAGACATGGCTTGGTGAGGAGGGGGTATAGTGGTGGCTGGCATCCTTGACTCTAGCCGGTTCTGCAGGGTGGGAGGGAATTCCTATAAGCAAACAGCCCCTGATCTGAGCGCATCTATCCAGTTGTCACCATCTTGAGTCAGTTGCGAAAAATGACAATCGCGAGCAGACAGGTTAATGACCCCCAGAGCCTTGCAGACACGACTTACAGGGGAGGGTGGTGTAGGGGTGGCTGAAATCCTGGAATCAGGTCGGTTATGAGGGTTGGAGGTAGGAGGGGTGGCTACAAACAGGTAGGGCCCTCCGATCTGAATGCAACTAGGCAGTTGACGCCATCTTACTAAACTGCTGAAAAAATTGTCAATCGAGAGCAGCCTGGGGTAGCAGTATGGTGAGGGGTGGGAGGTGGGAGGGAGTGGCAGGTAGGCCCCCAAATCTGAAGCTCTCTGGACACTTGGCACCATCTTCAGTTGCTCATCAATGCTTGGACTAGACAGATGTGTACCTCAGCAGCTCTCTCTCTCTCTCCTTCTCTCTCTTGTCTTCACCGGGCGGGTAGACAGTTGGCAGCCAATGAGGTTACGATCGCGGGTTACCGGAACTATAGACCGGCGACCATCGCACCTACCTTCATCTCTAGCACGAGTCGCGATTTTCGTTAAGCTATGTTCTTTGCTCAGGGGTTCAGATCTTGTTCACAGTATTCGTAACTATAGTGTGATTTTTTTAATTGATCAGAAAATATAAATTTTGTGATAGTGCATCTATTGTGTAAAGATAGTTTCTATGTTCGGTAGACGAAACTTCGTAGCATATTAAAAATACTGTTTGTGTTAAAAAGTGTGCTCTATTTACCACACTTTATGGAAATTTGTAGATAATAATGTTCTCTTCGAGGATGTTTGTGCATTTTTTCCATTATATATAAAGTGATGTGAGATTAAGCTTTACACTTTGATGCAAGTTTATTATTTCGAAACAAATCATTTGGGGTAAGATTTTCTACCGATAATTACTTTCTTGTAGATCAATATATATTTTACTTATCAGAATAGACATATGCTATTGTGTCTGCTTTAAATCATAGGTTGTATTCGGGGAGCTCCTGATGCAATTTCTATTGTGTCTGTTTAAAATTCAAAATGTGAGTTTGGAAAATCTTTATTTGTCTGGGAAGTGCTTTTGGTTAGTTAAATTGCACCCAGTGCTCGGTAGGGTTATATTTTTTCTGGATATAATTTTCACTATGCACATGTATGAGTAGTGTGTAGATTGTATTCGCAGTTTTTTTGCTGTACGATGTCGTTCACCAGGCTGAATTGTGTAAGGTACGTGTAATTTGTATGCGTAAACTTGTTAATGTGTTTAGGAAGACTATCGTTTAATTAAAGTAATTTATAGGGGCATTTATACTTTGTTTATTTATTTATTTAGAAGAGTCATGTAATAATCTTTTTGTGTGTGAATTACATTTAAAGACAGTAAAACGTAGTTATTCATTATACTTGTCTCTCATGTAAATTATATTTCTAATCTCGAGACTCACGTTACGTTTAATTCCATACTGGAGTAATTCCACTTATTATTTGCGTAATCGTTTGAAATTTGCGATTCTATGCATGTAATCTATTCATAAATACAACACTCTGATTTTCTCTAATATTTAATCGGATTCGGAAACAGTCGTCAATTGTTTGTCTTTACCAAAATGTAAATCGCATCTTTCACCGCCATCTATGAGCAATATTCCCCTCAAAAGAAAATTACACTTAGCACACTCTTACACTCTACTCAACACCTATATAACACTTTGCAACCACCACTCTGGTCATCACCTTCAGGCACCACAGCGTCAACATCGTACAGAGCTCCTGATACCCCCTCCCCCATCCCAAAAAAAAGAAAGAAAGATAATCACGAAAATATATTATAAAAATATTATAAAAATTTTTTATCCGATTTAAAATTAACCCTTTTTTGATTAACCATTTTTTAACCTTTTCAATTAAATTTGCCTTTTCAATTTTTGATCGGATTAAAATCGGATTAAGGATAAAACATTTCAATTAAATCGTTAATCCATCAATTAATCCCAATTAATCCCAGGTGGGGTAGGAGCGGCCCACCCCTACTACTGACGGGCTTGGATTAGTCATATATACAAACTTTAAAAGATGCCAAGTAGCATACTTATGCCTACATAACTGTCGAGGCAGTGAATAATTTGCAGCTTCTGACATCGTGTATTAATTAATCTTTAAGAGAGATGACCGGAAATGAAGTAACTGAACAAGAGACTTTTGCATGTTTCCGCAGTACTCTGTGTACAATCTCGGTACAAATTTAAAAAAAAAATTCAAAATTCATTTTTAAATAAATAGAAAATAATTTTTAAAATCGGATATTAAATACAGATGTTCGATTTGACATATTCTATGCCTGTAAAACCAATATGGCTATTTAACTCCTTCGGGGTAGGCGGAGAATCCCCGAGTCGATCCTCAGTAAGTGGCTCTCAGCCGCAGCCGCACATTCCCATTTAAAATACTTTGTCTCTGCATCGGCATGTATACAATACTAGAGATATATTTCAATGGTTTGCTTTAAAAAACTCTCACTTCACCAGCGCGTCTTGCATTTTATGTAAACATGACTACCTTTAGAGTCCTGGATTGGTGCCTACACTAAATAAGAATCTTCATCCAGATGGACGTTCGCCTTCCCTCTGCTGGCTAGCGTTAAGATGGAAGCGCAGTGCCAATTACCGATCTTCTTACTGATACTGACAAGCTATAGACGTCTGGGAAAACCTGTTGTTTCTCTGAGAACTGCATACGTCAATGGAAGAAACAAAAGCGTTTCAGTTCAAGATTATATACCACGCAAAACACAGTATATGCTTTATTTAAAACTATACGTACCTGACCTAAGTATAATAGTTTTCATTAGAAGAAATACGCGTCAATTTTATTATTGTACAAGTGTAGAAATAAATTTACTTTTTAACTTATTTTCAACTTTTCAGAGACAAATGACTGAAAAGTGGCAATTCGTATAAAAAAAATACATACCAACAGCACGTAATTTTTTTTTAACGAATATGTTGAAGGTGGATCGAACATACAGATATCGGATAAAATGTATGTCAAGATATCGTAGAAAACCAAATACTGTCTGAAGGAAAAAAAAAATCAAAAAAGGAAAAGTTTCATTCTGTTTCTCGGGTATTTGCTCTAATATCTCCAGGCCCAAAAAAAAAATATGTTAGAATTCAAAATTTAATTGGTGATGATTCAGCTTTTACTCAACGATGCTATGCACATAAAAATAAACCAAGAGTACGCTAATAAATGTTTAGATTATTATTCTTTTTTTTTTACTTTATTTCTGGATCCTTTTAGTGTTCACCAACTACGAAATAAAATAATGACAAAGATTTGGATGATTTCAGAGTTAGCCAAATTAATTTTGGTATCCGACTGCAGCTGGCATAGAAAATATCGAAAAGGTTACGTATACTACTTTACACCGAAGTTATTGAAGGAGAAACACCTGAAGGAAACATAAAAACTTCAGTAGATGAGTTTGAAACTGTTTCAATACGGCGAATTGATTTGGGATGACTTATGTAGCACCAGGGGTTATTGTACTGTAACAACCTGTGATATCGGAGATAACTAGGCAATTCGCAGGACTGTTTTAGAAAGGTGACGATAGGGGCACATCTGAAGTCTCTGGAACCTTACTGACAGATAAGTAATAGCAGAGACTCTTGAAATGATCTTCGAATGAATAGTGCAATGGGGGGTGAATGACTAGATGGGTGTTTTTGGACATTCGCCATTGCGATGCAGATGTCTGTCATGGAAAAACGGCACTCAGTCTCCTGTTTTTCCACGACAGACATCTGTATCGCAATGACGGATGTCCAAAAATCTCCATCTAGTAGCACTTCTGAAAGTCCTAACATCCCACTTTTTCTTCTTACGTTGTATCCTTCCGCCGTACCATAAACCGGAGTTACTTTGAATCTGCTAGGGTAACTTTGAACCACTGAAAAAAAAAAAATTTCCGGTGCCATTTAGCACATGAAAACTAAAATGTGGATATGCATTACATTTTTTAAATATTATCTGTTTAGATAATGCTTGTTATTCCTTCACCAAACAGCACGATAACAAACGTTTAGAGTGGTTCAGAGTTGCCCCAGCATGTATAAAGAAACCTCGGTTTCCGGTGTATGCGAGCTACTCATGAGTCTATCATGTGTGTGTTCCCGACTAGATATGACGTCCATAGACATGACTATGGGGAGGCGAGGGACCAGTGACCGCCTATTTGGAAAGCATTAAAACACACCAACACTGTACACCCTGTTACTCACGTTCTAATAAACAATAATTCGAGACCAAGCTTGACATCTATATAAACCTGACTGCTAAATATAAAGAGCAAACAAGCAAAATATGTAGAATCCTCTGAAAAACACACTGAAGCGCACTTCTACAGCGCGGAATTATACACAGTAAAGCGAGCACTTCTAAATTGGACCTTTTAAAAATTTCACTGCCGCTACCTGCGTATATTTTAACGGGCACAGTGACTGTCACGTACTCAGTACAGTTGGCAACGATGGAGAGAAAGTAGTTCTATGTGGTAACGTTAAATTACAAGTGTTAAGTAAACATTTGTAAATATTGAAACATGTTCTTTTACTTTTTGACGTGGATACGTCTTTAGATTTGCGACCACAGTGTGAGGCACTCCAGAAAATCCTATGATAACAAAATCGGAGGATATAGTTTGACATTGCAGTTCCGAATCTATCTTCTACATTCTAAATTAAATTACACCACTCCATTGACAAAGGATAAGAATATGTTATGTTGAGCGAGGACTGCGAAGAATCGCGCACGGGGTGGGGGAGGTGCGCAATTTTGAGTTCGTTTCGCCGCGTCTCATAACTTCAGCGTAGTATAACTCTTGACTAGGAGAAACTACGACGCTCGTTTAGGTTTCAATCGACAGCTCTCGTCAAGATCGATCGATTGCGTGTATAAAAACATTTGTATGGCGTGGTTATGGAGAAATTGCGTGAGTTTAATGTAAACAATTAAGAAAACTTAACACAATATCGATCTATACTCGCCAAAAAACCACGTCGAAATACAGAAATTGTTTACGGTTGGAAATATCATCTCAATAGCAATCCAGTGATACCTATAAAACTCCATATGATCGAGTGAAGCGGTGTCGGGAACGTAAGAGAAACATCAAAACGTCCGAGCGCGTCAACGTAGACGTATTCACCAAAACAAACGGCCGTGTCCCCAACACAGTCAAACCCAATTTTGTTTGTTTTAAAAACATGTACACGTGAGAATAAAAACAGCGGTAACATATTTACTTTTCTAAGAATTTTACAGTTTCCCTTGACCGATGCACGAATGAAGTGATCACGCCCATTGTAATGTTAACTGTACACATGGTGGAAGAATACTCAATTTGCATCCAATTAGCTCTTAAGCTGGGCTTTCAGAAGTGCTCATTTTACCGTGCACAACCTATCATTAATTTGATTCGCTATAATGTGCAATTTTTACTGGCGTTGTGTTGCACGTACTGCGGTGACAGACATCGCCGGCTTCAGAATACCTGCACCTGCGGTCATATAGACTGTTCACAGTAAAATGAGCACTTTCGAATGCCCTGCTTAAGATCTACTTGTACGCACGTTGTGCATTCTTCCACCTTACGTAATATTAACATTACCATGGGCCTCATCACTTTATTCATGCGTCCGGCAAGGAAAACCGTGATATAATAATAATAATTTATTGTTATTATTATTGTATAAATCGGATAATTTTAACACACTGATGCATTAAAAAAAAAAACAGAAAGCGAAATAAAAAATTCTAATTATCACAAATGGTTATCAAACACTTTTTATTCGACGTTAAGATATGGAACTACTTCTCATTCATCATTACCAACTGTACCGGGTGCGTGTCACTCAGTGCGCCCGTTGAAGTAGTATATGCAGGCGTGGGCAGTAACTTTTTTCTAAGGTTGATTTCGAAAGTGCTCACTTTATCGTGAACAGCCTTTAGACCATCTGCATCTTGATGCGAACCTGCCGTCCGGTGTCCCTGATTCCCGACCGCACGTTGTGGTTAAGGTGACCTCAGCCTGCCTGCTCGTTAAGCCGACATTACACGACACCTGCAGCCGTATTTTGTTTTTGTTCAAGCTTCTACAATCCCTGATGCATGAGCCGGCACAACGGCTGCCGTATGAGCCGCCATGGAAGTCATATTAAAAGGACAGCCGTTTGCGTACTAACATTTGGCACCCTCGGTGGGTGCGCAGTGTGATACGAACCCCATTCGTAGAACTGCTACCAGTTAGTAACTTGCGTAGGCGTACGAAAAAAACTAGCTAGCACGTATTAATATTGATATATTACTGTTCGCCTTTTACATAAATTTATTGCTTACTAGTGTAGTTTCATTCATTTTCTTAAAAATTATGTGAAGTCACTAGAGTACTAGTGTGTTATATTTAATTTTGACGGAATTTACTGACCGGTTGCCATATATAGTTTTTTCTTTACGTACCGGGAAATTATACACATGTAATATGTAACGATTAAAGAAATTTGGATTCGACGGAGGTTTGAACTCACGCCGAAATAATACACTGCTGTAACGGACACCGCGACCTTACAACTGTACTACCAGCTAACATACAAGTTCATGAGTTTATATGCGGTATATACAGTAAATTGTTCGAATTAATATTTCCATAGAGTAGGTAATGTTTTAAGTATTTAGAACGATTTAAACAGTAATTTAAAGTTGTCATAGCCAGTATTGTTTGTCGTTGTCGTATTTTAAATCTATTTGAAAGAGTATCAACCTCACGGATGTATAATCGAGGTAGAGACGTCCTTTCCGGTTCCTTCAACTCGTTTCAAGTAGTAGCCACGGGGAGCGCCCTACGGTCTGAAACTGCGATGTGATTGGCCAGGTACGAAACCTGGTATAGGACCTGCCACGAAAACTAGGACGTGTCCAATTACCAAACCCGGTACGAAATCTGGCCGTACAAGGCGGGAAATGCCATGACGGGTGTCACACTAGCCCGTTTAACTGCTGCTCTGGCGGACCTTGCACAAGCTTTTACGGAATCTGGTATCGTGTAATGTCGTCTTTAATCAGGAGCCAGGTGGTGTACTGGTTAGACCACTCGCTCGTTTCTACCGCCATTCTATTCCTTCGCTGCTCTATGCTCACCCCTATCGGCTCTGAACACATTCGATATTAAAGCGCCCGTTTACCTGAAGCACAAACTGGGTTGCAGTATGTGTGTAATACAATTTTTCAGAACAAACTGTTTCACGTGCACGCGTTTTGTTTGCAGAAGAAACGAAATAACACTATTTCGAAGCTCATCAGCAAGACATTTTTTCTCTCTGTCATAGCTTAAGATATTCTGGGGGGAAATACGTGCGAAACCAGAACTTTGCTACATACTTTCCACGAACAAAATTATACGGTCAAAGCTTGAAGTCTAATAGTAACTTTCGTGCGACGGAAAGCCTACACTCAAGTTTGGAGCCTTGCGTGAAACGGTAATGGAGCACTTGACGCGCGAGCCAGTGCCACCCGTACCAATTTTTTTGCATTTCTGCCTCGAAAGTAGAAAATAAGACTGGTGCCTTAAGCGCCACTCATACATACGCATACACACACACATTTCCTCTCTTTCTCTTGTTCTCTCGCTTATTTTCTAATTTTTCATCCCTTCGTTTCTTCTTTCCCCCCTCGTTTTCTTCTTTGCCTCCTCTTGTTCTCTCTCTTCTTTTCGTCTCCTTCCGTTTGTCCTTTCTTTCTCACATTTTGTCCTTTCTCATAATTTATTATTTCTATCTCTCCTTCTGTTTTTACTCATATTTCGTTCTTTCTGTCGCTTCCTCTCTCTTCCATTCTTTTTAAAAGGCATCTCTCTCTTTTGCTTGTCTTTTTGTCTTTCTCTCTCCTTTACTGTTTATCCCTTTCTTTCATTCACTCTTTCTCTCTATTATTTTGTTCTCTTTCTTTTCCGTCTTTCACTCTCTACATTTAATTAGCGGCAGAAGACGATCGTGACGTAATAATAGTAAACCGCACACGACACGCAGGAGCCGATGAGCGACTAAACAGGCTCATGAAGGACACCGCCACGCTGCATGCCTCCTGTGTAGTTGCCTGCAGTGTGTGGGCTGTGCTACACCGGCAGGTGGCCGGGATGCTGTGGTCCAGCGGCTATTCCGCGGCTCTCTCTCTCTCCGTATCTCTGTCCGCCTGACCGGGGTTCATGGTCGTGGAGCAGTTACACATTACCGCCGGTTGCGCCACTCGCTTTTTTCTTTTTCCTCCTTTAAACACCACTGCCATCGTGGCGGGGCGGCTAGCCAGAGAAAGGCTTTCACACAACACTGACAGAACGTGAACATGGCGCACACACATGCACGACTTAGAAGCCGGAAAATAGCTTGGTGACCTCGCTTGCGAGGCCGTACGACTTCGCGATGCAACTGACCACAGGACGGCACACTTTACTTCAATGTTACATACGCGCCGTAAAAAAAAAAATATTCTGGTAAACTTCCTAAACTGTACTGGAAGCTTTTAACCTATACAGTGTATGGAAATAGTACTACGTATCAGGCTGAATATATGGGAATGTTTAGCATCACTACTATACAAAGTTAGGGAACTTCCCTACGCATTTGACTCTTTTCTGAGCAACTGCGGGAACAATAACATGGACGTACGGGAAAATATTCGCAATTTGTTACTGTACGTATACACCGATATTGTAAATTTACAAATAATTTGTTAGGGTGTGAGCACTTTGGAAGCTCTGCTTGGTTCCTACTTTCAGGCTACCGCGTGCACTCCCACAGCACGTGATAGAACAGAGCTGGGCGAGGAGCGAATTAAACATTTTGTTGGGCAGGCAGCGACATTTTCTATTAAAGGCTGTTCACGGTAAAGTGAGCACTTTTTAAATCAACCTTCCAAAAAAACACCCCGTAACTGCATGTTGGCTACACTTCACGCTGCTCCCAGTTGAGCTGGCAGAGAATTAAAAAAAAAAAAAAAAAAAAGTTATATGACTTGAAGACGTGCTGAGATTGCAGGCTACTATGCGAATTTGAAAAACTACTAAGATCAGTGTTTCTTGTTTTATACACTACTAGCGACCCGCCCCAGCCTCGCTCGGGCGCGATTTGCAAATATGGCGTTGTTTAAGTTTACAACAAGTATATACACTAAATGCTTAAGATAACAAATATAAAGATTGTTCACGATAAAGTGAGTATTTTTAAAAGCCCTCTCATTTCGAATAATAGTCGATAAATATACTTAATTTTAGCCCTAAAAGTTAACTTCCGAATGCGGTGGAATATACACACTGTGTTTATTACTTACACGGTAATATACATTTAAAAAGGCATTTAAAGGACAAAATATGGCCGAAAGGAAAAAGTAACTAGGGCGTCAAAAGTGCTCACTTTACCTTGAACAGCCTATAGCAGGCTATCATGTGTAAGCGACTTTCAACGCGGCGTGACATGTTTTATAGATTTTAACGTTCGAGCATTACATACTGTATATGCTATTATATATTATTTTATTTTAGCCTTAGACGTTAACTCCCGGTTGCGGTGGATTATACACACCGTGCTTATTACGTAGATGGAAATATTTATTTTAAAAGGTGGTTAAAGGACAAAAAAGTACTTTAAAGAAACAGTAACTAGGACCTCAAAAGTGCTCACTTTACCGCGAATATCCTATACATCGACCACAAGGACTACGGCAAAAGACCAGATACAGAAAACAACAAGACGGCGGTTGAAAAATTTCTTCGTGAACGTCCCCTGGCATCGTCTGTCAAGACTCGCCAGTCATGCAAAGATGTAGCAAATACGACTGGGATTCAAGAGTGAGGCATTACTGAACATCAGCGCGAGTACTGTGCTAAGTAACTTGAATGACGCGGATTTTTGGAACCAGCCGAGCACCATTGTTGATCGCACGACACATAGCTTTTCAGCTCACCTGGATTCGGGAATACCTTCGCTGGACACTTGACGACTGGAAATTCATATGCTCTGACGAACTGCGTTTCCAAACTACTCGGGCAGATGGAAGGGTCCGCTTGGGGTGAAGAATCCATAAACCGTGGGATCCCACATGTCAACAACAAGGGATTGTACCAGCTACTCAACGGTATGGTGTGTTTTCAACTGACATGCTGGAGATCTTTCGTACGTCTATAAACGTAAGGGTCGCAGTGGTGAAGAGGTTAGACTACTCGCCTCCTACCAAGGTGCCAACCGTTGGTTGGCGGGTTTTATCGGGGATCTCCCGTTTCTACCTCCCTTGCATTCCGGCGCTGGTCCATGCTTAACCGTTTTCACCCTCATCGGCTCTCAAGACCTCGATGTTAAGAGCCACCCAAATCTCTTCACTTCACTCACTCTATAAACATATGTGACTGGTGAGTGCTAAAGCCATTCATGTATTGTGTTAGTCTTTATGGGCTTGGCCTCTTCCGACAGTATAGTCACTCACCAACTCATACACACAGACACATGTATAGAAAAACAAAATTACGGTTGGAAAAACACTCGTCCGAGGTTGATCTATAACCATGGCTTCCTAGTTCATCCGATCTTAATGTTACCAAGCCTAACTGAAATGCTCTCTAACACACCGCGGAAGCAGAGATCCATCTTTCTAGAAAATTATAGGACTGCGGCCCGTTCTTGACGAGGCACTGTGTTGATTACGCACGTCGCGTTTATGTATGGAAAACACGACATTATACGATAAACCCAATTTTCCAACACTTCAGTGTATACAACATGGTCATTCCCGATTGTCGCATGTGGGAAACGTGGCGGACGTTTCCCGCTCGCTGGTGAATTCCTTGAAGACTCTCGTTTCTCCCATCATTGTATATCTTTTCCCCGCGACGATAAGAGGTGTGTTCGATAAGCATGAAAAAGACCCTTCTTTAGTTTATGTACGTCTGTGACTAATGGACGTCCGTTCGTGCACATATTCATGTTTAGCTAGTAAAGGAATAAATCTGGCCCAGTTACTAATACTAATATTCATACTTAAGGACTCCGCCCCTGGATTTTTGGACAAGAGAACATGATAGGAGCAGTGGGAATTAGGATCGTCGGGGGTGGGGTTTCCGCGGTTCACTGACGCGCTTCCTCCAGCACTACATCCGGGCGTGTCGCCAGCGAGTTCCGCTTGTGGTGTTCAACTTCCTGTCGAGCACGCGCTACGAGGCGCGGAAAACAACTGGCCGCTTACAATCATTGCCCATCACTAGAGACAGGCGTTTTTTTTTGCTGAAAGATTTCAATACCAGCTGTACTCCAAAACATTTTTGTTCATATGCACTTCCGTGGTTGGATAGTTTTAAATGTCACGTGTTTCAAGTGTCTGTCCGCTAATCATGAACGTTCAATATCGCAATATTGGCCCCGTCAAATGAGAACATGTCTTTTCACGTAGACACGCGGCCAATAACCAAATGAAGTTGTGGTTGTAGACGTAAGATATTGAAGTCTAGCATGGTGATAAATATTTTCGCGAAAAACACCTGTCTCCATCCCTCATCTCCGGAGTGCGCGTCTTCAGCGACTCGGCGACATTTTGGAATACTGTTCCCCTGTTCAGCTATCAGCAAAGGCTATTCAAGGTAAAGTGAGCACTTTTTGAAGCCCTCTCATCTGGAATAATAGTCAACAAATATATTTTATTTTAGCCTTAGACGTTAACTTTCGAGTCGGGTGGAATATATACACAGTGTTTATTGCTAATATTGAAATATTTATTTTAAAAAGTGATGGAAAGATAAAAAATGGCTGACAGGAAAAAAGTAATTGGGTATTCAAATTTGGTTTAATGTTAGCGTGTTAGGCCGCATACACCCGACACACCCTATTAAAAAATAACTGCGTACGTTGACATGGCGTAGCCTTACATACGGTAAGAAGGCGAAATACGGCCCACCTAAGATTAACTGATTTTCCTATTTTCCCATCGACGAAACAATTTGGGGAAAAAATGGATTAAATTACCTCATTGTGTTGTGATCAATATCATATATGTGACATTTCGCATCCCTCCCTCTGAAAGACATTATTTTTCAAAACAATAAGATGTGAATAGTGGCCTTATAGAACCACCTGTTCCAAATAAGGCCAATTAGGAGTACATATAAGGGCCACCTACAATCTATAAATTAAACACAGGTAACACACAGTGTGTATGCTAATTTAAGCAAGTTTATGTAACATATAAGATATACCAAATACAAAATCAGATTTAAAATGTAGAAAAATTCAAATTTTTTCAATCAGGGCAGAGAAAAAAATGTCTTTGTCGTCACGTGAAAGCCCTACATATTCATCATAGACAAATTTAAGGCACAGTTGGCACAATCGCATGTCAGCTTGACGAACATCATTGCAAACGTAGCAATACCAACTCTCCTTAGATTGTCCTGTTGCATTTAATTTGGACTGATTGTTCTTCTTAGACTTCTCAGGTTGTGGGTTCCGTGTCGGATCTTTATCGCTCCTTCCAAATTTTCCTTCTAGCGTTACTGTAGCCCTATTTTTTCTGATTGTCAATGAATTCCTTTATGTCTTTTGACGTTCTTCAAACTTTTTTACTTTGACATCTGGTATCTTCAAAATTTCCTGAAAACTTGTTTCAAGTACATCTTCATCAAATTCAAGATCACTGCTCAAACTGTCGTGAAAAGAGATGTCGTCATTCACTGAGGTGGAATCACTTGAAGATCTGGTGCCATATGGGGAGCTGGTTTTATTCTAGAGGCAGTTGTCATCGAATGAGAATGAGAAGGTAGAGCAAGGTTCACTGATTACGTAGAAGCATGGGATTCCGGCAGTCTCTAGATGGTGCTGTGGTTGTGGTTGTAGCTGCATCGTCTTCAGATGTTTGCAGAGGTTGTAGCTGCATCGTCTTCAGATGTTTGCAGAGGTTGTAGCTGCATCGTCTTCAGATGTTTGCAGAGGTTGTAGCTGCATCGTATTCAAATGTGCTTTAGTTGTAGCTGCATCGTCTTCAGATGGTGCTGTGGTTGTAGCTACATCATCTTCAGATGGTGCTGTGGTTGTAGCTTCATCGTATTCAGATGGCGCTGTGGTTGTAGCTGCATCGCCTTCAGATGGTGCTGTGGTTGTAGCTGCATCGCCTTCAGATGGTGCTGTGGTTGTAACTGCATCGTCTTCAGATGGTACTGTGGTTGTAGCTGCATCGTCTTCAGATGGTGATGTGGTTGTAGCTGCATCGTCTTCATCTCCATGGGTGATCTCTAAAGGAGCAAAAGCTTCTGCTGGGATTATTTTCGGGTTGTAGAGAAAGATACCTGTGGTATCAAAACCTGCAATGACATTTGCGGCGAGGCAGCCTTTGGCAAAACTTTACTGAATGTCGTCCCACAATCAAGTTTGGTGGTTTTTTGATCTTCACTGTGCTGCTGTGTTGTCCACTGGAGTGAAATTAGTGTCTAATCCTAGCTCAATGTGATGACTCACCACGCGACGCTACTGATAACCAACCCCTGCCAAAAAGTACTACGTAGCCGAGCGCACACGGGAAGCCACGCACTCAGTGTGTGTAACAATCGAATATTGACAAGAGACGTGCGCGCACAGTGGAAAGGAACTAACCAACCTACCGAGCGCGCACGAGAAACCACACACTCGATGTAACAACACCTTATTCTACAAAACACCGCGCGTGCGTAATAATACCTTCCATTATGTGCTGAATCCAGTCACTAGCACCAAAGTTGTCATTCATGCTTGTGAGAACGAACACAGTGCCAAATATATGATATTGTAATCATCACATAAACAATTTAAAAAATATAAATTTGTATGTCACTTTGATAACACTTGTAGTATTGTCGATTTCATATACGTGGGGTAAAATCTGACAGACAATGTCACCAACCCACACACTATGTAAACAGTAAATGCTCTCGTTCGTAAAGTATTGTATCAGTTGCTGCGGGATCCGTGTTGTTAATTTGGCTATTTTGATGGTAGCTTTGAAAGAAAATAGTACTCGGAACTAAAGAGTTGTTATTTAAAATATTAATTTTACTTATAACATTTATGGTTTAAATTATGTCTTTAAAGCAATATTAAATTTTCTTGGCTACTAGTGACTGGACTTTAAAAACATGTTTAGCATTTATGACAGAGTATATCGACACATACGACACATCCAGCCAATGGATAGCCATGTTCATGTTTCCAGATTTCAGCTCGGCGAAGGCCGTTGTGCGTGTGCCTTTTTCTTATCGTGTTTATTATATGAATATCTTGTTGGTGTTGTCGGGATATTACATTGGTAGTTAATTATTTATTTACTTGCTGTTTTCAAGCATAGTTGGTTGTAGGTACCGTTGTAGTGCGTTTTCTTGAGTGAAATGTAATATTAATCGACACATGTTTACCGTTTCGTTAAAACTGCTCGTTCCGCCATTTTCCTTACCGTAGTCCGCAATGAAGTGACACGAATATAATTTACTTATGTAAGTTTAAGTTTGTTGGTTTCAGAAAACGTGCACAGCGTTGATTTTCCAGAATGATTCTGCAAATAAATTATTTAATGCTAGTGACGAACAAACGTGATTTTAGTGCAAACTTGCAAGGATTGACAAAGAAAAATACGTGTTTAAGAGGTTGCAAATTTTATAAACAATAAGTTTGCGTGTTTTGTAAATACATTTGTAAACCGTTAATATAATTATTGAAATGCACGTGGCCTGAAAAAGCCGCACTTTTCACACTTCTGTAGCGAGTGAATAATATTTGTTTATTTGTCTACATCGTAAATTCAACGAGTGTAAGGTTAACTTCGGTCAAAGTGCGTGCGTGTATATATTGCTGCATATGTACGAATACGAACAGCTACGTGTGTATCGTGTTTTGTTATGTTTTTTCATTTAAGTTAAATTCTTTCGAAGTTATATGATTTAAAGTTATTTCCATACGAGGAAAATTTTTTACTGCTCAATCGAAAAAATATGCAATTTAAAATGCCACACACTCGTAAGAACATCAGAATAATGCAATCTCACGAAAGACGTTAAACTAAATTTATACCCCCCCCCCCCTAAAACCCCCCCCCCCCCCCACACACACACACACACACTTCTTCGTTTTTTCCTACAAAATAAAATAAACAAAACCCCGAGAAATTTAACTCTGTAATTAAAAAAATATAAAAGGTTGGAATGCCAACCTAGCTATAATATCCTATTTAATTACTGGACGGAAGTTAGCTAACGCCGGTCCGACTTTCAGTGCATGCCATGACAGGTAACACGAGGAAAGAGGAAAATTCAAGTGTGCATTGGACTGAAAACTTTTGTTTACAAACGTCTATTTCTTCAGTGGCAAAACAACTGCTGTGGAAGGACACACTGTGGATGTGCTACTTTTCTAGAACTGTCAAAATTTACCCCACTTATATTAAATGGACAATATTTATCTATGTGCATATTAGATTGTTTCTCTATAGTCTGTTCTACTTTTACAGGCCGCCAAACTTGCCACTCTGGCCAACGAACACGACTAAAGTGACAGGTTTATGGTTTTATAAAAAACCTATATTTCAATTATAACAACAAGAGACACATTTCACCTTAGAAACAGCAGTTGGTAGTATATCGCAGTATGACGTATTCGGTGCGACTGTCGCTTATACTAACTACAGAAGGCGCCAAATTTGTCAATCGTTGTTTTGAGAACAAACACAGTGCCATATATATGACCATGTAATTACCACAATTGCAATTAAAAATAAAATATTTATATGTCACGTTGATAACACTTGTAATGTTTTATCTTTGTGCATATCAGATTAATATCCCCTATAGTCTTTTCGTATTTTACAGGCAGGTAGAGTTGTCACTGTGGCCAATGAAAACGACCAAAGTGCTCCCCTCTCCCCTTCCCGGGGGTCACCACCAGCCCCCATCCTTCTGACGCCAATGTCTGGATGTTAGCAACGTGTGCACATGCAGCAAACTTAACGTTGGCAGTAAAGTAGAGAGCCCAGGAGACAATCTTTATCTGACGTGCCTTTGAACAGTTCTCGCAACTAGAAATGCCAAAATAATGAACGAAGCGGGTAGGTCAAGAAACAGTTACAGCTAGCCCAATCCCCTCCCACTGGAGAGAGTTGGTGGTGAAACAAGGAAAAGACACGGCGAGTCTCTTACCCCAGGCTTTCACATGTGCGCCGCAGACGGCGAACAGAAAGAGAAGAAAAACGAACAGCCAATCAGACGGCGTCCTTATTTTCCTCATGAGCCTCGCTGAGCAGTTGGACCGTATAGCGGAATGAGCAGTCGCCACACAGGTAGAGGCTGTTCACGATAAAGTGAGCACTTTTGAGGGCCTAGTTACTTTTTTCTTTCAGACATTTATTATACTTTAACTAACTTTTGAAATAAATATTAATATGTAAGTAATAAACACAGTGTATATATTCCACCGCACTCAAAGTTAACGTCTAAGGCTAAAATAAAATATATTTATTGACTATTATTCCAAATGAGAGGGCTTTCAAAAGTGCTCACTTTACCGTGAACAGCCTATACACTGTTTCATGTGCTATGTACGAGCAGACACAGAAATTATAGAAATGTGCGTATAGGCCATTCACGGTAAAGCGAGCTCTTTTGAAAGCCTTCTCATTTGGAATAATAGTCATTAAATATATTTTATTTTATCCTTAGACGTTAACTTCAGAGTGGGAGGGAATAAACACACTGTGTTTATTACCTACATGGCAATGTTTATTTTAAAATATTGCTGAAGGATAAAAAATGGCTAAAAGGGAAAAGTAACGAGGGCCTCAATAGTGTTCACTTTACAGTGAACATCCTGTAACAATATGTTAGATAAATTTCGTGCATTTATTATATAACTAGAAGTACCTCGCCCGATACACCATTTTTGGTGGACTGAAAGTAAACAGATATGGGCTTCAAAGTTGTTAAAGCCTATCCTAGAGCGAACATTTCATCAATGCCATTGCAGTAGTTTATAAACTATGCAGGAACACACAACGTGAGAAAAACACTGAACTTTCATTAATGTTCACATGTGTGAATCACAAGGTTAGTTTTACTTCATAAATTTGATAAATGAAGGTAGAACTGGAATACGCCGATAAGTAGGACCAAACGCATTGCAAGCTTTGGAAATGAACAACAGTGATACTCGAGCACTATAATCCTTTAAGGTAAAATTTGCTTACAACTGCTGAGTCTAACCACACAGTACTTAAAAAACACAGAGGTGAATCAGCCTTAGACTGCAAACTCCAGCTAACACGCCAGCAAAATGTTGGAACGCCGTTCGCAATCAGTATCATGCAACCTACTAGCCAGTCGAAACCTATATCAATAAGTGACCTTCGCACAGCCAATCAGAGAATGAGTACGCTCACATCGAAGGAACCGCCACGAGAAGATAATATATAAGAGAGCTGGATTAATTACATTACATTTTTAGAACCCCATTATTTAGTTACCTTTTTTTTTATAGTGATACCTATGATTTTAGATAAAATCTCAAATCCCAAAAACTATGTACTTCTCGTCCGACTCAAGGAAAAAATAGGCAAAAACATATAATATTTTATCAAAAGCATAAAAATTAAACATTTCGTCTGGGATTTCCACATTCAATCTTTTCGCTAATATCAATGTAATGTCATTTTATCATAAAAATTTACGTACCTATTTGGTAATGTAATTTTATAGCTATTATCCAGGATACAATTAGATTTCCACCATATTTGGTACTAATAATTTGAAAGTTTGTATTAGTACCTTTCATCCTTCTCTAACTCTTGTACTTTAATAGATTCATAAGAATAACTCAACTTACTGTGCAGAGAATACATTTAATACTTTATTCATAGATATAAATTTATTTAAAAAATTGCAAATAGTAATATGTGGAAATTATTAACAGCTTATATAACCAAACTTGGTTCTGCACGTTAACTTTGATTGGCGCACTATTAGATTTAATATATTCTCGAAGGTTTTTGGTAATATATTAATAATTGATTTTTAAATAAATTAAAACAACTGAGTTGGTAGGAAGGACGTGATTTCAATTTGAAAGCAATAACTTTATAGATGAAAGCAGAAACTGATGCAACAGTAGTGAGATAATTACAAATACACACACGAGAATCCAGAACACCAACAACTACAATCTAGCATACGATTCAATGCATTATGGAGGTCGGATTCGGAACATCATTTTTTGGATTTAATCAGTCTAGTATTTCGAATGATATGGTTTACTAACCTAAAATATTCACACAGATATTATTTTGAAAAGCAGTGACTGAGCCACATAAAACATGCAAGTTTTACATGGCCTACCGTAACGCTTCTTGTGTCAATAATTTGATGGAAATCGTTTGTTTGGTCCCTGAGCTATAAGTTTTTTTTTTCTCATTTCATGCTATTGTAAAAATTGCCACGAAAAGAGGCTCGATATACGATTTTTCTACTGTATACTGTCTACATACAAATTTTGGTTGAATTTGGTTAAACCTTTTAATACATATGCCAAACTTACCTAAATGCTTTATGAAGCTGCCGTTTTGAACATCGTTGTCTCGCCCATTTAAATAATGAAAGTTGACATGGCCTTCTGTGGCATTTATGGTGTATACAATTTGGTACGAAGTTATTTAAAATGTTCCAGTGTAACATTTAGTGGGAATCGATTGATTGGTCCTCGAGACGTGACATAAAACTTCAATAATTTTCATGAGGCGATCTTCATAAATGGAGGACAAAAAAGTAATGTAGTAGCAATATCGATGATTGTGTACTGCCAATACAGAAAGTTAAGTTAAAATAGATTACATAATTTTGTAGATATCGTCCACAAAATTATTAAATGATTTTACAGCCGCTATTCTAAAAATGAGTGTACCCTACTTTTAAAAATATGCAGTTATTACTATGGTGTACCACAGTATATTTTCGCCAACTTTTGTTACAATGGGTTGACTGTTTCCCGAGAATAAAATCATTATTTTTATTGGCAGGGCTATCTTACAAAATGGCAGATAAATGAGACTGCATAGAAATATTTGACGGTTGTAATAGTACTGCCAGCATACTAAATTAAGTTGCAATTTATTTAATTAGTAAAATATTAGCTAAAATAATTATCTAGCCATCAATTTGAAAATAAGTGCCTGTCCTACATAAAACATAGGCCTAACAGTTTACACCACCTGCTGCAGTATTTACCAAATTTTGAAGAAATCAACTTTTTACCGCGCTATGACAAAAACTTTATTTATTCGCATGGAACTATCTTACAAAATGGAGGACAAAAGGTACTCTATGTACATACAGTTGACAATAGTAATATCTACTGCCAGCATACAAAATTTAGTTAAAATTGATTACATGTTATCAACGATATAGCATTCTAAGCTAAAAATGGGTATATGGCCACCATTATCAAAATAAGAATCTAGCATACTTAAAACGTACCACTTGACATAATATGCCTCAGTAGTTTGCCAAACTTCATTAATTTTATTCGCATGGCGGAATATTACAAAATGGGGGAATAAAGATGCTCCATCTAGAGACAGTTGATAGTTGTAATGTGTACTGCCAGCACAGAATGTTATGTTGGAATTGATTACATGGTTTCGACGATATAGCATTCTAAGCTCAAATAGCTATGTGGGAACCATTTTTAAAAAAAGTAGCTGACATTCTTAAAACATATCACTTAGCATTATCTGCATCAGTAAAACTTGTTTGCCAAATTTGGTAGGAATCGGTTGATTACTTACCCAGTTATGACAAAATAACTTCATTTATTTGTTTCGAGCTATCTTCCAAAATGCTCGACAGAAGTGGTTATTTATTGGTATATACGATACTCGTAATACATACTTTCAGTATACAAAATTTGGTCAAAATTGGTTAAATGGTATGGCAAATATAATAAATAAACCTAAAACATTTGTATGGCCGCCATTTACAAAATACGTAACCATTCAATTTCAGTCCCTTATATTTATATGGCTTACCATAGTGTTACTTACATGCCAAACTGGGTGAGCAGTGGTTCTATAGTTTTCGAGATATAATGTAAAATATTTGTTTTTATAGCTTTCATTGGTTCTGTTTCCCAAAATGGCTAACCAACAACAACGTACATCTCACAATTTAATGCTTACACAATGGTTTAGTAGCATACGACATTTGGTTTAAATCGGTTGAATGGTTTCCAAGATATGACATATCACAAAAAATGGCCGCCATTTTTAATGTAAGTGCCCGAAGTCGTCGGAAACCATAAAAGTAAGGTGTACTAACAAGTATTATACGTGTACCAAGTTTGGTTAAATTCTGTTGAAGCGTTCAAAAATTGAAAGGAAGGACACACACACACACATCCAAGAAAGTGATCTCATAAGCCTTTCCTTACTGCAGAAAGTAGGCTGAAAAGGAAACAGAAAAAAAAAATTTATACAGTTAAACAATTTGAGAAATGTGCTGATGAGTAGGACAGATTCTTTTCCATATAAATATACTAAAGATAAATATATTAATATGTGTAAAAATGTGTGTGCATATATAATGAATAACATTATTGATTAAATACAGATTAACAGCTTAATAAAGTACTTTGTGACTGCAGAAAAAGTACAAATACTTATAAAATCATAAGGGATACTAAATTAAATAATAATATTCAAAATCGTTATTGTTAATAAATATCAATATTTTGATAAACCTAAATATATAAGCTTATTTAGATTACTTAACTTTATACGAGAATAACATTTACATATATGTAGAGTATGTTTCATAACAAGTAATGTGAGAACACAAAATCATAAAAATATGCAAACAAAAATAATAATTGGTATCATAAGAATTAATTAATGTGCAACTCTTATTACAAAATAATAAAACCAAAATATGAATAAATATGTTTTATGGAAGACACTGATTGTTTAGTAGATAACAAAAAAACTGAGGGTTTTTCACACAAATATGATAAACTATAAATATTGATCCAAGTAACTTTCCAAAAGATTATATATAAAAACACACAAATAAATAAGAAAAGGTGAATGTAATGTTAAAATTATAAAAATGTTTTGTATTCGGAGCAAAAATTTATGCATTCAGAATTAATGATAAACAAGTAAAAAGTCAAAACGAGTAAAAATCCCGTTGTTAAAAATAAAATAACGTTTGATAATTATAAGAACTGACTATTCGAAGAAAAGAAAATATCCAGAAAAATGTACCTAGTAAAATCGTACAAACATGAGGTTCATACAGTTCAAACAAATAAAATAGCTTTAACATACAAAAATAATAGTTCTTGAAAATAAAAGAGACACTATCATATGAAGTCGATCACAAAATATGTAGAATATAAAGAAAACGTATATAACAAATCAAATATGTCAGCAGTGTTCAAAAACCGAATAATTATTAATAATTGTACTGTTTATCCAACATACCATTTTAAATAACGTATATGTACTTATCTCCAGTACACATTAATATAATGGTTAAAGTATTTTATTGCTATATCAGTATTTAATAAAAATCATTTTTGATAGGATTTTTTTAAAAATATATGGCTATTTTATTTGACATGTTTTCGAAAATTAAGCTTTTTGTTCTAAGTGAAAGATAATTCCGTGTCTGTTTTATCTGCACTAAGGTGACTCAAAATATTGATATTTTCAACTTTGTCTTTTTCGCTATATTTTTACTATATTTAACATGCCTATGATAAAATTAATAATAATGATTTCCACTGAATTTTTAGATTGCAATATTTGTATCAGAAACAGTAAAAACATAACAATTCTTCCTTGAGTCAAACGAGCAGTACATAGTTTTTAGTATTCGAACTATTATGTAAAAGCCTAGGTTTGATTAAGGAAACTGACTGCAACGCAGGGTTCAGCTAGCTCAGCAAGTGGCTGTGTCCGCTCGCCTCGATCTCTCACGTACGAACCAAGCTTTCGAGACAGTAGTAAAGTACAACTGAGAAAAAAATGTTGGCACAGTTTTGAGGGATAGTATGTAGGTGAGGCTTTTCCCGAACGCTCGCCGCTGGAGAGAGGGAACCATGCGATATTGCTGATGCTATGTATATATATATATCGGCTGTTCACGGTAAAACTAGCACTTTTGAAATCCCTGGTTAAGATCTACAGGCTATTAACGGTAAAGTGAGCACTTTTGAAAGCCTTTTCATTTGGAATAATAGTCAATAAACATATTTTATTTTAGCCTTAGACATCAACTTCCAAGTTCGATGGAATATACACATTATGTTTATTACTTACTTGTCAGTATTTTTTTAAAAAGGTGGTTAAAAAATTAAAAAAATTACTAAAAGGAAAAAATAACTAGGGTATCAAAATTGCTCACTTTACCGTGAACAGCCTATACTTGTATGCACGATCTGTAGCCTTACGCTTTATGTAAAATTAACATTGTCATGGGCCTCATCACTTTATTCGTGCATCGGTCCAGTGAAGTTGCCAAATTCTTAGAAAGGTAAATAATCTTCAAATCTGCTTATTTTTACACTTAGATGCATTAAAAAGAAACAGAAAGCAAAATAATTAAGTTAAGTCGTCACAAATGGTTGCGTAACAATTTTTATTTGACGTAGTTTATGGAACTACTTTCCAACCATCGTGACCAACTTTAATGGGCGCATGTCACTCAGTGCGCCTGTTAAAATATATGAACGTAGGAGAACTGAATTTTTTACAACGTTGATTTCAAAAGTGCTCTCTTTATCGTAAACAGCCTTTACACACACACACACATACACACACACACACACACACACACACACACACACACACATATATATATATATAATATATATATATATATATATATATATATATATATATATATATATATATATATATATATATATATATATATATATATAGTGTGTGTGTGTGTGTGTGTGTGTGTGTGTGTGTGTGTGCGCGTGTGTGTGCGTTACCTAGCTGTCGATGGCGGCATCAAGAGACATCGGCGCTCCTGGTGGTTAACTCTACTACTAGGCTGATGGCCTATGATGACGACAGCAGTGCTGTGAAACTGAACACAGTCTACCTCGCTGGGAGGAAGTGTACGGGGGAGGTGTGGGGAGGGTGTTAACCATGTATGAGGAGAGGAGAATGATAATTGGAGGGATTATAGGTAGGGGAGAGGAGTGATAGTGTACCAGGTATTCAGAATAAATGACTGGATGAGAAGAGGGCGTAGACTCTCGCAGCAGGAACCCAATTAATTCCAGAAGTAATCACAACACAGCTCAGGTAGGGGAAGAGGTTGGAGCATGCAGAGCCGAGTGCGGAGCAGATTGCATAGCAGTGCGGAGCAGAATGCGGAACTACGATAATATTATAGGACTACGATTAAGCAAAGTGAAGCGAAACGCCCCGTAGATGAAGGGGCGGATCAGACTGAGAAGGTCAAGTTGGATGTGGAGGTGGATGTGGAGAAAGGTGAAGTGAAAATCCCCCTAGGTTAATCTTATGGGACTAAAGTGAAGTGAACCCCCCTCCCCCATAAGTGAAGGGGTGGAGCATGTGGTAATGTTTGTGGTGTTGGCTTAGGATGTGGTGTTGTTTGTGGTGCTGGATTAGGATGTGATTCTGTTTGTGGTGCTAATTGTGGAGCAGGTGGGTTGGTATGCAGAGCGATTTGTGGTGTTAGGTTAATTTTATGTGATTACATCCGTCCCCCATCCACATGTTATTCTATAAGTGAATTAGAAACCCTACCCCTGCATGTGAAGCCATTGTGGAACTGATTGTGGCGCGATTGTAGAACAAGGTGAATTAGAACGCCCTGCTCCTTCCCAGGTTAATCGTATGGGACTATGTCCGTCCTCCCATCCACATGTAATTCTAAAATTGTAGTGAACCCCTACCCCTGTACGTGCAGCCATTGTGGAGCAGAGATTGTGGAGCGAGTGTGGAGCTATGTGAATTAGTACACTCCGCTCCTACCCAGTTTAATCTTATGGGATTACGTCCGTCCCCCATCAACATGTCATTGTACAAGTGAATTAGAATGCACCACTCCTTCCCAGGTTAACCTTATGGGACTACGATGGAGTTAAGGATCGATTGTGGAGCAGATTGCAGAGCATGCGGAGCTAAATGCGGTGATCATTGCGGTGTTAGATGTGGACTAATCACAGCATCACAGCACAGGATTAGCTCCTCAATTGCGGAGCTAAGTGAGGAGCCATTGAGGAGCAGATTGAGGTGCATGGTTAATGGCAGTTGAAGTTAAATCCACCTCCCCCTCCCCACCAGGTTAATCTTATGGAACTACGGTGGAACAAGTGAAGTAGAGTGCTCTGTAGGTGAAGGGGTGGAGCTGGAAATGTTAAGTGTGGAGTTAACTGAGGAGAAGATTGTGGAGCTGTCTGCAGAGCTAGCAAAGCTAAATGCGGAGGTGTTTGCGGAACAGGTCGTGGAGTTGTCTGCGGAGCTACATTTGGAGCTGCAATGCGGAGCTGTCAGCAGAGCTAAGTGCGGGGCTAACTGAGGAGCAGATCGTGGAGCTGTCTGTGGAGCTAAATGCAGAGCTGCCTGTGGAGCTGTCTGCGGAGGTAAGTGCGGAGCTAACTGCGGAGCAGTCTGAGGAGGTAAAACTGAGGAACAGATTGTGGAGCTAACTGACGAGCATATTGCAGAGCTAAGTGAAGTTAAAATCCCCCAAGGTTAATCTTATAGGACTACGATTGAAAGGTCATACGGCCTAAATGGCCTTACCACCGTGATGGATATCGGATACTGTGTCTATGTTATGAATTTTATCCTTGTAGCATAAACAGTTCGGAAATTATGAGTACATTTATAAAAATAGCTTAACTCAAAAATGACTCGGTCAGAAAGGGCATAAGTAAAAAAAAATGCCTTGTTGTAACGTAGGCGTTGCGTTGTATTTAATTTAAACCCATTACTTTTCTTAAAAATTATGATAACCCCAACTCCAAAAATGGCCGAACCTAGTATTACTTTTTAGACGATTGTCGATAAGGGCGATGCAGCCAAATTCCTACCGAAATTCCCTATACCGTATTACTAGTTTTTTTTTTTAAGTTAGCCTATGTTACTGCTATTTCGCAGTAACGCTAGGAGATTAAGATAAGAAATGGGAACCTCACAAGATATGCTATGATTGTGTTGAGCAAATGGTTAGCAGCGCAAAACACAGCTTCTGTATTGGGTATTTCAATGGTATGGAGGGAACCAAAAAAACTCAGCGAAGACTGCTACTTTTGTCGTGTTGATGTTACAGAATACAGCGCGAAAAATAAGAAGGTAATTGTGTACCCAAACCTGTAATCTGCTTCACGAGCTATTGAACGTGAGCCAGATGTTCCCGTGCTCATACCTCCGGCAGCATTTTATGGACTAGACGATGAAACATGGTAGCAACTGTGGAATGTTTGATAAAGTCACACAAGAAAACAATATATATATATATATATATATATATATATATATATATATATATATATATATATATGTCAAATTTCAGTGTATATATGTTCTAAATAGAAATCTACATCGTTTAACGGATGTTGACCAAATTTGGCAGTGATGCCCTTCAGTGCTTACCTTAAAATACCGCATTCGCCGAAATTGAAACCGGTTCCCCATTAGGCCATAAACTCTTAAAGCGCGGTCGTGTATCTCCGGCTCCACATGAGGCCCCCAAAAACAGGGTCGTGTATCTCTGATTGTCCGGGCAACGCCAGGTAGTTCTGCACGTTTGCTATCTAATGCAAATAAAAGTAGTTTTATGAACACCTGACAGTAATAGGGCCTCAGTTGAACTTGTTATGTTTTATATAGGCACCGCCACTGTGCCCCATCCAAAATAGTGATTCGGCACGGCGTATAGTGTTGACCTTTTTGATCAGGGTAGTGTTACAAAACATTGTGATATCATCCTAAAACAGTGACAACGCCAACATTTGATGACGCTTAGAGGTAAACGAGGTGTGCGATTTAAAGCTCGCCATCTCGCATCTACACACAGAGCGTGTGGTACTCTAAATCACTACTTTAATTTACTTGGACTATATGGAAGCATTTACTTTTCCGAAACGATGCTATATCAAGTCCACTGTACTGATGCTATCTATGGTAAGCGAGCTCGCTACGGTATCATACCACACACGCCAAGGATAATGTGCGACTAATGGTCACTCCAGTCGTCTGCAGACCAGCTGCTTTGGAAGTACATGACGTCACCCAGTACCGCAAACTCCCCACAACGAAATGTTACCTCGTGTCCTGGACTCAACGTTGCTCGGCCTTTTCAAGGAATGTCAGTGACAACGTAGTTTTGGTGAGTTCGCTGCGCGAGTGTGCTAACGGCACAACTTTTCCCCAAATATGCGAAACTTTTTTTGGGGTGTAAAATCGACAGTTTAAAGATGATCATCGCTGGTAGTGGAACTACTTAAAATGTGCGTGTTCGTGGAAAGGTTCACCCCATCACCTATGATTACACTGTTGCTCATTTTAAATTTTCTTTTCTGCTAGGCTTTACTTGAAATTCACAAATTTAAGGTAACTTTGTGAGTAACTAAAATCTACGATTACAGTACAGACAGACAGTCAGATAAACCATTTGTTTAAAAAGTCATTACATTAATGATAACGAAGGTACCAACATTACTAATCAATCTTGCAAAAAACGTACAGTTAATACGTTGAGTGAATACCAACTGTGCAGATACCAAATTCAGAATCGCAACGCATATTATCCGTTAACACCTAGAGCCTTCGACTAAGCTTACTTAGCACATGATTTACGTAAACAAGCGTCCGGGAATTACAATAACTTTCCTCTGCAAGTGGGATGTATTCCAAACTATGCTAATTAACTTTTTAAAAATACTAAATTTATAACTGTTCATACAAAGTTGGCCAAAAATAATGACAGGACTTACTCTGACTCGAATAAAAACTACGCATGTGGACCTAAGTGATTCAATGTAGACGTTAACTCGTTGACTGGTAAAAAGCGAACGGCCGTTTTTCCTTAGAAGTGCCAAAACCACCCAGTTTACGTGCTTTAAACTGTTAGCGACTTTCGTAATCAAGACACGCGCAGTAATTGTTTCGAATCGCTGGTTTATAACATATCTAAATGTAAACAAACGGCATATCACTGTTCGACAGCGTGATTTTGAATTTTTTTTTTTTTTTTTTTTTTTTTTTTTTGCGGCAGCTAACCCAACGTCGACGACATGTGCAGAAAATCAGTCTAATGGCTGTTCACGAAAAAAATGAACACTTTTGAGGCCCAAGTTACTTTTTCCTTTCGGTCATTTTTTATCCTTTAGCCAAATTTTCTAAATAAATGCTGTCATCCAAGTCATAAACACAGTGTGTATATTCCTCCGAACTCGAAAGTTAACGTCCAAGGCTAAAATAAAATTTATTTATTTACAATTATTCCAAATGAGAGGGTTTTGAAAAGTGCTCACTTTAACGTGAATAGCCTATACCTCTCTGTAATTGGCTAAACATGAAAACTAGTATGTTTGGTTTCCGCACTTTTGTTCTGTGAAACTGGAGAAATAGGAAGTAGCAAATCAATTCACGCTCAAATATAAGAGCTAAGGAGATAAGACAATATTCTAAACTGCGATGCTGTAAGGATGGGCTTAGTTAAACCCTTTTGCCGAAATTCTTCGTTTTTGCGTCATAATTTCGGATTCATAGTAATTACTGACAACGTACGATTATAGAAAATTTACATTTTACAAGTAGTTTAATACTTTTGTGTGTAATTTTTTGTGTGTAATTTTTTGTGTGTTACCTGCTTGTAAAAATTCGAGAACATATTTATATTTCATTAAAAGTTCTCGACCTTTTACAAGCAGATTACATACAATTAAAATTACGCAAAAAAAATACTAAACAACTCGTAAAATGTAGATTTTCTATAATCGTACACTGTCAGTAATTACTATGAATCCGGAATTATGACGCAAAAACGAAGAATTTCTGCAAAATCTTTTTAAGTCGTGCTTGAACTGAACCGTTATCACAACCATTTCCATGTCCATAACCATTTACACAATAAAAATATGTTGCCACAATTGACATAAAACCGGATGTTTTCATTTGTAGATAGCGAACTTGTTACCTATATACAGAATATTTTAACATATTTCTTTTTGTATGCGGACTTAATAGTAAACAGTCGTGGCGTGCACAGAATTATTATTTCAGCTGTTGCAGTTTTCATTTACACGAACCACGTGCCAAGGAAACAAATGAACATTCGAAATAAAAATAATAATAATAGTTGAAGTAAAATGAGTTATTAGCTTCGTAACCGGGAATGTACCGTTGTTAAAGTGAATTTGACGTGTGCAGTGAGAGCGAATTCTGATTGGCTACGCATAAGCTTCTTCCAAAAAAAAGTTAAAAATATCGTCAACTCGCTATGCAGCTGGACTGTATTTTGGCAATTGTTATAGGGGTATTGTTATGCGTGGTACAGAAGGTATTAAACTCTCATTTTTCTTATTGCTAAGGTTATGGTGGTAATGTCTATTTTACCACGGTCTTCAGTTTTAGGTAGAGAGGGTGTATTTCGCAAAAATATTTATGGCCATGTTAGACTTCTATATCCTACACCCACAACTTCGTTTGGTTATGGGCCGCATGTCTACGCAAGAAGACGTGTTCTTATTTGAATGGGCCAATCGTAATAAAGTATTCCGATACCGAACGTCCATAGTTCGCGGGCATACACTTGAGACAAGTGACATTTAAAATCATCCAACCACAAAAGTGAAAGTGAACAAAAGTGTTTTGGAGTTCAACTGCTCTTAAAATCTTCTCGCGAAAAACACCTGTCCCTAGTTATAGGATGGCCAAGGTTAATAGAGCACTTCTGAAATCCACCTTTGAAAAATGTCACTGCCCCTACCTGCATGTACTTTAACGTGCACTGTGCGTGACACGTGCTCCGCAATGTTGGTAAAGACGCAAGAAGAGTAGTTCCATGTATCAATGTTGAAGCAAAAGTGTTTGGAAAACATTTCTGACAGATAAAATAACTTCTTTGGGTTTATTTTTTTTGCTCATACGTATACTTGTGACAATGAGCACATTTCTAAAATATTTACCTTTCAAATAATTTCAGAGTTTCACGTGACCGACGGATGAATTAAGAGATCAGGCCCACGGCAATTTTATTTTTACATATGGTGGAAGAATACACAATGTTCATTATAAGTATATTCTACGCACAGGTTTATAAAGTGATCGTTTTACCGTGCAGAGCCTGTAGGCCGAACCAGCAGGTGGTTGGGAACTTACGTGAAGCGGCATCTCGCAAGAGGAGCATGAGGCAGACGGCGCACGTGAGGCCCACTCGCAGATCCATGACCACGCACACACTCTCGCGCTGACTGCACTCCACACTCTCGTTAAGGTAGGCACAATCGGCACGGACTGGCTCTCGCCTGGCCCGCGCAGCAGCTGCGCCTCGGGCACTGGCACTGCGCATGCGCCCATCTCCAGCCTTCAGTCAGCCGCAGCGTTGCCACGCCACGTCGCCTTCCAGCCGTCATGTTCACTTAACAGTCTGTTGGGACGTTGCGATACCAAGAAAGTATCGATACCGGGATCCAAATAGGAAACAAAAACTAAGTATTGACATCGAATTATTTACTGAGATGATACTGGTAAAGTATCGATTCCAGTATAATATCAGTACTATCGCAACATCCCTACTGGCCTGCCGTACCCCCTGCACGAAAGCGGTGACTTCAACGAGCTATATAATAGAGTGGCGGAAGCGTTTCAAGACAGAGGCCACGTGAACCTCTGTCCGCCATTTTCATTTCAGTAAAAACAAAGGTCCGTGGTAGGGTGTAGCAGTATGGAATATCACGCATACGAACCCAAAATAATCGACAAATTAAATACAATTGGGCATTTTCACGCACTTGCTGGCTGGAAATAAAGAGTAATTCCCGGATTTTGCTTTGCAAGTCTAAAGATGGCATAAAATAAACGCCGGGAAGTTATATAGTGTAGTTTTGTGAATGTTATTTTTGTGAAGAATTGTGTTAATATCAAACCAGCCTGCATGTTTGATATTGCAGTGTATAAGCCTATGCATGGGAGCATGTAAGCGTTGTATGTATCAATTTAATTGAGTGCTCGGAAATATTAAAGGTGCATTGGGCTGTGGTGGTTTGGCTGGAAACTGGAATGCAAATAATTTATACACTACAGCAGTCTGGCATCAAACCACAAAGTTGGTGGATTGACCTCGTAATCAAAATCATTATTTTCGTGTATTGAGACAGATCTGGAAATTATATTTTTTCGGTGCTCACGGAAAGCAGGTTCCGGTAAATGTAAACATATTGTTGAGATAATGCAAAGCAGAGGGGCTTTTTTGAAAAGGAAAAAAAAAAAAAAAACATCCGGAAAATGGTATAAATCCACTTTATTATTAATACAGAACACAGATTTTATGAGACGCATCAATATTTCACCTGATGGGGAAGGCTATGAACTGTAGGAAAATTGAGGGGTAAAAGTTTATAATGAAAATGTACATATTTTGTTTGTTTTTTTACCCCACAATTTCCCTGATCTTCATTGCCCTCCCCACTATCAATTTAGGTGTTTATTGGTTTAGTTATGTCTTTTTGGCAATACATGTGTTTCCATGTGTAAATATTACTATGAACTACATATTTTCCACTCCTTTTACCCCACAATTTCCCTGATAAAAAAAATTGGCATAGGCCTATTTCAAAAACCATTCGTACGAATATTCACAGTTTAGACCTCTTAACATTATTTAGCTCAGCTTTATGACGTTTTAAAAATGCCTGAATTGACGATAGTTCTTACGGATATTATTAATTAGCATATTTGTTTTGCACAAAACACGTAATGCACGTCAGCATTTTGCCGCGACTGTGTTTAACAATGTTACAACTTCGAGGTAAAGAACTGTAGTAATTATTATTTTGTTATTGATATTTGTTGGGTTATTTCTTTAAAAGGATGGCCTAGTTGGAATAAATATTATAACGAAAGAACAACCAGTCAAATGAAAATTCAAGCACACAACTCGTGTTGCTTATTTGTAGTCATACAAACTCAAAAGATAGCGGTGAACATGCATACACACAAGCCTACGGTAACTTTTATTCTACTCATATTTCTATGTATTGCTACTTACTGTTTATTACGTTTATTGAAATTTATTGGGATGGGCTTAGTATTTTGTTGGGATTACTTAACACGGCTGTGTTTCAAACACCTAGGGAAAATGTACAACGTTCTGATAAATAAACAGACGCGGATGTAAATAATTAACTTCGTCATAAAAACAGTTCACAGTTAAAACGTATAAATAATGCATATAAAATATTTGAAATCACGCACACACACAGCAACGACACTTTACACGTAGCTGTTAACGAAATAAACGTAACAGTATATTAATGTTCAAAAACTTTCACGTCACATTCACGGTAACAACATGAATATAAGCATCAGCTGACAGTGTTTTGACTGAAATGAAAATGGCGGGACAGTTTGTTGATGGCTTCCGCTAAGAGCGCTGTAATCACTTAGTCACCCTCTCTATGTTTACTATATAGCTCGTTGACTACACCCGATGCCGCTGAGCCATGGAGATTAGAAGAACGCCGGATTGCCAGCGTAATAGTGCTGTCGGTACACAGCAGGGTCTAACGAGCATTATCCCTACGGAAAGAAAGGACACTCAATGTTATAAATTGGACCCTGAAATATTCTCATTTGTCTCTGCCCAGTGGCACTGCATTTTAACTACAGCGGACGGTGGAAACATAATCAAGCACTGTCACTGTGCACATGATCAGTTTATTAATTTTTTTACTCTTCCACCGTGATGTGTGCATTGTTTTGTTTACTTGAATGGAAAATAATAATACGGGCATGTCAACTTTGGGAAGTTACGAATACTTTAAAAATATAAACTCAACTACATTGTAGTATATCACTTCTTTATTCCAGCTGTTCTCTGGATGTTTCTTTGCGAGCTGCGAGGTACAACATGTAATCTACAAATTTGATGCAAAACGTGAAAGCTCTTATGGTGCATTTCTAAAGAAATTCGAAAATTAATTCCTTAAAATATTCTGAATGTGCTTAAGTCGATAAATAAACGCGGAAATTTTGTTACAATTAAGGTAGGCTATCAATCAAAATGATTGAACGTAACTATACAAACCCACAACATCCCTTGCCGCCATTTCAAATAATTTAATGTAAAACAAGGACACGAGGATGTCGAGTACATGCGACAGAAAATTTTTAAGAGAAATTGGTCGATTTTGTGGGGGTGGGGGGTGGGGAAGGGAGAATTTTAATGGAAAATGGCCGCCGGTGACCGGAATGACAGAACATGAACAGCTACGATGCTCCGCGCCCCCACGCCCTTGCACCTGACTCGCCATAATTATTTTACTATCGTGAATGGATTCTAGTCGTTGCTGAGGATACATTTCGTAGTCTCATATAAAGCTGCTGCTAATAAAAAGCACATACACATTTTTATTGATCCTAGTGGATTATAAATAGTTGTATCGATGCTAGTAAAGATTCGAACGTAAAATTAGCTATCTGTAATGGCTGAAACTGTGTATTTATAAGTGACTGAAAGGGTTTAAAACTAAAAAAAAGGGTTATTTAATTCTTATAAAATTGTAGAAGTTCTCAAGCTAAATATAACCTATTTCACTATGCACAGAAAATGAGTATAAATTATTTTGAAAGTAGGCAGCGCAATCCTACTAAACTGGTAATTGATTACCGTTTTGTACCTGAGTTAACTACTGAGATTTGGATTTTAAAAAAAAATCTACACAATTCAACACAATCCCCGTTGGCAGCAACAAATCTCTGCCAACAATTCTCAGGGCTCGCAGTTCCGCTCCCTGAATAAAACGTGGTTTCTGTTAAGCAAGAAAGTTTCGGAATGCTCATCATAGAATACCCGTTTTATCGAACGTCCCGTCCTTCAGGAAGGGACTCGCATGCGTAAACACGTGGGCATCTGATTGTGCTATGTCCGAGGAATATGAATAGTATGGGATTACTTCATACCTAATGTTATTCAGTTCGATAGTTTCGTAATTTTTGCAACGAGGGTTTTGACGTCGTCCAGAAGCAAATCAATATATGCTCAAGAGTAACTTGCTCCCGCTTCTTATGACGTCATAGCTCCGCCCAAAGTTGCTATAGGCCGTTCACGTTAAATCGAGCACTTTTTGAAGCTGTTTCATCAGACATAATAACCAATAGATACATTTCACTGCGGCCTCGGACTTTTGGTTTTGGGTACGGTGAATGTATACACTGTGTTTATTACTCACATGACAATAACAAATGTGGGCGGATATAAACTGGTTGAAAGAAAAAAGTAACTAGGGCTTCAAAAGTGCTTACTTTATCGTGAACGGCCTATACACGCGTTTGTTTGTGAGGCAGACGCCGGAACTGCAGATATGACGGAAATAAACTGTATTGAACATTTGTATGGTATAAGGTATTGAACGGTTATAGCACGGTATAGTGCGGCAACGTGAAAATAAAGCTACAATGAAAGGGATCATTTTTTCAGCGATAAAGCTAGATGTGAAAATTTACTGCCCGAAAATATACACTCATTTGCCTGCCAATTTGGTCCGAAACCCATCGGGATGCGGGAATCTTAGGAAATGACACCTCACACCATGATACCTTTCGTTGGGACTGTGTACCGCTCTAATGAAGGATGTCTCCAGACTCGAATTCGGCGGTCGTCTGTATCCAGACAGAACCGTGATTCATCGCCTAAAAACCACTCGTCTCCAATCCGCAAGCTGCAATGCTGCCCGTTCCCGGCAGAAGGTCCCACGTGCTCAGCGATGCTCAGGTCGTAATGGTAGACGTCGTAAGGGACGCCGCGACGACAGACCCCGCCCTTATAGCCGCCTGGATATGGCACTGGTGGACACAGGCGTATCCCCAGCTGCCGTGACCACGACCGTAGAAGCCAGGTCTGGACACTAGCTTGAAAAGTTGACGCCCTTATTGACCCATTTAGTTAATGAACCCAGCCGCAGAGCGCTGGTACAGAAGTAGTACTGTTGACATGGCTAGCACAGGGAAGGGAATTGCATTTTTTTCTTAAAATGGGGAAACGACATTCATATCTCTATGGTGTTATCCCTATACCAGCAATGCTAACAACACTAGTCTGCTTGCAGCGATTTGCGGCTACTGCATGAACTAAATCAGCCAATAAGGGGGTCAATTCGCTAACATTGTTAGATAGGCGAGTGCCCAGACCTGCGTTCTACGGCCGTGGCCGTGCCATGTCCCTGGATGGTACGCAGCGATGCCCGTGGAGTGCTTACAGCCTGTCGCACGATGAAACGATCCACCCAGCTGGTGAACCAATCGGGGTCGACCCGAGTCTTCTCGAAGGTTGTATCTACTCTCCTGTTCCCACTGCGTCCAACACTGACTCACAGTATAGGCAGAACGGTTCGTGGCGAGCAATTCACCGAAACGACCAGCCTGCCTCTCGGAGGCCGATGATGCGACATCTTTCAAACTCACCCAGCTGGCCAAAGACTTGTCGAATGCGCCGCCGGGGCAAACTCCGTGTTCATTGAAGTTGGCTTACACTGCTACTAAGGCCTTATTCCGTGTCTTGCAGCATGGATGGAGTAGCATGTATTGCCCCTAATTGCACACCCAAGTAAGCAAAGTGCATTAAACGCAAATCAGTTACGAGTCGGGCAATGGCGATATTGTGAGGCAACCGTCCTTGTACTCGCGCGATTCGTGCATGATAACTCTTTCAGGCCCACTTTAATTTACGGCGCGAGGTGTTGTAAACATAAAATTTATGATGCGTGCTGAACTTAAGTCGACACGAAACTCGTTTCGTTGTCACAGCCAGTCAGCTTTAGGCTATATGTTCGGCTACAGTTATATGAACCAATTATTACCTACACCAGTAGGAGGGTTTGCGAATCATTTACCCACAGGTGAAGATCATTGTTCATTGAGCTTTTCAGTGTACAGTAAAAAACAAATACTTTTGCATAATTTATACACAATTGTGTACACTGGGTTTGAATGGGTTAATCAATGCTTTTTTTTTTTTTTTTTGCAAATAAGTGTATTTCAACAATGGCCGCTTAAAATACGCCGAGATGGCAAGTAAAGTACAAAAATTTGCGACACAATACGAATTTGCTCATCGCATTTTTTAAATTATTTAATATTATAAGGGCCACGGCTGCTCACTTCCCACCAAGGCGACGCGGGTTCAATCCCCGGCCAAGTCACATCGGATTTTTTCATATGGGGATCGTGCCGGACGGTGCTATTAGTCTGCGGGTTTTCTCGGGGATCTCCCGTTTCCCCCGCCCTTTCATTCCGGTGCTGCTCCATACTCACCTCAATCACCATCATTGTCTCTCTAGACCTCGGTATTAAGAGCCGTCCAGATCTCTTATCTTACTTTAATATTGTAGCAAGAATTTTTTTAAAACCAAATGCAGTACCAATTATTGTTTTTTTTTTTCTTTCGTTTACGTCGCTCTGAAAGAAGAAACATTGTGATGTAAAGTAATTTACAAGAGCAACGCTTATCAGTCGAGTCTCGTGTGGTCTCACATGGAGCCGAAAGCAAGAAACTTACTTTACAGGTTTTGGACAATGTTTGGGGTCTTCATCAACCATCCAACCACTGTCCATTTCGCTTGCGATTTTTGCCGGGTCCTTAAAGCATTTCACGTTACGATCGAGTAGCGGCTCTTGGTAACGACCAACTAATTGTTAATTTGTCCACTTATTACAATCACTTTCTCTATGTTATGTAAATGGTTGGCGATGTTGAACTGTTGCAAAATTCAAGATTTTTATACATTTGTGTGTAGAACTGCTTCTGCACATTCATTAAACCCTTTGAGGAGTATAAACGTACTGTAAATACTCGGGGCTTCGTTTTTAATGAAACTTCTTTTTTCTTGAAGGTAAAAAAATTCTGACGCTTTTATAGTCTTACTGTTTCATTTGACTTTATAGGAATATAAGTAAAACATTACAACTAGTTAACATTTCAGTTCGTAACAATAAAAGTTCTATTTTTAATAACATCTCAGATGAACTCGATCTATTACATCTGTTGCGATACAGTAATTGGAGCACAGTCAACGCGACTCCATTGGCCGACGGCCAACCAGTAACAAACGTTTAAAATTGCAGAAATCGTGTACGGTGTAGCCATAACCAATAAAATGACGATAAGTATAAATACAGAACACAAGTGAAGTGCTGTAGTGGAGAATACAGGCAGCTCATTCAACCTTGTCTTTAGCGACGGTAGATCTGTTCCGTCCTAAATGGTAGACATGTGGTTATCCACTGTGCACTGGTACGAACTTTTTCAAAACGGCTCACATTCCTTTCAGTGATATGACAGACATTTAGCACCCATACCTTCAGGATCGGATCTAGACTTTCGGTTTGGGAGATTAGGTGGTGGGGTATAGAGGGGGGGGGGAAGGGGATGCCACTTTCTCATTGTGAAGGCGCACGCAGGTCTAGACTTTCTATTCGTGGCATAGAAGGGGTGAGTGAGTGAAGAGATTTGGGCGGCTCTTAACAGCGAGGTCTTGAGACCCAATGAGGGTGATTGAAGTGAATATGGAGCGGTGCCGGAATGAAGAGGCGGGCGGAAATAGGAGATCCCCGAGAAAGCCCGCTGACCAACGGCATAGTCCGTCCGGCACGATTCCCACTTGCGAAAATCCGGTGACCCGGCCGGGGATAGAACCCGGTTCGCCTTGGTGGGAAGCCAGCCTGCTAATCGCTCAGCAACCGTGGCCCCTGGCTTGGAAGGGAAGTGGGGGACTGCCTTATTATTATTTTAGGAAACAATCGTAAATTAATACATTAAAATCAGTACCTTAACCTTCGCAGATAATTTTCATATCACTGTGAAGGTTGGATGGGAGGGATTCATAACCCTTGCCTCCTTCCACCCTACCCTCTTACCCGTGTCACGATCCACCCATACATACCTTTCATGCCTTTGCACATCTTGCAAAAAGACGGTAGTTTTGTTGCAGTACTAGGACGGATGTCTTGGTGCTGATGCTGCCGATGTTGTCGCAGTAGACGGTGTAACAGATGGCGCAGGTAAACACGTTAAGTTATGTAGACAATCATGTAAACATCACCGCAGGTTCGTGCACAAGATATGGAGATGGGAGATGTAGTGTTCTGGCAGGGACAAATTTATATATCGATTTTGCCATCAGTTTCACAACGAACATAATTTTCTGGTATAGCACAGTTATAAAAATATTTAAGGGACAACCAAATAGCAACACTTTTTTTTACAGTTAATTAAAACTGAGATTGGCACAGTTTGTTTATAATTTAAAAAATTTTGTTTATTTTTATTCTTGCAACTTTAACCTCCGAAACGCCTTACACTCACACGGCCCTGCGTTAGGGAACATCAGCTAAAGAGACGCTGATGGTATAATCAAAGATGATAATGATCTTAGGATGTCAGTCGAAATACAACAGAACATGATCTTAACTTCTTTATCTCTATGGATTAAAAAACAAATAGTCGACTATAATAGCGGCACTGAAGTATAAAAATACACCATATACTGAAAGTCAGGTATAAGAAATTTTATGGCGTACTTCGTAAAATTTAACCTGATGTCCCTGACATAAAAATAAGATAAATGGAGCAGAAACTTAAATACATCCTTGCTATTACAAGCTTAAGTTTCATCCCATCTCACCAGGAATGCGTAGCATATCGTGATTATCTAGATATAACTCTTAACACCAATACAAGCACTCGATATACAAAGCAGACTGTAGGACGGGGCCTTTTCTCCCCTGGTTATCTACTATCGACCAAGGACATGCTATTACTCGTAATGACGTGAAATTTATTCTCGCGCTTCTATGTGCAAACAATAAAAAATACATTGCACGGGAAGAATTAATAATAAATTATATCCACAAATAGCATCTGCAGCTAGGTTAATTCAATAATATCTAATGTAGCTTACAGGCTCGTGCGTTGTAGTTTTTGAAAAAAATATCATGGGGTGTATACTCTAAAAGACAACTGGTCAGACCTCGTGCTATAAATTTGGGGCGGCTTTTATTAATTTGATGGAAAATGTATCTACGGACACTCTTACCAGTAATATTCAACCTCAGATAGAAAAACTTATGCTTGAATGACACAAAAATAGAATATAATTTTCCATATTGGAAGCCAAGGAAACCACACTGTAAAAAATAATGGGAAAATTACCTGACAAGTGTAAGGTAATGTTCGCAAACTTGTAGGGGAAACAGTTTTCCTTACAGGTAAGGTAAAATTTAGTAAATTTCACGTACGTGGTAGTGAAAAATCCAGTACATGGATGGGAAAATTACATTAAGAGAGCACGGGACATAAATTAATGCTATTGAGGTTTATCGTATTTTGCCAATTTTATGGAAGCCAATTGAGAAAATAAAGAAAGGGCAACCATACAGAATAGCTTTTACTAACTTTTTATTTAATACCATTAAATTATTTTTTAAACTTCCTCCGACTATTTTTTTTATTTCCACCTCAAGTGTATGTGTGACTGGGAGGTCACCTATATCCATCTCAAGGGCCAAGATCATACACATCCAACACGACCGACGTCAAAGATCATTGACGCAAACACAGTAGCACAACTTCCTGAATCCTAACTCAAAGTAGGGAGGGAGAGAATTATACTAATGACTATCCAGGCGATAATGCTCAATAAGTAACCTAAAAAATGCAGGAATAATCGTTGAAATAAATCCTTTATGAGGTGCAGAGTATTGACTAAGCCAACTCTAAGAATGATGTCGAATAGAAAGCAAAGGTTAGAGTGAGATACCAAGTTTCCTGTCGGAATACAATTCTGAATTCGAACCTTCATGCCTTTACTTAAATTGGTAATTGCTTATAGGAATTGGTAATTGCTTATATGTAGAGTTTCAAGCAATGCCTTTGGGGATATATGCAAACAAAGCTTTGAGTCCCCAAGTTCAAGATTGGAAAAACGAATATTTATAATAATAATAATAATGCTGTTTCATCGAACCACTAAATAAAAAATAATATCACGTTGTTATTCTCAGTGCTAGAAGAATTTAATTGAAAATATTTAAGATCAGGTAAGTATGAGGAAATGTTCATGGAGAAAAAAAAAGTATTCTTTAATTTGGTTCTATAATAAGAAAGTGAGAAGAAAAATCTTGAGGTAAACTTTGAAATGTCGTTGATCCATGCTAGTTAAATAATTTCAAAAGGGCGCTCCCTACTAACAGAATAGGTAGGGTGTTTTCGTCCCGAACAACTGGTCGACTGGCTTCCCCTGGTGGAAAATGGACTTGGAATGTGAACTTAAGGTGGCCGCCTGGTTAGGCCGCCGAGCGGTGTGCAGAGCTCCAGCAGAAAACATCTTATTAAAAAAACCGTCCAACGTGTCTGAATTATGTCTGTTTACGAATATTATTTAAGAAACGTTACGCATCTCTATACGTTTTACAGTTCTTCCATTTCTCTCTAAATCATGTTTTTGTGAAAGTAAAAATGGCTCAAATGGATGTTTTCACGGTCATAATTAGGTATGTACATTCCTGTATAAAGCATTAAAAAGGAATAGGGACGAGCGTCAAACCTTTATTTTTATTATTACGCCATAAAATGGTAGGGTCTCCTTGGAAAGTCTCATAGAGGCGCGTTATCGACTGCAAGACTGCACGCCAGTTCCAGTGCTTTGCGCATAGAGGCGATGAGAGAGTTGATGAACATGCCTCGGTCGCCCCTAGCGCTCCCACACTATTAGGCCTCAGACGTGCAGAATTACTTCAACCAGGCAGGCACTTAAAGCTACGACTGGCTGTTACAACTCAACACGACAATATGACACAGGTTGTTCCAACATCTCACACTGCAAGACGTTCTACAACACCTAGAGCTTAACTGCAAATGGCTTGAAGGTATCGTGTTTCTGTGACCTTCAGCGGGCACTTTTCTCTGTTCCATTGGTCCAGTGCAATATAAATATGGGAGATTTGAATGCTAACAGAGTGCATTCAAAACAACTGGGTATTTTGCCAATTTTTACAATGCAGATTTCGTTTACCTTTATGTAGCTAGTAGGTAATTATTATTCTTGTTTGACATTCATCCGGTTTCATAGGGCAAGACTGACTGGAGAACTACCTAATGTTAACAACTATTCAACGACGGAAGCCAGCGTGTATTTAACTAGGCCAGATGAATTCCGCAGGTTTCTCATGCTGTTTTGAGGATCGTTCTTACGTGGCGTTATTTTAAAATGCTTGGACATTGGTTTAAATGCAGCGAGGTTCGAGCACGAGTTAAGTATGCACGAGCATGATAGATGTTGCGACTGTGGAGATAGAATCTGCGAGTGTTGTGTAATCTCCCCTCCCTCCCTCCCCATGGGGGAATAGTGAACGTACACCTCAGCAGGGAGGTATACGTCACCCAGGAAACACCAGCAGACACATCGTGTGCACACTATATTGTGTTTGTACTTTTACTTAGCGACCTTCGAATGGAAGGTGACGGCCTGTACTATGTCGCTGTCAAGGCAAAAGTGAAGTCACGCCGATATCGCCTTCTTACTCAGATTCCTAATTACCCGGTGACTAACAGCTCTCCACAGCTCTCCAGATTTTCGAAATATTTTTTGTATTAGAAAAATAGTATTGAGAATTTTGTGATATGTGAAACAGTAACATGATAAAAAGTGCTGAGGTAAGGGAGATTTAAATTTCCAAAAACGAGATAAAAATTAAGTACTGGAATATTTAATATATGTTGTCTCCAAAAATTTTAAAACTAGAACACAACAAAGTAATTAGCTACAGTTCAAATTAACTTTTGATTTCAAAAGAATGGCATTTAGATAATGTCTGTTAAGTAACATTCAGTTATCTCTTTAATTATTTTTAATAATATCCCAATCTAAATTATTTTAACTGAAAACCTATTTAAATAATGTATTTGCAGTGTGACTTAAATCTACTGAATAACTTATTCCATATTACTTTTTTTTTTTCAGGCAATATAAAAAATTGAAATAAATAATTATAATTTTTATTTCACTCACAAAAATCGCCAATCTGTGTGAGTAGTAGGAACAGACCCACATGACCTAAAGTTAGGATATTTTGGATGTACGAAAATAACTAATGCTTAATAAAGCAAGCAATTCATTAATATATTTCATTAATGGTATTTTCAGCGTGGTAATAGATTTCTAGGGACATTTAGTTTTCCCCATCAGAAAAGTCGTTTACATTGTCTTGTTGTGTTGACGATCATGTAAAATGATATTGCAAGACTTCATTGTGATGTTTAGTTATAACTAACTTTTTTGAAAGTAAATTACATGCAGTCTAATAAATTTTTCTCTTGTCCCTTTTAATTACTGCATGTCATAATATTTTTTTTTTTGTAGTTCCAGCGTTGACCGCTGACCTGTATTACATATTTACACACGGGAATCGGCCCAACGGAACCCATTCTTTCCCGCTCACAATAACATTGAAAGCAAAATTCCTTCAAGTACCCCCCCCCCCCCCCTGGAGTTTTTTTCCCCCGCGTTTGAGGCCGAGATACGCAGGAGAGATAAGGGCGACACTGCTATGCGTATCAAGTCGTAGCTACGTCATCGCTGCTAACAGCAAGGCTCTGAACTGACGTGCAGCGTTGTCGTCGCACTGCGTGTGTTAAAGTTGTTCACGATATAGTGAGCACTTTAGAACTGAACCTTAGAAAAAGTCACTGCCCCTGCATGCATATATTTTAACAGGCGCACTGAGTGCCATTCGCCCAGTAAAGTTGGTAACGATGGATGAAGAGTATTTCCACTTCTTTACGTTGAATAAAAAGTTTTAGACAACCATTTGTAATAACTTAAAATTATTTCTTTCGCTTTCTGTTTTTTTATGCACCGAAGTGTAAAAATGAGCAGATTTGTAATATATTTACTTTTCTAATAAGTTCACAATTTCACTTGACCGACGCATGAATGTAGTGATGAGGCCCATGGTAATATTAATTTTACATAAGGTGGAGGAATACACGACGTGAAGCAGGGCTTTCAAAACTGCTCATTTTACCGTGAACGGCTTATACCTATGAGACTTTTAGCGGTGACCTTATTATTTTATTGGTGGAAAGTCTATAGGAAGGTTCAATGCAGGGCCCTTGAGTAGTTTTGTGCCTATCTGACGTGTACCTATATTTTGAGATAGAAGGTTTTGAAAGGGCCGCTTCTAGCCATTTCGTAGTACTCAAAAATGGCGTTTCTAATGCAAGTGACGTCTTGAAAGCATTCAACACCCTTGTTTGAAGTGTGTGTTATTTTCGTAAATCAGCCCATAAAACACATGTTTGGTAGTTTCGTAGAAAAACGTGACTTTGTAAACATTCTGTAGAGCAGTTCAAGCACCAGGTTGGCCGCATGGTCTCAAGTCACAGAGGCGCCTGGTAATTACAACGCCCGTCCTGAGATACTATGAGAGGATTTCCAGTTCGACATAGTCATCATGTGAGCACGATGCTGCAAGCACACGTCCCACCTCTTACTTCGGAGTACTTACTTCAATTTATTTACTGACAATTTTTTCTAACACCGACGTTACAGTTAACCTACCACATGACTCCACAAAAATTGTCTTTCGAGTGTTCTAGTACCTGCAAAAAAAAGTGTGTATGAAAATTCCGGAAATTCTGTATTTAGTTTCAGAAATAAGTCATTAATTGAATAAATATTCACGAGAATTTTTATTACAGCAATAGAGTACCTAAATAAAACTGTAAAATATTTCTGCGTATTATACGTTTAACAATTTATAATAGTAAAGATAAGCAAACAGATGAATCTGTTTGTACATTAAAGTTATAAAATTTATATACCAAAGTATGGAGGCAAATTATTTTTTTAATACTGTAAACAATTTTTGATCACGTTTGTTTGTTAATAGTTTTATTTTCTGGCAAGGAAAAAGTATATACATTTCTTCCTAATACAAAAAAAAATACTTATAATGTAATATGGAATATCCAAAACACAGTTTTTCAAGTTACATAACTGTGACGACTTCGTGCATCGTATTGCACTGTTATTTAAAGAAGGTGCTAACGAAATCTGGTGTGGTATGGTACTGGATATGTTTACAACCGTTAAAATACGAACTATCGGAATTGAGATCTGTAATTAAGACAATGCACAGTAACCGTTCTCCGTGTCCCAGTAATCGTATTGCTTTTCTTCCTACGAAGCTGTTAAGCCCACGTGACTTCGACTCAAGTTGGCACATTGTGTACGTAGATGGGTTACTTTATAAGCTAGAGCACTACTTTCGATTACGTCATGATGCAAATAGCAATTTAAAAAAAAAACACATGTGCACAAACGGAACATCAATGTTTCAACACGTGCTCTCGACGGTTCTTAAAGCATTTCTTGAGTTATTGTTAGGAATTTGCGCAGAATACTAAAGTCTGTCTACTCCATCTTTAGCCTACGGTTGGCATCACAACGTATATTTCGGCGGTCAGATGCGGGTCCGGTGTGTACGCACACACATTTTACATAGGCATATTGTGGCCGTTGTTAGGTAGCAGGGTCCATTTGTAGCCAAAGTGTGGGTAGAAAAAAATTTGTTACGCCCATTTGTGAGTGATTACCAAGCACCAGTATAGAAACTGTAAATGAGTACATCTGTACATACAGAATTAGAGAGAAAAAAAGGTGGGTAGGAAACATTTGATCTGGTAGGAATGTTTTCCTTGAAAGTTATCATCCCTCTATTCACTAGCCTTAATCTTGCAATAATATGCACTATTTCGGTAAATTTTTATTGATGTGCGTCATATTTTATTACGATGTAAACAGACAAGATAAAGAAGTTGGCTCGGGAATATCATGATATTGTAATTTAGGCAAATTTCATTATTGAAAGTAAATTTATATAATTTTTTCTTCTCCTACCGTATCACGCAGGCCTCAACTTCCACTTCCAAAATGTCTAAAACAATTTTTAAAAAGTGGCACTTGACTCCTGTGCACCCCCCTCCCCCATTAAAATCGTATCTGGTCATCGGCCCACACTTGTGGCAGCCTGGACGACTGCTTGGTCAACATATCGGTAAATCGCGACAGTGTCTTCGAAAAATATTCAGTCTTGCTTCCTCGCGTCAGGTGAAATGATGACGGTACATTTTCTTGGGAAATGCTGAACTATAATAAGGTTAACCTTTTGTGTATTATTTACAAAAAAAAAAGTAAAGTCTGTTAAGAGTGGGATGGACCCCCGCATTTTGTGTGAAATAGTGGTTTGCGCGAATACGCGTACCTCGGTAAATAAATGTTCTGGAAATACGACTTTTTGTCAGAAAAAACACATTTATCTATGCCCCTGTTTTTTTTTACTTTCGCCATTTTAAGTGCATTCTTGGGAAAAAAAAAAACATGTTCAAATATCGCATTTTTAAAGCTTGCCTATGCAGTTTCCTTAAGTGGCAAGAGAAAAGTACAAATATACGGGCGTAGTTAAATCTGTGGTCTTTCATCGCGTGTAATAAAACCCTTATGTTACAGGTCTAACTTGCACAGCACAGCATTACGACGGAAACACTGCACGGCTTGCGCGTAGGAGCGATGAGCCACTAGGAGTGCGTGTTAATATCGCCCGTATAGCTCCCCCGCTTCTAGGACCTTGGACGCGGGGTTTCCACGGGGTCAATTCCACTCTTAATTTACCCTGAAAAGTAATCAAGAAAATTTTGGTAGCTTAGTATGAATAGTAAAAATAGAATGTTATTATTTTGTTGGCGTTCTTAGAGTGAAAAATTAACTGTTGTTAATTTCTGCAAAATAACCTGTAAACAAGTGCATTCAGATAAGGTTTGAGAAAACATGACTAACCAGACGTTATTTAACACTCAGTAAGATTATAGGCTGTTCACGGTAAAGTGAGCACTTTTGAGGCCCTGGTTATTTTTTCGCTTCAGCTATATTTTATCTTTCATCCGCCTTTTTAAATAAAAATTGCCATGTAAGGAATGAACACATTGTGTACATTCCACCGCACTCTGAAATTACCATCTAAGGCTAAGATAAAATGTATTTATTGACTGTTATTCCAACAGAGGGGGCTTTCAAAATTGCTCACTTTACCGTGAATAGCCTATAACACTTAGTAAGAATAATGCAAACGACTTACTGACTAATTATTCTTTAAAAAAATATGACGGCTTGTTAAGAGGTATTTACACCTGCTCAGTATCAGTTCATGAGGCAGCGTGCCTAGTAAAGAGACATTTGTCGATGCAAGTAACATAACTGCTCATAAAGGCACAGCGTTCCAGCACTGCACGAAGTTCCAGTCTTCCAGTAAAGTTGTACAGTTCTACTACTAGATTAAATCGCCAACATTGGAGGCTGTGTGCCCTATTGTTATGTTATTAAATTCTAGGCTATTTTCAAAAGCCGTATCGTTATTTCGCCCATTGAAATGTTTTTAAAGAGTCAAAAACATTCATTTTTGTGATGAGTGGTTTTTCTGCAGTTTTTTTTTTTTTTTATAAATATATTGTTTATTTTAATTTCAGAGACCCCGTCAAATAGTGTAGTAAGGAAACTGCGGTCCTGTTTACAGTTAGTTACAGAAACATCTTGGTGTATTGACACTAAAATAGTACATTTGTAGTTATGCTATGTAGGCATCTATATTTTCTGGTGCAGGCTGTTCACGGTAACATGAGCACTTTTGAAAGACCTGCTTAAGATCTACTTGCATGCACGTTGTGTATTCTTACGCATTATGTAAAATTAACATTGTCATGCGCCTCATAATTTTTATTCATGCATCGGTCCAGCAAAAATGTTGTCATTATTAGAAAAGTTGATGTTTTTCAAACACGTTCATTTTTACAACTTGGTGCATTAAAAAAAAAAAAACAGAAAGTAAAATAAATAATTTAAGTCGTCACAAATGGTTACCTGACACTTTTTATTTGACGTAGTTATATGGAACTACTTTTCAACCATCGTGACCAACTTTAATGGGCGCATGTCACTCAGTGAGCCCGTTAAAATATATGAAGGTAGGAGCAGTGAATTTTTTATAACGTTGATTTCAAAAGTGCTCTCTTTATCGTGAACAGTTTTTAGTAGAAAATGTTGACTTTTGCGACAGTTTATCATCATGCTTTGACTAAATTTAAGTGATAAAAATCAACCAGTAATGATTATTTTCGGTAGAATTGAATGCTTTATTATTATGTACATAGAGTACCCACGTCTGTAGGTCATTGGTAGATAACTGACAATAGTATTACTTGGTGGTTCATAGTTGTGTTAATTACATGATTTCCTTTAATGGAATTGGTCAAGCTTTCATAAATATGTAGAAAGTAAATTCACTGTTTTGTTTTGTTTATCCAGTTGATCAAGACACTAAGAAGTATTTTTCTATTAAAGGCTGTTCATGAAAAAGTGAACACATTTTAAGGCCGTGCTTAAAAGTTGCTTCAAGCTTATCTGTATAGGTTTGCCAGCTTTAATATAAAAATTACCATCTGACTGAAAAGCACAGTGTATGAATTTCATAGTTCTCAACAGTTAAGGTCTGAGGTCAAAATAAAATATAATTTCCTGGTTGCTGGGAGGACCTCCAAAAGTGCTCACTTTACCACGAACAGCCCATACCTGTTCATTGCAAGAAACAGCAGCTATCATGATCCATTAGAACAACGATTAGAAAGGTTTGTTGAGTTCCCGGTGTACAAATACTTCCGTACAAACACGCGTACATTAAAGCAGCACTGAAAACACAACGTGTCGTGAGCGGAACGCAAAGATCTAGATCAGTTTGTTACTCGGCAGGTAATTGCGAACCAGGAAAAAATTTTAGAAGTCAGCTAGGTCCGAAAATTGCAAGCTAAACCTCCCCGAAACATGAGTCGTTTGCAGGAGTCTCAATGAAAGCGTGGTTTAAAAAAATAATCAGTGTGAAGGCAGAATTACAATATCAGTTTGTGAACGAAGTGTAGTGCGCCTCCATGGAACTCGATGTCCGGTCACTACCGCGGTCTACAAGAGAATAATTACACCGACACACATGCTCTTCCTAGGAGAGCGAGCCGAAAGTAAGCTTTAAGTCTGATTCTCTTAGTAGTTTCTTTCAAATGACCAGAACTTAAGCAAAAATCAAAGGAGACAATAGAGATTCCTACCTCAAACAATTTACTTCAAATCTGCTACTGCTTACTGAGGGAATAACTTCTCATAGAATTAGTTGGTAAAATTTACGTGCAAGCGTTATGCAAATCTTGTCTCGTGTAAACAGGACAAAACACAAGACAAAAAAAAAAAAACACTTCCAAAAAAATGTATTTAGAAGAAGCCAAAACTGTGATAGTCGTTTTCGGTATGTTCGGATACTTCTCCGATTTGCACAAATATTCTCAGAAAAATACGCCTTGCAAATATGATTAAAGCCAAAATTCAAATTCATTGGATGATATTCTGCCAACGGCAAAACAAAATATTGATGGAATAAATGTAGTGAGGGACATGTGCGACACTTCCAATGCAACTCTCTGTGTTTGACTACCAATGACCATCCGAGAGGGGCCACGGTGGCTGAGCGGTTAGCCTGCTCACCTCCCACCAAGGCGAACCGGTTTCAATCCCCGACCGGGTCACTCTTGGATTTTTGCATGTGGGAATCGTGCCAGACGATGCCGCTGGTCGGCGGGTTTTTGTCGGGGATCTCCCGTTTCCCCCACCCTATCACTCCTGCGCTGCTCTATACTCACCTCAATCACCCTCATGGGCTCTAGAGACCTCGCTGTTAAGAGCCACCCAAATCTCTTTACTCACTCACTCACCATCTGAGTTGGGAACACGTTTATAGCAAAACACTTCTGTTGTATGTGGCTTGGTAATGACTAGTTTTTAAGTTAGGAATCTTGTCACGTTCGTGGAAGTGGTTTCTGTTTCACTAAATACATTTGACACAATCTTGTGCCGCGGTTGTGCTTGCTCGGGAAGAACGCTGGTCTCATTGCGCTCCGTGGACTTTGTTACGTATCTTTGGGTGTGGCATGTTCGTGTGTTAGGATTAGGACACAGGAGGTGATAAAAACAAAAATTAAGATGTAATTACTAATACACTTGCAGCACGTCTCAGAATGACCTCAGGAAACAGCAGCTCAAATGTATTTCACTCTACCTCAGAACAAATTATCTTCAGCTTTTCTGGATAAGAAAGTAGTATGTGATGTGTGGGATGTTTAAATAAAATTTTCCCATTGTAATTTTGTATGAACAAATAAGGATCTAAATTCAACACAAGAAACTCTCAGATCAAAACTACACATGCAAACGACGAAATAGTAAATAAAAATACACATAATACTACTAAATACATTTCCGTTAAGGGTCGTTTATAGCTTTTGATCTCTTAAGTACATCACCATTTACATTGTTGCTTCATGTATAAGCATATTATAAATGCAATTACAAACAGTTAGAATGACACAAGAAATATTTTCTTACAAAATAAGCTACCACGCCAAATAGTTATTGTTCCGCTTCCCACCATACAATATGTGTGCTTATCCAATTCCGAGCTATAAATAACCACCACAACACCTAGATTAAATGTATTTGTACGGGCCAGTAGCGGTTCACACTGTTGTTTGATTTTATTGGACATGAAGACATAAGCAGTTTCATATATTTGATATTTCCGAAACCAAAACTATATTAATTAGATGCATTTTTAGAATGGCAAAATTTTTCCTAGCTAATGTTGTTGTTATTTGAGATTTGTTCATTATATCACAACCAAAATAAAAAAAATATTTATACTCTCGCAAACGCATAGGATATTACAAGCACATGTGTGTATGTGTGTGTATATATATATATATATATATATATATATATATATATATATATATATATATATATATATATATATATATATATACATATGCAATAACGTTTGATTATGAATGTTGTTCACTAGCATAGAAACTATATTATCGCACCGTAATTAACGGATTTGACAATTCTTTTAATTTAGATACAGCTAATGATATTTATTCTGCCACCTAGTAAAAGATAAAGCTTTGGTTTTGTTCCTACTGTATAACAAAACTCGTATATGCTGTTCACGGTAAAATGTATACTTTTGAAAGTTCTGCTTAAGATCTACTTGTATGCACGTTTTGTATTCTTCCACCTTGTGATAAATTAACATTGACATGAGTCTCGTCACTTTATTCTTGCGTCAGTCAGGTAAAACTGTGAAATTATTAGAAAAGTAAATAGTTTACAAATCTGCTAATTTTTACACACTGAGGCGATAAAAAAAAAACAGAAAGCATAAGAAATAATTTAAATCATCATGAATGCTTACTGAACACTTTTTATTCGACGTTAAGATATGGAACTACTTTCCATCTACCATTACCAACTTTACCGGGATCATGTCACTAAGCGCGGCCGTTGAAATACATGCAGGCAGGAGCAGTGACATTTTTCTAAGGTTGATTTCATAATGGCTTACTTTATCGTGAACAGCCTTTATAAGTTGTTCACGTTTAATTGAGAGCTTTTGTTAGAGCCTTCCTCAATATCTACTTTTCATTCTCAGGTTGTGTCGTTCCGCAACACGTAAAATTAACATCGCCATGGGCCTGATTACATTATGCATGCGTTGCCCAAGTGAAACCCGATAATTGTTATGACTGTAAATACGTTTCAAACATGGAGGCCTTTTATTCATCCCCAAAAGTGTATAAAGCTCGAAACATAGCCTTCAACGGCCATACATTCCAATAATACACACATGCAATAAAATGTTAAAGGTAAGGAACCGTTTCTATTAATTGGTTGCCAACTAACTGGAAGCCTGCCTGCCAGTATGTAATGTAAATTATATTTAGTTATGAGCAGTGATTTTTCTCAATGGTTTGTTTCCAAAGTGTGCATTTTATCGCGAACAGTCTAAACATTATATTTATAACACGTCCTGAAAAAGAAGGGCATTCCCTTCTTTTTAATAATTGTTTTGCATCGGGCCAGATTTTTTTGCGATGATAAAAAGTTCAAGCTTTTATGACCCAAGAAAAGCTCGCACTTACTTATTATTATGAAATTGTTTGTTTTTGTACAGCAAAACCTGCTATATCTGTGTTGTCAATGATTACTTGGGTAACCATTTTGTGTGTTAAATAATGCAAATTACGTTTACGACTTTTCCGCCAATTTCTCGTTTAGATTCATATTTTGTTCTTCATTGTATGCATTAATATGTTTTGCTGTGTAAAACAATTGTTATCATATAAGTTTATTTTCCTGGTAGGCCACTTAGCCTTCGTAGTTTAATGGCAACTTATAATGAGAACATTATGTAATGTTACCAATTAAACTTTTTGAAAACGGTTCGCTTGAAATACTAAATACTCGATGAAACTGATTTTTCAACATTAGTAATGTTACGCTGTATGCGAAAAAATTGTAATGCATCGTTCTCGAGTATAATGAATTTGTGACACTGACGAAACTGCATTGTTCTCCATTTTAACGAAAATCCCTCCTTTTCCAAAGTGAAAATCCTTCCTTTTTTGTTCTAAGCGTCCCACCGAAAATATATTTTGTTGCGATTCACCCTCCCAAAATTGTTGGTGGTCAACATAACGTTTCTGCAGCCACCACAAAACAAAATTTTACTGACCACAAAAGTTTAGTAGTGACAACTAAAAAATTCTGTGTCCTAGAGGCTTGATTGGATTCGGTTCTCAAAGGCAGCGAAGTCGTACAATTGCGGACACTTCTTTAAAGAAGAATTAACGATGTTGACGTCTTAAGGGGGCTGCCTACCTGACGCGACATGGCACAGGAAGGAACGAGCAAACGCTAAGGGCGACACTGGCACGCGCATCAAGTGTCGCATCGCCACTATGAGCGAAGCACTAAACTAGCGCGCAAACTTTTCGTCGAACCGTTTTTTTCTATGGGACTTTAAGCTGTGATTATGTAATTTTACTGATGGAAAGTCTAATACAAAGTTCAATGCAGGATTCTTTCTGTGTTTCACGTGGATCCGGTTAGTACTTTTTGACATACGGCAGTCTAAAAAGGCTGTTTTTAGCTATTTTGGAGGGCTTGGAAATAGTGGTTCTAATGTGATTAGTGTCATGAAAGCGACATTCCGTCATCGCCTGAAGTTTGTTTTATTTTCGTAAATTAGCGCATTGGGCTCACGTGAAATCGTTTCGTCAAAAAAAAAACATTTCTCGCAACGCACTGCAACACATTTCTAGCGCCTAGTAGGCGGCGCCCTTAAGACTCTGATCTATCCCTTTTGCAGAAATTCGTTGTTCTGGTGACATCATTTCAATTTTAGAGTTGTGTTATTGGAAATGTTTGATTATAGAAATTTTACAATTTACTAGTTGTATAATACGTTTGTATCTAATTTTCACTGTGTCTTATTTCCTGCTTGCAAAAAGGCAGGAATTTGTTGATAAAATATGTTCTCAACATTTTTCAACATGCAGACAAACGACAATTAAAATCACGCTGAAAAAGTTTGAACAAATCTTAAAATGCACATCTATACAATCCTATATAAGGAGACGATCTCCGTCTGTCCGTCTGGAATACCTCTAAGTCCCTTGAAACTCAACAGAAGTTCTTCAAATTTTGCAGAGCGAATCCTCAGGGTCAAATACACGTCAAGTTCGAATTTCAGCTAGATCAGTTTACGCAATCATGACTTTTGTCAGTAAGAACTCATTTTTCGATTACTTTTTCCTATGAAAGTTTTGTATTAATGCATATAGATTATTGCATAGAGATGTGAAGGTTATGTTTACTCTAAATGTATAGCTTATAAGTTGAGTTAATTTAATTATAATTTTATATCTCTATGCAATGTTTTTTTTAGTCTTTGTATGATAATCGTGACAATATTAAAAACACGGTTACAGGCTGGGTGCCCTAGTATAGTATAAAACAAAGTTGTCTGTCCGTGTGTGTGTGTGTTAATTCACAAAATATTAATTTTTCCATCGTGGCAACCCTGGCCGGCCAGGCGAGGAGTGGGGGCAACGCAGGGTCAGTAGAGCCTGCAGGAGTTCCTGGGGGTCATAATGATGCTGAAGGGCGACGTAGTGACTGTTATGCCGCCCATGTGCTCCGTGCTGGGTCGCGGGTGTCCCTCGGGCAGCGCGAGCGAGAAGTTCTGCAGGAGCGAGGTGAAGGTGACGAAGAGGTTGGTCCTGGCCAACGACTCGCCGATGCACGACCTCCGGCCCTGGCCGAACGGGATGAGCGCCTCCTCCTTCCTCAGATTGCCCGCGTCGTCCAGGAAGCGCTCGGGCCGGAAGTTGTGCGGGTCGCCCCAGTAGGCGGCGTCCATGTGCAGGCCGAACAGGTTCAGCAGTATCCTCGTGTCCTGCGACAAGTGTTGTGGTTGGGCGAGTTCGCCATCAAAATTACACCATACCCTAATCGCGGTTTCTTTGCACTTTCTGAATCAAAATTTGAAAGAAAAAAAAATCGTTTCGTAAATATGCCATGTATCAGAAGTGTTTTATACCTGCGTAAAACAGAAGTACCTTATTTTTTGGTAAATTTAACTGTTACTTATATTATAATTATAAATTATAATATTTCATCTATAATTGATACGAATCAACGCAGATAAAAAATAAGTGTGTTGGTAATGTCTAGTATAGGCTATTCACGGTAAAATGAGCACTTTTGAAAGCCTTCTCATTTGGAATAATAGTCAATAAATGTATTTTATATTAGCCTTAGACGTTAACTTCCGAGTGCAGTGCAATACACACACTGTGTTTATTACTTACATGACGATATTTATTTAAAAGAGGTGGTTAAAGTATAAAAATGGTTGAAAGCAAAAAATAACTATGTCCTTAAAGTGCTCACTTTACCGTCAACAGCCTATAAGAAGTAGTACTTATGCTAAATATTATTAAAGTGAGTGCGCACGAATGCGGTGCGTTGTCCCTTTGGTGTAATTTCCTAGACATGGTTGAGCTTTGTTTGCATGAGGTGCAGGAATATCCTGGAAGTAGAACTTTAGCAGGGCTTCAGAAAAATTCGGAGGTAACCGTGAATGGACTACGCAGAGCTTTAAGTTATCGAAGTGGAAAATTAACTTTTAAAAAACTCAAGTTGAATTTATTTAAAAAGTTTACTTTCAAGTTTAAGTTCTTCAAAAAAGTTCCTAAGTGTGTTAAAAGCTCTTTGACGTAGAACAGAAATATATAATGAATGGCCAAGAAAAAGCAAACTACAGAAACGTTTACACCGAACTTTGTTTTCAGCATCTCCTATAAACAAAAATGCCACAAATATTATTATAAACTTTTAACAAAGTCATGTTTAGGCAAGAGTACAGTCCTAAAATAGTTAACTCTTAACGTTCCACTTTAAGAAAGAGAAAATCTTCGAAATAAGTTACTTGTCTGATAACAGGTAACTTTTGTAGGTGAAAACGTCACTACTTATGTTAAGCACGTATGTTCTACAATAGTAATGAAAGATAATTAAAAAAAAAAAAAAAAAATCTTTCTCAGATTTGGAAAACTGTGTTAAAATCTTATATCCTTCCGGGGAAACGAAGGTACCTTTTAAAGTTCGCGAAATATGAACGAGTTCGTGCGAACTCGTTCATTTTAAAAGTTCACTGCCAACGTAGCCTGCAACATCCGCCAGCGCAGTGCGACATGGTCAACTCAGCCGATATGCGAAACAAACTCCAATGGAACATTTCATGCCATATGTGCTTGTCTGCGAGTGGGGTGAAGTGAATGTATCAAAAATACAGTGACATCGAAATAAATAAAAAGAATCAACAAGGTACAGGCTGTTCGCGCGGTAAACCGACTTCTGAAAGCCCTGCTTAAGATCTACTTGTATGTTCATTGCACATTCTTCTATCGCATGTAACATTGAGGTTGCCACGTGCCTGTTCACTTAAATCGTGCGTCAGCCAATTGAAGCTGTGAAATTGTTAGGAAAGTAAATATTTTATATATTTCGAAATTTTTAAATGCTATTCACGATAAAGTGAACACGAGAAATGAACCTCAGAAAAAAGTCACAGCCCCTGCATGCATATATATTAATGGGTGCACTGAGTATCATTCGCCCAGTAAAGTTGGTAACGATGGTTGGAAAGTAGTTCCATATCTTAACGTCGAGTAATTATTGTTAGGCAACTTAAAATAATTTCTTTCGCTTTCTGATTTTGTAATGGATCGAAGTGTAAAAATGAGCAGATTTTTAAAGCATTTACTTTCTTAATAATTTCACAGTTTCATTTGACTGACTCATGAATAAAGTGATGAGGCCCATGCCAATGTGAATTTTACATAAAGAGGAAGAATACACAATGTGTATACAAGTAGATCTTCAGCAGGGCTTTCAAAAGTGCTCACTTTACCGTGAACAGCCATACATGCATTAAAATCAGGTCAAAAAAAATCACTTCAGTATTCACGAATATAAAACTATTACTTTAAATTCAGCTTTAAGACGTGGAACTACTTTTCGTCCGTCTTTGCCATCAGTAATAAGTGCACTCCAGGCAGTGTGACCATTATAATATAATATAGTAAATTATTATTTATTATATAAATAAAATTATAATATATCTGCAAGTAGGGCCAGTGAAGATTTTCAAACGTTGCCAGCCATACGCTGTTCGCGGTAAAGTGAGCACTTTTGAAGCCCTATTTACTTTTTTCCTTTCAACCAATTTTTATTCTTTAACCAACTTTTAAAAATAAATATTGCTATGTAAGTAATAAACACAGTGTGTAAGTATATTTCACCACAATCGGAAGTTAACGTCTAAGACTAAAATAACATGTATTTATTGATTAGTATTCCAAATGAGAGAGCTTTCAAAAGTGATCACTTTACCGTGAATAGCCTATAACCATCAGTGCCTCTAGGTAGAATGTAACGCCTCGTTGACAGCGCGATTATTAGAGAAAGAGCAAGTAGCCCAGAAGATGCAAGGCCGGGAAGGAATCGCCCATGGCCTTTAGTAAGGGACTGTACCAGTTTTGGTATGGAGTGATTTCAGGAAGCCATGGGAACCGGAAATAAGGATGGTCGTGCCGGGAATCGAACCCGTACTATAAAAAAAAGTATTTCCATAGTAGCAAGTCAAAACTAAAATTCTACAAACAGGTAAACGGTGTTCACGATAAAGTGAGCACTTTTGAAATCAACCTTAGAAGAAAATCACTGCGCCTGCATATATTTTAACGGGTGCACTGAGTGACATACACCCATTAAAGTTGGTAACGACGGATGGAACATAGTTCCATATCTATACTTTGAGTAAAAAGTGTAAGGTGACCATTTGTCATAACTTAAATTATATTTTTCACTCCCTGTTTTTTTTAATGTATGGAATTGTAAAAATATGCAGATTTGCAAAATATTTATTTTCTAATTATTTTACACTTGACCGACGCATGAATAAAGTGATGAGTCCCATGGTAATGTTATTTTCCATAAGTCGGAAGAAGTCACAACGCGCCTAAAAGTAGATCTTAAGCAGGGCTTTTAAAAGTGCTCGTTTTATCGTAAACAGCCTATACAAGAAGGTATACACCTTTATTCTTCAAGCCAACTTGCATAGTGGGACTGGCCAACTTGTTTGCAAGTTGCTTTCATGCAAGGGCTTGCCTGCATGCTAGTTTGAATGATTTAGTGACTGTTCTATTTTCGTTCACCTTCTTGTGCGAGTAGTTTGTTTACATTTGTGATTTATACGTTTATGTAGTTCCCGTACATTAATTTATGCTGATATTGTTAGTTTGAGAGTAGAAAACATTTAATAATATTTTAGATTTGTCTAAAATATTTGTGTGTTTTGGTAGAAATGAGTGACTGGCTTGCTGCAACTTTCAAGTACTACCACTGTGTGTACAGTAAATGCATGGGACTTGAATACAAGAGGGTGTTACCTTCCTGTTCACAAAAAATGTCCGCCTGTATTTGGCTTTAATATTACACCAAAGGGACAGCGTGCCCTATTCGTGCGCACTCAGTTCAATAATAGCATAAGAATTGTTTTTTACTAGGCATTCATTACCGGCACACATATTTTCTCTATAATTTTATTCGTATTAGTTACAAACGTAATGTTATAACTTATTTATAAAATTTAGTGAAGGTTAGATTCAATCTAAACTAAGATAATTTTCTGTTAAAATAAGTATTAAATGCCTGTGATACATGACGTACTTAACGAAAACCAAACATGTCATGAATAGGGTGATTTTTCGTAGGTTTGATTCAGAATGTGTGATGAAAACGTGAATAGACTATATATAGGTTGTTCACAGTGAAATGAGCACTTTTGAAAGCCCTACTTAAGATCTACGTGTTTACACGTTGTGTATTCTTCCGCCTAATGTAAAATTAACATTGCCATGGGCCCCATCACTTTATTCATGCGTCGGTCAGGTGAAAATGTTAAATTATTAGAAAAGTAAATATATTTCAAATATGGTAATGTTTAAATTTAGATGCATTAAAAAAATAGAAAGCGAAATAAAATAACTTTAAGTTATCACAAGTGGTTACCTAATACGTTTTATTTCGAAGTTGAGATATGGAACTACTTCCCATCCTTCGTTACCAACTTTACTGGGCGAATGTCACTCAGTGCACCCATTAAAATGTATGCATGCAGGGGCAATGGATATTTTCTAAGTTTCATTTCTAAAGTGCTCACTTTATAGTGAACAGCCTGTAGTTGTTGTACGTTGTTGTACAGACGCTGCTTACTTTGGGGATGAAATGTCCTCTGAACGTCGTGTCGGTTAGCGCAGAGTGAGGGACGCTCATGGGGACGACGTTGGCGAACCGAAGTATCTCCTGGATCGTTGCATCCGAGTACGGTAGTCTGAAACAAGGTCCAAAGTGTCAGGAATGAATCATCACAATACCGTTACAATGCTGTTCACCAGGAATCTACGTTTGGGAACAACAGTGGCAATATATGGTGGAAAAAAAATGTATTTTTTCTTTTTCTGGTTAGATAGGTACTTTCTTCTTGACAGCAAATTGCCAGAAGCAGTTTCAATTTTTACATCTTTCTTAAAAGTGTAACTTTAAAAATTTCTGGCTACTTCAATTGTTTTATTTTATTTCATTAAAATTTGTATACAGGCGGGAGTTTCCAATTTTTGAGCCATAAAATGTATTCAGCATCCCTTACTGAAATCTATTCTTTGACAAGGCATATCACTCATATGATAGAATAACTGTAATATCAATTGAGTAGCTACATTTGTTTACCAAGTGGAATAAATAGGAATTAATTATTTATTACCTTCTCAGAATTACTGCAGAAGGAATGCTAGTGCAAGAAGTCAAATGAATATATTTAAATGGGCGCACTGAGTGACATTCACCCTGTAAAGTTGGTAACGATGGAAGGAAAGTAGTTCCGTATCTTAACGTCAAATAAAAGGTGTTATGTAACAATTTGTGATAACTTAAATTATTTTATTTCGCTTCCTGGTTTTTTAATGCATCAAAGTGTAAAAATGAGCAGATTTGTAAAATATTTACTTTCCTAATAATTTCACAGATTCACTTGACCAACGCATAAATAAAGGGTTTTCAAATGTCGCCATAGTTAGTGTCATAGGTTAGCCCATGTCTCCAAGTAGAGGAGGTCGACAAACTGTTTGTACAACACACATGACCAATCATAACACTGGCTTCATCCATAACCGCACGATTACGACTCAACAAATGTGTATGTCATTGTCTTTAAAGGCATTGTTTTCACTATATGTTATATTGCAATGCTTTCTGTAATAGGCATCGTCAAAATATTACCTTTTGTTTATCAGGAAACAATGTTAATTCGATTTCTCTCAATAATACTGAGAAAGTGAACTTGCTGGTTGGCCAGTAGCTATTTTATGTACCTACCACTCTTCAGAACCCGGTTATTTTATACCAAATGTGCATTGATCCTCATGAGACTACTGTGCCGTACACTACACTGCAAAAAAAATTGTTTTGTCCAAGGAATTCTTTGGGAGCCAGTTATCCAAACATATTTATGAAACATTATAATTAAATTAGAGTAAATTTAATAAAACCTTAGTTTGGAATATGTAAATTAATGTTGAATTTTGAGAAACAAGTGTTATAGACTTCGAGTTGATTGTAAACATTGAGCCACATTAACAATTTTGTATATTTGTTTTAAATAATGTGTTGTAAATATACAAAATTTCAGCTGTAGAATTACAAGAAAATATATGGCAAATAGTTTCCAAATAATTGTATGTAACAAGTACATACAATTTTTTTACTGTGTAGGGATGCCCCTATCATTTCCTCGTTCTGTTGCTCCACTCACATCTTATTTGGGGCCACGGTCGTGCAGTGGTCAGTCTACTCACTTCCCACCAAGGCTAACTGGGTACGATTCCCGGATTTTCGCATGTGGGAATCGTGCCGGGCGATGCCGCATGTTCGGCGGGGCTTCTCGGGAATCTCCCGTTTCCCCCAGCCATTGCATTCCGGCGCTGCTCAAAACTCACCTCACTTCACCCTCATCGACTCTCAAGACCTAGGTGTTACGAGCCGCCCGAATCTCTCCACGCCACATCTCATCTCTTCTACGGGCTGGCGGGAGCGACAGGTCTGCACCTCGGCTCGGCAGGTGCAGCCGGACCTGCTTTTAGGATGTTCAAGGTAAAATGAGCACTTTTGAAAGCCCTG